>OX336399.1:138773081-139179272 GCA_946902985.2 Meconema thalassinum | reverse complement strand
TCAGATTACCCTCTATGTCCAGAAAAGTTGACAAAGCTAATGGCTACCCTAGATAATAAAGAACGTTATGTTTTGCATTATAGATTGTTAAAGCAATGTATTCAACTAGGAATGAAATTAGATCGTATTCACAGAATAATTGAATTCAATCAGAGCCAATGGCTAAAACCATATATTGATGTGAACACAGAGAAACGAAAACAAGCCAAAAATGATTTTGAAAAGAATTTTTATAAATTGATGAATAATGCAATTTTTGTCGTTCACTGATGAATGTGAGGAAGTTAAGGGGACATCAAATGGGTCACCAAATGGCATGGAGCTCGTGGTGGTAGGTCTTTAATAGCTAAGGCTAATTTTAAACATAGAATTATATTCGATGAACAATGTATGGTCATCGAGATGAGTAGACTAAAGATTTTTCACAATCAACCAGTATATGTTGGTGCATCTATATTAGATTTGTCTAAATGTAAAATGAATGACTTTCATTACAATGTTATTTTAGCAAATCCTGAATCAAATGTGAGGTTGTTATACACAGACACCGATAGTGTTATGTATATATTCTATTATGATATTTATGAGTTCATGAAACAACATTCAAATTTGTTTGATACTGGAAACTATGAAACAAACAATCCTTTTGGCATTGTGAGACAAAATAAAGGTGAAATTGGTTTAATGAAAGATGAAAATGCTGGAAGGATTGTTGAAGAATTTGTGGGGTTACGACCCAAAATGTATGCAATAAAATTGTGTGATGAAATGAATAGCTTGTGTAAGGCTAAAGGCATTAAGAAGAGTGTGAGTAAAAGTAAGAATATTGATGAGTATCGAAAGTGTCTTTATAACAGAGAAAAAGTCAACAAAGTTCAAGTTTGTATAATTTCAAAATCTCATTCTGTATTTACTGTTCGGCAAAATAAGTTGGCAATTTCATCAAACGAAGATAAAAGACACATAACTGAAAACGGAATTGATACTTTACCGTTTGGTCATTTTTCTCTGAAAAATGATTAGAAACAAATTGAGATTAAAGCAGTTCATCTCACTTACTTTATTTCTTTCACACACACACTTTTATGCTGGTAATAATACTAATTTTTGTGTGTTCCTTTGCTTATGAAATCCTAGACTAGGAGTTCCACATTCGACATGATAGCGGAGTTTCATCTCCCATAAACTCGTCTCTGAGGTGGGTGCCAGAAAAGGCATCCAGCTGTAAAAACCACACCCTCACATAGACTTTCATAACTTCTTACGTTGAGGTTCATAACACTACGTTGATTGATTTATCGGTTTCCTTTTCACAATTCCTGTCTATACATTCCTCTTGAAGGTTGCAAGATGCTTGCAAGGTTCCTAAAATGCAATTAAATTTAATAAATACCTTAAGATGGTTTGATTTGTTTAATGATATGGTGTTAATAGTATTTTTAGGTTTTGACTGGCTTTGCATTAAGAATTGACTAACCAAACATGAGTTACCTATCAGGGAAACATTTTGGCCACTATGTTGGCTATTGACCAGTGAGTTTAGCTGTTTATCATTTTTTTAAATCATAAACAACAGAGGGTTAAACGTATAGATAAACCGTGTGACCATGTTTGTTAAACAAGACATTATACCAGAGACAATTAGAATACTTATGTAGAGTTTACCAAAAATAATGTTGTGTAACAGTAAATGCTAGTCAACAGTTATACACTTCTAAAAAAAATCATCATACAATACCTGAGAGCTCTTCTAAAATTATTGATGTGTAACATGATTCCACTAACTTGCTATGTATTTTTTGGCTTGGGGGTGATTTTCAAGAAATGCAAATGGAACTGAAATGCAATACAAACAATGAGCGTGCCTGGTGGCTGAGATTGATACCACGACGTACTGTCGGTTATGTAGCTATGTGGAATGTATATCAAATATGGTTTACTTCAAGGTCTGGAGATCCCTACAATTCCTACAATAAATGATCTTGAAATGGTCATCCTATGGTGTGAAAATATTTATTAGGTATATATATATATATATATATATATATTTACTGAAAACAATTATGATTTATTAAATGTTTATATGTTTACAGTATTGTTATTTAATGTAAGCACTTGAGGCACTACCGACCAATGGGAAGCAAAAAGTGGGAGCATATATGGGATGAAATGTGGGAGCAAAGCAAATATAAAAAGTGGGAGCAAATATGCTAACTTGAATTGTGTATATACTTTACTTTCAACTATCTTGAATTGTGTATATACTTTTGCCGGCATATTTGTTGACATATTTGTTAGCATATTTGCTCCCACTTTTTATATTTGCTTTGCTCCCACATTTCATCCCATATATGCTCCCACTTTTTGCTTCCCATTGGTCGGTAGTGCCTCAAGTGCTTACATTAAATAACAATACTGTAAACATATAAACATTTAATAAATCATAATTGTTTTCAGTAAATATATATATATATACCTAATAAATATTTTCACACCATAGGATGACCATTTCAAGATCATTTATTGTAGGAATTGTAGGGATCTCCAGACCTTGAAGTAAACCATATTTGATATACATTCCACATAGCTACATAACCGACAGTACGTCGTGGTATCAATCTCAGCCACCAGGCACGCTCATTGTTTGTATTGCATTTCAGTTCCATTTGCATTTCTTGAAAATCACCCCCAAGCCAAAAAATACATAGCAAGTTAGTGGAATCATGTTACACATCAATAATTTTAGAAGAGCTCTCAGGTATTGTATGATGATTTTTTTTAGAAGTGTATAACTGTTGACTAGCATTTACTGTTACACAACATTATTTTTGGTAAACTCTACATAAGTATTCTAATTGTCTCTGGTATAATGTCTTGTTTAACAAACATGGTCACACGGTTTATCTATACGTTTAACCCTCTGTTGTTTATGATTTAAAAAAATGATAAACAGCTAAACTCACTGGTCAATAGCCAACATAGTGGCCAAAATGTTTCCCTGATAGGTAACTCATGTTTGGTTAGTCAATTCTTAATGCAAAGCCAGTCAAAACCTAAAAATACTATTAACACCATATCATTAAACAAATCAAACCATCTTAAGGTATTTATTAAATTTAATTGCATTTTAGGAACCTTGCAAGCATCTTGCAACCTTCAAGAGGAATGTATAGACAGGAATTGTGAAAAGGAAACCGATAAATCAATCAACGTAGTGTTATGAACCTCAACGTAAGAAGTTATGAAAGTCTATGTGAGGGTGTGGTTTTTACAGCTGGATGCCTTTTCTGGCACCCACCTCAGAGACGAGTTTATGGGAGATGAAACTCCGCTATCATGTCGAATGTGGAACTCCTAGTCTAGGATTTCATAAGCAAAGGAACACACAAAAATTAGTATTATTACCAGCATAAAAGTGTGTGTGTGAAAGAAATAAAGTAAGTGAGATGAACTGCTTTAATCTCAATTTGTTTCTAATCATTTTTCAGAGAAAAATGACCAAACGGTAAAGTATCAATTCCGTTTTCAGTTATGTGTCTTTTATCTTCGTTTGATGAAATTGCCAACTTATTTTGCCGAACAGTAAATACAGAATGAGATTTTGAAATTATACAAACTTGAACTTTGTTGACTTTTTCTCTGTTATAAAGACACTTTCGATACTCATCAATATTCTTACTTTTACTCACACTCTTCTTATTGCCTTTAGCCTTACACAAGCTATTCATTTCATCACACAATTTTATTGCATACATTTTGGGTCGTAACCCCACAAATTCTTCAACAATCCTTCCAGCATTTTCATCTTTCATTAAACCAATTTCACCTTTATTTTGTCTCACAATGCCAAAAGGATTGTTTGTTTCATAGTTTCCAGTATCAAACAAATTTGAATGTTGTTTCATGAACTCATAAATATCATAATAGAATATATACATAACACTATCGGTGTCTGTGTATAACAACCTCACATTTGATTCAGGATTTGCTAAAATAACATTGTAATGAAAGTCATTCATTTTACATTTAGACAAATCTAATATAGATGCACCAACATATACTGGTTGATTGTGAAAAATCTTTAGTCTACTCATCTCGATGACCATACATTGTTCATCGAATATAATTCTATGTTTAAAATTAGCCTTAGCTATTAAAGACCTACCACCACGAGCTCCATGCCATTTGGTGACCCATTTGATGTCCCTTAACTTCCTCACATTCATCAGTGAACGACCAAAAATTGCATTATTCATCAATTTATAAAAATTCTTTTCAAAATCATTTTTGGCTTGTTTTCGTTTCTCTGTGTTCACATCAATATATGGTTTTAGCCATTGGCTCTGATTGAATTCAATTATTCTGTGAATACGATCTAATTTCATTCCTAGTTGAATACATTGCTTTAACAATCTATAATGCAAAACATAACGTTCTTTATTATCTAGGGTAGCCATTAGCTTTGTCAACTTTTCTGGACATAGAGGGTAATCTGAATGTTTGTCATGTAACTCTTGAGGATAAGTCAAATCTACTTCCAAAATATATCCAATTTCTGAAGTATCATCAATAGTTAAAACATCAAAGCCTTCAACATTTGCAATCCATTTAAAGCCACCCGTTGGAAGATATTCCATCATCGCATATCCATACAAATTATTAACGTCAAAGTACATTATGTAGGACTCTTGCTTTTTCTCATCATAAGTTTTCATATACTTATTATTAGCAATCGCATGTCGTGTTATACACTGAACATTTCCTCCTCGAATAGATCGTTCAAAAAAGTGTAACATATCAATATCTTGAAGCAATTCAAGTTGAACGTTGGTTATCTTTTTCATAGCACGCCAAGACATAGATGGAGCAGTGTAAAAATGAGCTGCATCAATGCCATAAGTTTCCATGCCATTCGATCTAAAATTTTCAAAGACATCCGCCAAAAGAAGTGTGTCAACTTTTAAATACAAATCTGCGTATTCTCCTAATGTTTGACAGGAAAACGTTTCCCACACCGATTGAGCAAACTCATACTCTTCATTCGATATTGTTTGATCATTAAGGCTGCTATAAAACTTGGATATTTCAGGTAATTTAGTTTCGTTAAGAACATCCATACTCGTGACGTATTCATAGGGAAACACACCTTTTCTCGCAGTAAGTCGAAACTGTGCATCATCATTAAAATAACGTTGTGTTATTTGCTTTGAATCTTCGCTTAACGAAGATGAACATTGATCTAGTGAACAGGACAAGAAATTATATGTATCGAAAAATCTTAACTGAATGAATCCATTCTTAGCCCGTACATACTTTGTAAACCCTTTGTAACGTTCCATATTCATCGCTAACAATTTTATATGACCAGGATTATGTAACACCTCTCCATCACGTTTCTCGCAAATTTCTTTAATTATAAAATGTCCATCATAGGCGGTTAGATTATGAAATGCTATAGGCAAAACCTTTGTTACTTTGTAATTTAAATTACAACTATTGTGTGCGCTTCCTCTATATTTTCCAGTTAAGTGACAATGATCGCGTACTTTGAGTTCATTAACTGCAATCGGTTTCTCGCAAATGTGACACATTTTACTTGACAAAAATAATCTTTCTTCATTTTCGGTCATCTTTAACATTGGCTTAACCGATAAGTAATATGTTTGAAGTTTATCCACAATACTATAAAGTTCCTTTACAAACAATTCAATGCAATTATTTCCCCTAAAGAGCTTGAAACTGCACAATTCACTATCGAAATTACAATGAAGGTATAAAGAAATGCTGTAAGGAATATGTTTATGTGTTAAAGTAGAGTTATGAATGTCACTATTTGGAAAACAGGAGGAAATTGGAGACAAAACGCATTCAGTGTCTGCATATATTATAAATGGAACTGTATCTTTAACTCGGAATTCTGTAAAATTAACAAATCTTTGTTCATCAGTCGGCATTATGCTTTTTGCAACAGGAAACTGTTTACAGTCTGCAAAGTGAACATTTAACTCATCCTCAAGAAGATAATATGACAAACAACGTCTACATATATAAATCCTTCTCTGAGTGCTAGTGATGCTTGAACGCACAAGGCGAGCAAGATTTCTAATTAAACAAAAGTGATAACTTTCACTGTTTCCAATCTGCAACATCAATAAGTCTACACTCCTTTCATATACGGGGTAGTTTTCACCCCCCTGCTATTTTTCATCAAAAACAAAAGATCTTAGGTTCAATTATCATTTTTACCCGTTTAAGACCTTTTTCCCCACTGTAAAATCACTATTTACTGTTTTAGGGGTGACATCATCTATCCGGGTAAAAGCCTATGTCACAACGAATTTTTTAAGCTATTACACATAATTTTACGGTTCTTAGTTTCCAAGGTATCGATTTTTCAATTTTGGGGTAGTTTTCACCCCCCTGCTATTTTTCATCAAAAACAAAAGATCTTAGGTTCAATTATCATTTTTACCCGTTTAAAACCTTTTTCCCCACTGTAAAATCACTATTTACTGTTTTAGGGGTGACATCATCTATCCGGGTAAAAGCCTATGTCACAACGAATTTTTTAAGCTATTACACATAATTTTACGGTTCTTAGTTTCCAAGGTATCGATTTTTCAATTTTGGGGTAGTTTTCACCCCCCTGCTATTTTTCATCAAAAACAAAAGATCTTAGGTTCAATTATCATTTTTACCCGTATAAGACCTTTTTCCCCACTGTAAAATCACTATTTACTGTTTTAGGGGTGACATCATCTATCCGGGTAAAAGCCTATGTCACAACGAATTTTTTAAGCTATTACACATAATTTTACGGTTCTTAGTTTCCAAGGTATCGATTTTTCAATTTTGGGGTAGTTTTCACCCCCCTGCTATTTTTCATCAAAAACAAAAGATCTTAGGTTCAATTATCATTTTTACCCGTTTAAGACCTTTTTCCCCACTGTAAAATCACTATTTACTGTTTTAGGGGTGACATCATCTATCCGGGTAAAAGCCTATGTCACAACGAATTTTTTAAGCTATTACACATAATTTTACGGTTCTTAGTTTCCAAGGTATCGATTTTTCAATTTTGGGGTAGTTTTCACCCCCCTGCTATTTTTCATCAAAAACAAAAGATCTTAGGTTCAATTATCATTTTTACCCGTTTAAAACCTTTTTCCCCACTGTAAAATCACTATTTACTGTTTTAGGGGTGACATCATCTATCCGGGTAAAAGCCTATGTCACAACGAATTTTTTAAGCTATTACACATAATTTTACGGTTCTTAGTTTCCAAGGTATCGATTTTTCAATTTGGGGGTAGTTTTCACCCCCCTGCTATTTTTCATCAAAAACAAAAGATCTTAGGTTCAATTATCATTTTTACCCGTTTAAGACCTTTTTCCCCACTGTAAAATCACTATTTACTGTTTTAGGGGTGACATCATCTATCCGGGTAAAAGCCTATGTCACAACGAATTTTTTAAGCTATTACACATAATTTTACGGTTCTTAGTTTCCAAGGTATCGATTTTTCAATTTGGGGGTAGTTTTCACCCCCCTGCTATTTTTCATCAAAAACAAAAGATCTTAGGTTCAATTATCATTTTTACCCGTTTAAAACCTTTTTCCCCACTGTAAAATCACTATTTACTGTTTTAGGGGTGACATCATCTATCCGGGTAAAAGCCTATGTCACAACGAATTTTTTAAGCTATTACACATAATTTTACGGTTCTTAGTTTCCAAGGTATCGATTTTTCAATTTGGGGGTAGTTTTCACCCCCCTGCTATTTTTCATCAAAAACAAAAGATCTTAGGTTCAATTATCATTTTTACCCGTTTAAAACCTTTTTCCCCACTGTAAAATCACTATTTACTGTTTTAGGGGTGACATCATCTATCCGGGTAAAAGCCTATGTCACAACGAATTTTTTAAGCTATTACACATAATTTTACGGTTCTTAGTTTCCAAGGTATCGATTTTTCAATTTGGGGGTAGTTTTCACCCCCCCTGCTATTTTTCATCAAAAACAAAAGATCTTAGTTTCATTTATCATTTTTAGGTGTTTAACACGTTTTTTCCCCATAACATGACTATTTACTGTTTTAGGGGTGAAATGACCAATCCAGGTAAAAGCCTATGTCATCACCTATTTTTAAAGCTATAACGCCTAATTTTAGGGTTCATAGTTTCCAAGATATTGAGTTTTCAATTTTGGGGGGGTAGTTTCACCCCATAAAGGGGGACGTCGCCCCAAGTGCTAGGACCCCTCATACAAGTCCCTAGCATGATTGGTTCACGAGATATTAACAAAAGTGTAGTTAGGCCCTTTTGACAAGAAAATAAATGAATGATACTTTCAAAAACGAGGTGTCACCCCAAGTGCTAGGATACTGCCTATGGGAAAATCCCATCCTGGGTTCAGAAAATATTAACAAATGTGTAGTTAGACCCTTTTGACAAAAGCCACCGGTGTGCATACATACAAAAATTGCTCTTTCACCCCAGGTAAGGGTAGTTTTTATTTTGGGGGTTGACATACCTCATTCATACAAAAGGAGAATTCACTACGAGTCCTATGACACCCCATATGTTTACATCGCATTATTGGTTAGCGAGATACTAAAAATCGAATGACCTATTAGTTTTTTGTTTTTTTAATAAATTTTTTAAAAAGCCTCATCTATAAAGAATCTTTTAAAAATTCCGCTCTCTTACAAAAGCCCTCAAGTGCGCATGCATACAAAAATAACCACTACTTAACCTCCGGGTAAGGGTAGATTTATTTTGGGGTGGATATACTCCCGTCCATAGCAAGGGGTGGTTCACCACAAGTCCTACGACACCCTATATGCATCGTTCTAGCCTTACAAGCTCATTAAATTCGCCAAATTGTCAAAAAAGCACGTTTACCTCAAATTGCGTTTCCAAATTCCACCCATTTTAAAAAATTACCTCACCATCAAATAGAGCGGGAAAAATAGCATTTAAACGAACCCTCACTCAACCCTAGTCCTCCCCCGCCACCAAACATTTCCCAACATAGCCATACGTATTCAAGCACACACGCGACTTGCAAGAGAACATACACTACCCCACTACCCGCGAATAACCTTTTGTTTTGGTGCTCACACTCGCATGGGTGTCAGATGACAGTTAGCATCCTAATAAACATCCTCCATGACGTCAACACCCATTAACTTTTTATCACCATCGCACAAACAAGCCAAAGGGTCAACCTCTTCCCACGCTAACACGTGCACTGCACATGCTCGCTCCTGGACCACGTGCTCGCTCTAAGGACCCATGACGTCATCCCATGACGTCATCAGGATTACGCAATTTCTGGTCATGATGATGCAATATCCAAAGTCTAGCGAATTATACTACTCGCGTATGAATAATGATGATGCTTCGTGTGATAAGTAATTCATCGTGTCTGGAAGCATGTTACGAGGCTAGGCATCATCACTAATGGAGGTTGACGCTAGGCTAAACTGCTTTACTACTGTGACAATACCGTGCGATTGGCATGTCCCGGTACTTGTATGATAGCAACTATTTTGACTTCCTGCAACATCACTGGAATGGAAGTTGACGCTGGGTTTAATTGCTTTACTACTGTGACAATACCGCGCGATTGGCATATCCCGGTATTTGTATAACAGCAACTACTTTGACTTCCTGCGTTTCACACATAATTTATTTTATTAACAATTCATTTTGGGCTTACAGTATCGGCGCATCACTGTAAGTCAGTCCTGGTTCGACGACACATTCTCGTTCCATGCGACCTGTTTTTTCATTATTTGTTGCAACTCCACTTGTGTTGCATATTTAAATTATATCATTCTTTGGAACCGCCGTGTATTGCATGCCGTTCTATGATGTACTGATCTGCAGCTACGTTCAAGACAATATGTGTGTTTTAGGCTCAAGACGTAACGTGTGTTAATTCTTAATGAGTGTTTCTTCAATTGTGTAAATTTGTGCTAGTGTTTCTCATATGTTTATGTGCCACCTTTGAATATTTGTTTATGTGTCACCTTTGGATATTATGTTTTATGTGCCACCTATTTGATAATATATCTTATTATTAGTTAGTGGTGGTGTCGTGTCCTTTATGCCTTCCTGGGCTTCCTTATTTAGTGACAATAATATTGTCTGGTCCTCCACATGTTTGCTAAATTGTCAAGCGACCTTTGTAAAGTCAACTCTTTGTATTATCACATCATTATCTAATGCTTTGGCCAACAAATTTTTATACATTGTCCACTATTACCAGAATACTCTTGGTGGGTTGTTGACTTCCCGCGTTGGCCAATACACCCGGTGAAAAAAAAAAAAGATACTAGCCTTACAGTAGTCGCATATGATGTGTAACATCTGACATTTTATCCTACACGTATACTACACAGCTCAGACATTCTTAAGATGTTAATTTACACTCCGTTTTCATACTGGTACTATGATAAATGTATAGATTGAATTGGAGATATGGCACAGTCACACTTGTGGCGCAGCGGTCAAGCTGTTAAGTCTCTCACCAAGGTAGACCGCTTTCGATTCCCGGTCAATACATGTGAGATTTTTGAATTGAAATGCCATGTCCTGTGGTTCGCATTCCACGTAAAATGGAGGTACCATGGATCATGATCGTGAGATTAACGGTCACACAAAACCACAAGCTTCCTTCCTTTTACATGAATAATTCATAATAACAAAGTGACACACAACGTCGACTGTACTCTGAAATACTGTGTGCACACTCCTCAGTAACTATAACATTCATTATTCTCAAGGCTCTCATACAATTCGTCGTAAACAATCAAAACATGGCTTCCTACAATCATGAAATGACCTAGTCTCACAAATGATGAAAATACAGCTTTTATTCCACTCATATAACAACAACATTCTGTTATGCATTTAATATTTGATTACTCACCCACAGTTTGACAATAATGCCGCTTACTTAAATGTCATTTGTCGTTTTTATTTTATCATACACTCAACAACATTAGTCTCAAGTTTTCACTTTCTACCCCATGTGATATTCAACCTTGAAAGTGAAGCTTCATAAACTGCTCAATGACAAATGAAAGTCGGTGAAACATTTGCCACTGTGCTCATCAAACCAGTGCCTGCAAAAGGCACTGCCTACTGTATTACCATAACATTCTCGCGCTACAGAGCACACACTGCCTTGTTTCCAATACACACATTTTCAATTGTACAAAAATCACGCTGCCTTTGCATGGTACCACTGCCAGCTAGTACACTTCCGTTTGATCGATCGAGCGGGCAGTGCATACTTCCGTTGTCCACCACTGCCAGCTAGTACACTTCCGTTTGATCGATCGAGCGGGCAGTGCATACTTCCGTTGTCCACCACTGCCAGCTAGTACACTTCCGTTTGATCGATCGAGCGGGCAGTG
The DNA here is from genome assembly GCA_946902985.2 of Meconema thalassinum. Lineage (NCBI taxonomy): Eukaryota > Metazoa > Arthropoda > Insecta > Orthoptera > Tettigoniidae > Meconema > Meconema thalassinum. Next base: position 139,167,841 of record OX336399.1, on the reverse strand, counting down.
CATACTTCCGTTGCCCACCACTGCCAGCTAGTACACTTCCGTTTGATCGAACGAGCGGGCAGTGCATACTTCCGTTGTCCACCACTGCCAGCTAGTACACTTCCGTTTGATCTAACGAGCGGGCAATGCATACTTTCATTGTCCACCACTGCCAGCTAGTACACTTCCGTTTGATCCACCACTGCCAGCTCGATCGTTCTGATCCACTTCCGTCCCCAATTTTCAAAATCACTCCCACAAAACTATCCAATAACCGAGCGGAAAGATGTTACACATCAAAAAGTTGAAGTGAATACATATTTTTTCAAACAAAAGCGTTGATGCGACAGGCTAGGCGGGGTCGTCTTACCACAAAAAAGCAAACCTCTACGGCAGTTCAAAAACAATAACAGATTTGTTTAAGAGCTCTGACAATGTATAAACTGTACAGTATTCTGTAAATATGTACATATTGTGCATTACATATGTATGTATATTCTTACATTAAATACATTATAAGTTCATTTTAATTAATGGTTTTATTTATCTGCTCCAATTATTAATTAACCACTTAAGTGAATTATTAACGGTTTAGCAAGTTATCTTTTTGTTATGAACTCAAACGACCTTTCTTTTCGAAAATCCGGACAGGGTCCGGTCTCAATTAATCCGTATGATCAACGCTCTACTGTACTAATAGTTGGTGGAATTACATGTTACTGAAATTATAAAATTATTCGTATTAGTCAAAGCCTTTTTCCTGTGAATGATTTTTGTTTGTTTTTATTGCAAAAGCAGTCTGAAGTTAATTTAAATAATATTTATGTATTACCCGTTTGAGATATGAATGCTGGTGACCAAGTTGGGAACTATTATTTGGTTACATCAAGCATGTTGTCAAGCACAGTCACGTGCGTAGGACATGACTCGGCTCCAGTAGCCTCAGTCATTGTTGTCTCTCCCATGGTGACACATGCTCTTGTTATGCTTAGAAATATATGTGGACACTGTACTCCATCACAGCTGTCGTTCCCTTCTCATCATCCAAGCTCCAGCTTGCTATGATCAACAACCACTAGCAGAACCAAAGTCAGCGGAACTCATTTCTCAAACATGCAATATAATACAAATAGTTTTATAATTTCAGTTAATTATTATTATGTAGCTGGTGTTTAGTGATGGTAAGTATAGAGATATGTTCTACTTAACCTAAAAAGATTTATTTGGAAGATTAAACCAAATTATTATTTGTCTTCTTTACATGATATTCTTTGGATGTATTGTATTTGATAGTTGTTAGGGTAACCCCGAATGAGACGTCATCGCACGATAACATTTTCGTAAGTACTTAAATAAGCCAAAATACCTATTCTAATTATGAAAAATAAATCACGAAATGATGTAGTATTAGATGTTTACTACTCCGCTGTCCATAACCCGCCAAACATCCCTCTTTTAGAACACGACTTGTATAGTAAAATTCCGGCTGTGTCCGCCATTATGCACATGAATTATTGTTAAATACAGTATTGCAAACCCCGCGCTTAAGGTACTACTGAAAAATTTGTTAAATCCAGACCAATGGCTATTGCCTAGACCAGAGCATTCCAAACTTTTTCTCATGGCGATACCCTATTAGCACACACAATTCTACATGACACCTATTTACAGTAAAACTTCTTTTATACGATTCACACTTATACGTTTTCTACACTTATACGATTTTTTTCTTGGTCCCGGCAAAATCCCTATACTTTCCATGTTAATTTATTTCCGATATACGTTTTACATTTATTCGTTTTTCACGCTTATACGATCATATCTTACGTCCCCGAGAGAAAAATGCGTCGTTTATACGTTTACAACGGTTTCCCTATCTAAAATCTCTAAAAATATTGGAGCCAGAAACTTATGACACGCACTGTACGTTTCTCGGAAACCATCCCTCGCGAGGCGCTATGTTGTGGCGAGAGCGACCTTGAAGTTGCGTGTGTTGCGAAATACATCATCACTTGCGCAGTCATTGTTCTGCCTTGTTCGGTGCTTCAGTTGTGGTTAACCTTGATAGCAGTGAACATGGGTGAAAGGAAGAGGAAGTGCATTACGATTGCTGTTGTTCACTTCTTAACGGGGGCCATCGCTCGCCGCTCGCCCGCGCTGCGGGCCTGTCTCCCGCCAGGCACTTTGCCGTAATGCGGAGCTCGCGCGGCCTATATATAGCCTATACTGTAGTTCACAGCTGGTGCTGAAAATGTTCGCCATTCACTGCTACACATCGCTGGCACCTCTTTATGAAATTGTAATTTACGTTCTGAAGTTCCTCACCACCGATTGACTGTATTTCAACTGTAATATAGTCTTTAAGCTCATTTTCGCGAAAGATTTTCTGTACTTTATGAAGGTATTTACACACGTTCACGTAATGAAAATCGCATTGGAACATCACACTGAGCACTAAAGACGTGAACAATTGACTAAACTGAACCCCACACTGCTAAAGCACACTGCAAAGGAGGGAAATTCGTGACGCCAAGAAGCGCATTACCGCCAAGTGCTTGACGGGCTCGCGGCGGGCGCGAGCCAGAGTCCGCGTCGCATATAACACCAAGTCCCTGTATAACCCATAATGTCACATACATTTTGCAGTTTTTATTTAGCGACTTTCATTTACGCGTTTTTCACGCTTATACGTTTTTTTCATTTGGTCCCTTGAAAATCGTATAAGTGAAGTTTTACTGTAAATATTTTAATTATAAACATGGACTATTTTAACAAAGAAGACTCATTTTAAGAAATTTAAATTCTTCATAGTATATACAGTACGGTATATGATTTTCCAAGTATAATAGGCTATATTAAGCACCTTTCTCATAGATACAAAACTTTCACCTTGATGTTCTAATTCAATGACTGCTATGGGCTTCGCCATCGTTACAAATTGCTTTATATCGGGTCGGATGCAGGACCAATTCACACGCACTTCCTCCTCTAACAATCTCAAACTTCCACGTTTAACTGTTTTTGTATTAGCCATAACAGAAAACACACTTTCTCATGAATATGTCGTAGAAAACTGCAACAAAACAATGAGGGCTCTTTTACTCAGGGGAGGATAATCTTGTTAAATAGAAACCCAGAAGCTGTCTAATTCTGACTCTTGGTACTTAAGTTTTGAAGTCTGGTTGTTTTTAAGTTCTGCCAGTTCTCTTCGGTAAGTCGAACTTCACAAGAGCTGGAGGGTGAAAAAGATTTCTTATCCAATCATATTGGTTTACATTTAGTGTTGGAAAATATCCTTCCAGGCTAATACGCCGAATGAGGGGAAGCAAGTTTACTAATTTCTCACAAGTTCTTTATTCGTTTTCTATCATGAATGTATAAGTACGACAAATCTCACGACACCCTTGGTCGCAGCACGCGACACCCTGTTTGGAAAGCATTGGCCTAGACCAATAATTATTAGGGAGCGGGGCTGCGTTAGCCATATACACACCCCTAGTTTGTGTCACGCACAGTGAGGTACTCACACAACATTAATCTTTATCAAGACCAGACTTGTGTGATGTATTTTGTATACTACATGTTGGCAGCTGGAGTGACGTCAATGTGTGTACCTTGGTATGTGCGCCTTGTTAACAGCTGAAGAGACCTCATGTGCTGTCAAACATGGCTGCAGTCGTTAAATGAACAATAAATAAAAACACATATTTACGTAATTTAGCAGTGCAGTAGTGACCAGGGTTAGTAATTTCAAATGGTATTGTCTCCCAGAAGATAAACCAAGGAAACAAGGTATGTAAAAGCCATGATGACGTCTGATTCAGAATTAATGTTAGCACTTAAGAAAATCAAATTTCATATACACTTCATTGAGTAATTTTTATTATTATATGAGAAGAAATGTGGAGGTGGACAGGATTATAAACGGGTTTGAGGTCGGGAGCTTTCCTGGATTAGGGTATTTGTGGAAGTCAGAATTTTGAATCCCTCAGTATAAGAGGACATGGGTGGATGTTTGATGGACACATGTACCTATGTGCTATAGTTAGAGCCCTGTGTGGATAGACAAAACGTTAACCGCATCCGCAAGACTGTTATCTGCATCCGCACGTTTGTTACCCGAGTCCGCTGACATTACAATAGTACTGTTAATTTACCAGTATTAGATAAAGCTTACAGTATTAAAGCATCACATTTAGACATTTGAGGAGAAAGTCATTCGCCTAGTCATTTGCTATGTTTAAAATGAATGTTATACAGGCAGAATTGCAGCCCTTTTCAGATCGGAGAGTTAATTATGCTTAATGACACAATTTGAATGAGATTAGCTTAAATCATCATCTTACATTTGTCATGGAAAAAACATAAAGGAAAAAAAAAAAAATGTCACAATCGGCCAGGTCCTAGTAATGATATTTAACAAGTTCGGATTGTGTTCAAAAACTATCCGCAAATTTACTCTTAACATTATCCACAGCTTATCCGCTATCCGTACAGCCGTGCAAACTATATCCACATCCACACAGGGCTTTAGCTATTGTGACACAGTGCTGGATTATCCTAAAATTTTGGAGTTTAGCACTCAACCTTACCTCACAAGTTGCTGGCTTTCAATAAGTCTTCCTAAATTAATTCTCATGATTAAACATAAAAATACATGCATGACAAAGCTGTTGGTAGTGGTAGTGATTGTACACAGTCAAATGTAAAGTAAGAGATAGAAGCTGTCTTCAGTCTTGGATAGGGTGCGAGTGGTATCAGATTATGAATGAGTTCAGGGATATGGTTGGGACGAGTTTGCCTGTTCTACCCACACTGGACACTATACTAAGAAAACTTTCCACATTTTGACAGCAGCAGATACCGTCAACAGCAAGAGTTCCTCATAACTTAATATGCCATAAAATGGGGTTACTTTGCACCACTTTTTCTGGTTTCTTGTACATTATTAAGTGTAACTACTGTTTACAGCACTTCATTGAAACAAAACCAATTACATCCTGACTCTTCCTGGATGCTATTCAATTCAAAATTTGATCAAATGAACCAACTACTGTTCATTTAAAAATCAATCTAATTTGGTGAAAAGTTACCCCAGTGAGTGGGATACTTTGCACCACCACAATATTTCCACCTTAAATGACAGAAGTCAAAGGTGCAATGTTACCCATATAAAGCACAACAAGTGGATCACTCCTGCACGCTTCCAATTTGTCGTGCCAAACATATGGTTCATGGAGTAAATAGATGACAACAATACCTGCCAAGAAGCACCCAGGTTAGCCAACCTAACTTTTAAACTTGAGATTTTGTAGTTTCAAAGAAACCCGCCCAGATGGCAATATGATCAATCTTTTTCCATTTTTTGTGCAAAGTAACCCCACATATGCAATGTATCCCCATTTTATGGTACTGTAGTACCGATGAAACTTGGGTGAGATGTTATGTACACTTCAGGGAAGGTTTCTGGCTTAGTAAATTCAATTTACAATGGGTAGCACACGAGTAGATTCAACAAATGAGCGACGACGCGCGAAGCGTTTCAACAACATCCCGTATGCGTTCATGTACCATTCGTCCGATTCAATATTTTCATTAATGTCCAGGCAGCCCCTTCAGTGAGAAACGGTTGAAGACCTCTGCACTAGAACCTTTAATTGTTGCAAAATTTCTTGCAAACCTGTTTTAATATAGTGTCTCAGCCTACCCTCAATTCACTCTTCCCAATCATCAATTATTGCTCACATCCCAGCATGCACAAATACAAACTACTTCCTACATCTAGGGTTCCAAAGTCTCTCTCCCTGCATTCATATCCACCTACTTCCTATACCTGGACCATCTTAACACGACAGTCTTGTGCTGGCAAGTACTGCAACGCTGCCACAATGATCGATATATACTATACCTAGGGGTGGTGACTTTTAGCATTTTTCCATCAGAAATTTAGCATTCAGAATTAAAAATTTAGTATTTTATAGCTTTTATAAATTTGCGATTTTACATTTTATAGCATTTTGAAAAGAAAGAAAGAAAGAAAGAAAGAAAGAAAGGAAGGAAGAAAGAAAAAAAGAAAAACACCCACAACCACCATATAATTTGGGTTAAATCTGACTTAGCACCTTTACAATGACAATGTAAAATTAAAATCACATAGGTTGGTTGGTTCCTCAGTATAGGGGCTGCGACAACGTGGTCATGTAGCCAAGTGTACTTTGTGTGTGTGTAGAATCTGTCTGATAACCGGTGTTAATTGTGATGGCTGTATTAGTGTGTGTATCTGTTTTATAATTCAAGTAAGGACTGCAACTTTGAATTTTTCAAATAGTTCCTACTTTCGCCGCCAAACGCAACCGTCAACGACTACTAGGCCTAGTTCAGAACTTAGCTACTAGACACCACCGCAGTCGGCTCTTGGCAACGAACGTAGAAACCTAGAGCGTTGTTTACAATCCTAACCTATACAATTTAGCTTCACACAGGTGTAATTAGTGGAAGGTTCTTTAACATGCCAAATCTATGACATGGGACCGCCGGCTTTACTTCCCCTCCTAAGGAAGGCGTACTGAGAGATTTTTAACGCTCTTAAAATATCCGACGGCTTCGGACGGGTTTGACCCCACGATCTTGGGCATAGAAGCTCAGTACGCTACCGACTACGCCACCGAAGCCGCTTGTTAAAGGTTAATAATGAGATTAAAATGCATGAAGTAAATTGTGTATTTTAAACTAGCTGAATTACCCGTGCTTCGCTACGGGTTGTATATGAATTAAAATGTGAAGGTGACCGTTAAAACAGGGGATAGGCGAGGTGCTGCGCGGAGGGATAGTAAGGATGGAACATTTTGTCCAACTACACCGCTCGGCATAATATTTGAACACTATAACAGGAAACAATAGATAAAATAGATACATAAAGAAAATAATATATTGAATAATCATACCTACTGCCATTCGATCTGTAGGGCATGAAGTACAAATGAAGGGTCCATTCCAAAAACCAGTTTAGTCCAAAAGTTGACTTTTTGAGATAAATACATCATCTTCCTCTTCAAGGCCAGCCCTACGTATAGATATTATTGCTGTCTCCAAAGAGCAGACAGGTCGGGTTATATACGAGTGTGAAATATTGGGGATTTTACAAAAATAAGACAAGTCTAATGCTTTTTCAAGATAATTAATTACCTGGAATGTTTGGCATTCAATAATGATCTGTACTTTGTTAGAACTTACATAATAAATAAAATTTCGGCAAAAACCAGATTAATCCAAAGGTTCTTTTAGGATTTCTCAACTAACCTCATGAAAAATATGTTTCCCTTATCCACTACCGAAGACATAAAATAAATAAATAAATAAATAAATAAAAATGTAAAGCTTTAGTAAGACAATAGTAGGTCTATACGCAATTTTTATTTCAATCAGCACAAATGAAGCTATACTGTTCTTTAGTTTCTGTACAATTTAATTTTTGGACTCGTTTGGTTCTTGGAATGAATCCTTTAAAATTCATCCAACAAACAAGTATATTGGAAATTCCAAGGTCTTCCATTAAAAACACGCCTGTCTAAGATTTTTGACACCGTATGCCTGGGCTTACACAACTTTGTATATACAATAGATCTGGCAGGAGCGTGCTCCAATTAACACATACTGTCTTTTAAGGTAGAGACACACTATAGTTCTCTCTATGGAATTTTAAAATTACTGTAATTCTATGTTCTTTTTATGAAATTCTGAATATTCGTCTCCAACATCTTATTTCAAAAACACCACTCTTCTTCTTAAACTCCCGTGGCTCATGATCTCAAGATTAACGGTCACGTTAAACTACAAGCTTCCTTTTCTTCTTAAACGGTGCAATATATAGCTCTCGTTTCTGCTTCATAAAGGAAGATGAGCAGATCCAACTTATCATCCCCCACATTTCTCTGAAACGTGCATTATGCTCTGAAAGCAATCACCCATATAAGTTTTGCATTCAGTGCTCTTTCTGAGCAACACCAATTTATTGTTCCAGCAATTGGATGCAAGTGGTGAACAACTTCCATTTCCTTCTATTTACTTGTACATACATTTCATCACCAAACTAACCATCACCCTCTTACGGATGACTCCTTTTACAAAAAAATCTATCGTTTTCTTGCCATTCTTTTTGATCTTCTTGAGACTTTCACCTCCATCCATTCTCTGGCACTCTTCCATTCCCATGTCATACCTACACCATTTCATCTCTGATTCTACAGATGGTGTTCTCATCTATACGGTAATAACACACCTTTTAAAGTCTGTGGAACAAAATAACTGTTGAAAAGGGTCTGTTTTGAATGCAGAGGCACTTTAGCATATCATACTTGAACTCTTTAGGATTTGATCACTGACTTTCTGATCACAATCCAAAATTAAGCAGGCTGACAAAGTAGCGTATTCAACAGTCCCAACTTTTGCACCCTGTCCGCATTAAAATTTGTCATCTCCTCTGCTCTATACACTCCACGAGTTAGAAAAACAGAAAGTTTCCCAGACTACCTCCTCTTCTTCCCCAACTACAAAGTTTTGCAAAGAGCCATTTTATTTTGCCATTTACTTTAGACCATTAGAGAGGATATTGAAGAGAAACCACTATAGAAGAATGTCAGATAGCAACCTTCAAAGGAGAATTAAATAGGGGACAGAATGAAGAGATGAAACTACCAGGTTGAATTAGAGGACTTGCAGGAACAGGAATTTGGATGAAGGATAATGACAAGCAGAACCTTAAGATTTTAGAAAGCATGCACAATCCCATCAATGTCTATACATTATGCTACTGGACTGACAACTGGACACAGGTAGGCTACAGCATCTTCCAATATGTGGTAATTATAAAACAAATTCTCAGCAACAGAGAAAATAGAAACATACCATGATATTTCAATATTCATTAAACAAGGGTAAAGAAGAATACAAACAAATAGGACTCGTGTAAAGATAAGAAAGAAACAAAGAAAATAGAAAACATAAATTCCAAGCAGTTCATAGCATTTCAACAATCACAGGCGAAGATAAGAATGCAGAAGAAAGAAGGTAATGTATATACAAGTCGAGCAATTCCGTTTCCAAAGACATAAGCCACCAAATTATAACACAAGACACCAGGATATTGGAATCTGACTACAAATTCTTAAACAAAAGTTCCTAAGGAAAGATGAACAAAACAACCCTATAGAAACTAGAAGATGGTACAAGGGGAAAAGAAGAAGAGAAATAAAGCCCTTAACATCTCACCAGCCATGGGCTAAAATGTCTCCTCACCTGGGAAATTTGAAGACAATGCAAGTCGGACGAGGCTGGATACAGAGCTAGGTCCCCTAGGGAATAGCGAGTTACCTGGCGAGGGGGAAGGAGATGGAGTGGTGCAGGAGGGCGAGGGGATGTTGCCCATGACACCTCCCCCACCACCACTCCCTCCTCCCGTACCGCCGGAACCGCCGGTACCCGTGCCGCTTGTCACGGACCCCAACGTGCGCCTGCGTGCCATTGCCGCAAACGTCTCCAGAAGTCCGGCGGTCGTGGTGGCTTCCATCGTGTTGGTGCTAGTGGCAGATGTCAGGTTAGGGACGCTCACGCTCATGGGATTGGTCACGACCACGGGACAAGTTCCCGAGCCACCATTCCGACTGCCGGACATCTCTTTCTCTTTGCTCGAGGAATCCTTCTCTTTCTTGCCGCCTGAACCGTGAGAAATGTACATAACACGATCTGCCATCAACTGTCCACTCCTAGCAATTATGTTACAAATTGACAGAGAGATATACGCTACTCTGTAAACATCAATATCATTCAATTGATCTGAATTATTATGTCAACCATATACAAATTGTATAATTTACACATTAAAATCACAAACACAATCTGCTCTTGAAGATGAATTAACCTTAAACCATGTTGCACCACACTGCTAAATATGAAAAATATATCCATTAGAATACTCCCAACTGCCCGCTCCAATGAAGGACCTTAACACATCCTCCATAACTAAATGATCATAGAATACAAGTCAACAAGTATGAACAAAGATATTATGAATTTATTGGAAGATATTTTTTGATCTCTTCACCTATCTTGTATCTCAACATTTGCCTGCAAGTCATTATTAGAAAAAAAAACCTATGTATTTCTTCATTGAGCTAACTTACAGCACTAACCTTCTAATACATAGCCAGAGTTCCCGATGCACTAGGCCATATACACAACTGACTGGTCTCTTCACACATTTCACACACAAAAACAGCAATATCCAAGTCACATTTCAGAACGGGAAGGGTGATAACACTTTAAAATCTAGGAATATTTAAACTCTGCTATCTCAGTGCTTTGCTGAAATTCCAATCCTTTAGGTTGCCCTCCAACAACCTAGTCAGGGGACATTTCGTGTCATGAATTTTCGAACCAGCTGCCAGTCTCCAGTCTACACATAAATCAACACATCTATAGTTTTCAAATGAAATTTCACTGCAACTAGACGTGTGATTTACATAATCCATTGTACTACTGAGATTCACAACTAAAGGAAACTCTTAGTTACAGTACTAAACAAATTCACCATTGAAGATGTCCAGACCCCAAAAGAGGAACACAGTCATTCAAACTCGTCCGAGTTATAGGAAAGTGGAACAACTCCATATTATTCCTAAAAACATGGGAATACATAAATATCTCTCAGTATAAACATATGCTAGGAGTTCCATGTATGAAGCATTTGATGCATAAAATAAATAATAATAACCCCAGGCACAACAGCCCACGAAGGGCCTAAGCCTACAAAGCGACCGCTGCCCAGCCATTTGGCCTGCAGATATTGGGGCGACGCGCGTGGTCAGCGCATCGGATCCCCTCGGCCGTTAATCTTGGTTTTCATGACTGGGGCGCAGCCTCACTGTCAGACACCTACTCAATTAACCTCACGGTGGGTGTGTGGTTATAGTGTCGGACTACCAACCCCAAGATTGCAGGTTCGCTCCTGGCCAGGGTAAGTGATTTTTTGAAAGGCGACAAAAATCATGATACTCATGTCATACGTTGTTGGCATGTTAAAGAACCCATTTGAATTCAGTAGGCCGAGTTCATAATGGCAAAATTAATCTCAGGATTTTCCGCCAACACAAAGATCCTAATTTCTCTACTAGAAAGCGGTATAGCGCCAAGGAGCTTAGATAGGCTATCTAACCTCCTTGACATTCATAGCACGCCAAGGAGCATTAAATTCGACATGCAAGCTGCCCTCTGGGTGTCAATTAACAAAGCTTGCACCCGGCACCAGAGGCCACACAATATTATTATTATTATTATTACTACCTCACGAGGCTGAGTGCACCCCGTTCCAGCCCTCACGTTAGTTTCTAAAATCCCTGACGGAGCCGGGAATCGAACCCGGGGGCTTCTGGGGGAGAGGCAGGAGCGCTACCTCAACACCACGGAGCCTACTTGATGCATAAAAGAAGAACTCAAATGTAACCCTCCACTCCCCCCCCCCCCCAAAAAAAAAAAACGGGCAGCTTTGGGCCAAAACAATAATGGCTGAAAATCAGCATATGTGCTTGAATTTGAGCAAACACGCTAGGCATTCTATAAGGATGTCAGTTAAACCAAAAAACTTAGCAGTTTTGTGAATGTAAAATCTTTGGCACAGAAACGTTTTTTTATTTACTTCCCCATTAGGTTACCACAAGATTCTATTTTCTTCTTCATTCTCCAATTTATGTCCAACTCAAATTTTCAAATACTGTAATATTCGGCAAATATATCACATTATCTCTGTTATATTCAGTACCAAAACAACACAATCAACATATCTTGCCACCACTACAGAGGTCTTCCATAAGCACATTCCGAGACTACTGTAGCTCTAATAATCTTCAGATGTCTATAAATACTGTACATCAAGTGGAGTATCTACCACCTTACTTAGAACTGAAACTCAAGACCTCCCAATTGAAATGTTCAGTTTGGCCTTGCTTTTGAACTTGATCCAAATAGAAAAAATGGAAATGACATACATGCGGAAGTTAGAGAATACAGTATTATATTAGACTAGAGTGGCAGGGAGAATTTGCTGGAGGCTTCAAGATCATAAGACTGTACAATTCAATTTTTGTGGAGAAGAGGTCTACTCTTCAGAATAATTCTAATTTTATCAGTCTGATTTTCATCCTTGTTTATTTCAAGTTCCTTGCAGTATATACGGCAATTCGATCTTGATTTAAAAAATCTGTATAGGAAAACACAACAAGCAGTTCTTTCAGACTTCCCGTCTTCCTTTCCAGTGTTCATCTGATTTTCTGTCCAAGAAAGAAGATCTCACTGAAGAAAGCACCATGCTATGCAATATTTAAAGCAGCAGAAGAACTGTTTGCATCCTGTCCTGATGAAACTGGGAGGCTGAACTAGCTTATCAGGGGATATAGCATTGAAGAGCCTCACCAAGGTGAACAGGATTTGATTCCCAGTCAATGCATGCGACATTTTCGAAGTGAAATATCACGTCCTGTGGTTCGAACTCCACGTAAAAATGGAGGTCCCGTGGATCATGACTGCAAGATTAACGGCCACAAAAAAGTACCAAGCTTCCTTCTTTCTTTTTAGCATTGAAGAGCTATTGATTGGAATGATGGCTTTAGTGCCCACCTTTGAAGACAGCCTTTGTCCAGCTGAGGAGATTGTGTGTTTATCCTAGTTTTTTCCTTTTTCTCTCTGCCCCCACCCACACCTGCTTGTCATTATGCTTGTCTTTTCTTCAACGTTTAAATCCAGGTTTCATGTCAATCTTGATAAAGACAGCACAGAATATACACACAAGACAATTGTCACAGTTGTTTTGACTGCTGGTTCTTTGAAGCATTCCAGATGGAAAGCAGTACTTATAATAAATAAGACAAATATGGAGATTCATCCCGTCAATGTGAACGAGTGATGTTCACGCCGATCAATTACTTGCACTCCTGTCGCCCACATACTATGTCTGGGCTTATGAAAAATTAGGCCACTTAGCTGATATTATTAGAATATTTCATAACAAAATCCCCAGGGCTACCAGATCCTAGCTGTATCCAATATTACCAAGGAACTTCTCACCAGCTGCTCCAGTGTCACTCAACCCACCATCAGCCTACTGGTCCCACATGGCTTGTTCTAGTGTTAACAGTCGAAGTGTAAAACTCGTGGTATCCACTGCACAAGTGTCGCCTTCACCTCAACTCACAATGACGGAGCTTAACCCATAACTCCTGCTACAAAAATGTAGGAATTAAAAAACTGCTTTCTATAGTGACCTCACATCTACTACCCTGTCCACCCAAATGAACAACTTTGAAAGTACTTGCAAACAGTACAACTGTTACCACTCATGTCCCTGCTAATCACGGGTGCAGACAGCGAAACAATATGGTGGAAGAAAACTGAATCCACCTTCTTCAAGAACGAGCGAATGCTGAAAGACCTAACAAAACCAAAAACAGAAAAGACCAAGGATTACGGGATCTGACCCCAAGTGATAGTTCTGACGAAATTTGTAGCTCTGGAGTTCTACTAGCATATGGCTGGGAACACAGCAGCATATTTTAGTAACTCTATGCAAACAAATTCAGATATTAGCCCTTCAAGATACGAGTGCCCTTGAACTTGGCTGTGCCAGAGTTTATTGATCATAGCAACTGGAGCCTTGGGGGACGAGGAGGGAGACACAGCAATGGTGGAGTGCAGTCTGCACCTAAGTCAAGCAACATTGCGCGTGCTACTTGTGTTAGAGAGACAGAAGTGATATTCTGAATTGTGATTATCAGCAGACAACTCCTAGATTTAGATTCTCTAAGCAAAAGAAAAGACATAGTAGGTAGCTTATTTCAGTACACCCTCGTTTTATGTTGAGGTATTTAAAAAAAAGTTAAATGCAAGCATTCTGTGCAAATTTATTTATACGAGTCTCTAAAACGTTACCAAGTGTCCACTATTTCATTTTTAAATCAACGATCTATGGTTCTGTTCATTAAGTTGTTATTTGACAGACAATGTTTTTCTGGTGAGGTCAGCAAATCTAATTTGTGCCAGAAACAAAATCTATAAACAGTATTAATATACATTTACAAAATAAACAAATTCAGCATGCAAATGACTTACTCTCAGTCGAGGTGATGGACTGCTGCCGGTTCTTAATACGGAGCCCCTTCTCATCCCCTACACTGCTGTCCGTCCCTTCACCACCAGATACACTGATACGCACTGATGGAGCCAAAGTAGCAGCCATCATACCTATAAGAAAATCAATTCAAATGTGAAATAATAATACCAATAACACTACACGGTCCTTATTTGTGATTGGCATACCTTTTTGCCTTTCCCTTATTCCAGTATTGTTGGTAATAGGAAAGATGAGACAAGAGTCAATTAGCTTATTAAATGGTTTGACACCTGTTAATACTAGATATCTTTCCTTCTTTGGTTGGTTGGTTCCTCAGTTTAGGGACTGCGACAACGCGGTCACGTAGCCCCATATACTTTGGGTAGAATCTGTCTGATAACCGGTGCTAATTGCGATTGCTGTATTAGTGTGTGTTATCTGTAATTCAGGTAAGGACTGCAGACAGTCACTTTCAAGTAGTTCCTACTTTTGCTACCATCAACGACATCTATCTGCGAACTTGGCTACTAGATGCCGCAGCAACCGGCACCTGGTGGCGAACGTTGGAACTTAGTGTTAATCAAATCTAACCTACAAATTTAGCTTCACACAATAGTTAGTGGAAGGTTCTTTTACATGCCATAAATCTATGACATGGGCCCGCCGGCTTTACTTCGCCTCTGATGGAAGGCATACTGCGGGCTTTTTAACGCTCTTATAGAAATCCGACGACTTCGGCTGGGTTTAAACCAGTGATCCTGGGCATAGAAACTCAGCATGCAACCAACTACGCCACCGAAGCCGCCTCTTTTCTTCTTTATTGAAACATGGTATTTATAATTTATATTTGTAATTTAATTATATATTGAATAACAACTTTATACTTTGCTTTCTGATTTGAATAAGAGATATATTTTTCATAATTAAAATGTAAGGACGTCCATTTCGAAATAGTGTTTATATTGTCATTCTTTTCTAAAATACAGGGTCATCGAAAAAGGTTGCAGCAATTTCAAAAAATCATAGCTCAGGAACTACTCGAGATATTAAAAAAGAGTATTTTTTTGTTAAATTCACCAACTCAAAAAGTGCTTTTGTACGTTATAATGTTTCTAGGTGCGCTCCCTTGGTTCATCACTCGTTCTAGGGCGTCCGGGGGTCTTTTTCATGTCAACGCTACCAGTTTCCTGAAACCGTTCATACCACCGTCCAATGCTATTAGCATGAGGGGGTTCCCTACCATAAACATGTCAGAAAGTGCGCTGAACAGTTATAACAGATTTAAACTCCACTAACCAGAACACACAGAGTGCAATCTGCTGAACTGTCACCATTACAATCACACTCACTACTGAAACAGTGGCGTGGCAGCTTCCTGCCGCGCACTCATTCTGCGCAACGGCTGAAGGCCACGGGCGGAGTACAGCTACATCTAGAACTGAAACTTGATGAGTTCCTGATTAGTTTTCAGGTCGATTATTAATTTATCCCACTTACAACGGGTGCACTAGTAGGTGCAGCAGAAGCAGTATGTGGGAGGACAAGTAGTAAGAAGAGGTGGAAGGAAACACCATGGTGGAATGAGAAGACAAAAGAAGTAGTAAGGGAAAAGAAAAAGGAAGATTGTAGTTTTACGTGACCGTGAATCTTGTGATTATGAGCCACGGGACCTCCTTTTTACGTGGAATCCGAGCCACAGGACATGGCATTTCACATCGAAAATCTCACATGCACTGACCGGGAATCGAACCCGGACCGCCTTGGTGAGAGGCATACAGCTAGACTGCTGAGCCACCACGCCCCCCCTAAGGGAAAAGAATAGAGCCTTTAGGAGGTGGTATCAAAATAGGATGGTAGAGACAAGGGAAGAGTAGAGATCAGGCCATTTAGGAAGACGGCTGGTGAGGGGAAATGTGCGAGTGAGAAAGCTGAACCGTGGGAGTGAGAACGCTGACTTCCCCTTCTCGCTCGGTGTTGTGGCGACGTACAGTCGAACCAAAATTTGTCATAACGGGCGTGTAACTCCGCAGATTTTCAGTTAGTGGAATTCCCTTTAGCACCTTACGATGCAGGTTACTTTTAACGCCTTCCATACTGTCACAGACAGGCCTAACGTGCACCACAAACCATGGGAAATTAGAAAGACAGCGCGCACGTCTAAACAGCTGAGTATAAACTTATGCACTGAAGTGTCCTTGCAACACGAGCTCTGGAAGGCGGGACTACGCTGCGCTGGAGCGTCGTAAGTGCGCATGCGTGGCCAAACTCCTTCCTAGCTGGTCGGATCTCTACCAGGAAAGTAGGAGGCAAAGAGAGTAGTGGCTGAGGAGAGAAGAAAGTGGATGGAAGAGTGGACAAAGATGATGAAGGATAGTGAAGGTACAAAAAAGGTCCTGTATGGGATGGTAAAGAATAAGAGGCAGAAGGATCCTACGGATTATGTTAGAATGGTGAACAAAGGGGGACAAGAGATAGAAAATAGGGAATAACTGAAGAAAATGTGGAAAGAATACTTTGAAGAACTCCTGAATCCAAATGGAAACCATGGCGAGGAGGAAGAAATCGGGGAAGAGGATGATGAACTGCAAACAGAAAAGGACTTAACATGGAAAGAAGTGGAAGATGCAGTGAGGAAGATGAAAGGAGGGAAGGCACCGGGTGTGGATGAGTTGAGTGTGGAGATGGTGAGAGCAGCAGGAGAGGTGGGGATACAGTGGTTGTAACGAGTGATGAAGACAGCATGGAAGGAAAGGAAGACCCCAGAGGACTGGAAAAAGGGAATAATTGTCCCGATCTTCAAGGTAGTAGAACAGAATGCAGAAACTATCGGGGAATAACACTGATGAGTCATTGTGCAAAGATGTTTGAGAAAGTTTTGGAAAGGAGAATTAGGACAAGGATAGAAGGAGGGATGAGGGAAGAACAACATGGCTTCAGAGCAGGAAGGTCCACAGTGGATTTGACTTTTGCTGTAAGGCAGTTACAAGAACAGCACTATGAGTATGGAACAGATCTACTGATGGCCTTCCTGGACATTGAGAAAGCATATGACAGTGTATGCATAAACCAAGTATGGAAGTCCCTGGAGGATAGAGGAGTAGAAAAATGGACTATAAGGAGGATAAAGGAGATGTACAAGGGAAGCGTGAGCTGTGTGAAAGTGGGAGGAGAGAGATCGGACTGGTTGGAACAGAGAAACGGCCTGAAACAAGGAAGTGCACTGTCACCGTTACTTTTCATTGTGGTGATGGATGACAATGACCCGAGTGGCACAAGTAATTGGAGAAGGAAAGATGAAAGCAATGGTGTTTGCAGATGATTTGATGATTTGGGGAAACGAGGAGGAGGAGGTACAGGAACAGTTGGACGTGTGGGAAGGAATAATACAAGGGTATGGGATGACATTTAGCATAAATAAGAGTGAGATGGTGATTACAACAAGGAAGAAGGAAAGAACCACAACAGGAATAACAATTGGTGGGGAACAGCTGAAGAAAGTGGAGAGTTTCAAGTATCTGGGAAGCCTGATACAAGATAATGGAAGAAACGATAGAGAAATAAATGAGCGGGGGAGACAGGCAGAAGCATTCCGGAGAAGTGTGAGAAGCATGTTATGAAGCAAGGATGTCCCTCAGAACAGCAAAAAGATCATATATCGGACGTACTATGTCCCTATCCTGACGTATGCCTCAGAGACTTGGGTTATGAAAGGAAGGGAGAAGAGCAAAATACAGGCCAGTGAGATGAGGTTCTTGAGAAGCATTATTAGAGCTACAAAGATGGATAGAATAAGAAATGAGAGGACCAGAGAATTAATGAAGGAGGAACCATTACAGGATGGTATAGAGATGTCAAACAATTTAATGAGATAACACAGTTAATAGGTAGAACAAGCATTATCCAATATGGTTAATGTTTTTGCCTCATATCGGTGGACAGCGGAAGTTCAGGCTCTAAAAGGTAATTCGAAGAAGAACCCATTCTAAAAGGTAATGTTTCAGGTGCTAAAATAAGACTCTTTAACTCCATTCCTGACCCGGTCGGAGACTGGAAGCAGGCTGTGGATTTTCAGGCACTAAAATGAATAATTGGCAGATATACAAGGTGTTAAGGAAAAAAGTGTCCGATATTGCAACAGGGGTTGGGATTGGTCAAAACGAGAAGAAATGTTCCCATAAACATACCGTATTTGCTTGCGTATATCTCGCCCCCGCGTTATATCTCGCACCCCATTTTTTTATTTGAAATTTCAGGGGGAAAAAAGTACTCGCATTCATTACTGACACAGTTATATAAATGACCGTAATAACCTTGAGGTAGAAACACGTTCGATTTAGCGCGCCACAACAGTCATCATTGTCCAGGAACTTACCCGAAGCGATACTAACAGGAAGAGCGAGCAACGAGTTGATCCGAACTTCAATACAAGCCGATTAGGAATCAAGGCGTCGCGTGCAAGCATACGGCGCAGCGTGAGTGTTAGCACGCTGTACATCGTTCGCCGCGTCTTCGGCCGCGGTTGGCTAAATTCGCCGCCTTGAGACACGTTTGAATTAGCGATTAGCGTGACACAACAGTTGCGCAAGTAGGCCTACTGTTACATCGCAGAGAAACGCAGTTCAGTCTTCTCGAATCTCAATGATTTCGTCTTGACCCATTGCGTCGCATCAGAGCTCGGCCGCGTGCAAGCATACGGCGCAGCGTGAGTGTTAGTATGTTGTACATCGTTCGCCGCGGCTTTAGCCGTGGTTGGCTAAATTTGAGCTCGCTTGTGCATGTAGCGAGGAATCGATATGGAAGATTATCGATCGTATCGATCGCTAAGCATCTGCGCTCTAAATTCCTTTTCTGCCTTGAATCATCCTTAACGAGCGTAGGACGTCTTTTTCCTAGGTTCTTAATGTCACATAACCATAACAAATAGAAATAAATGGTGTCGACGGACATTGTTGTGAAGAGCTTCTTGAAGACGGGCATCGCAAATGCATTGGACGGAAGTCAGGATGAAGCAGTATGGGATTATGACCAGAATGATGCACGCGAGAGTATCTCGGAGATTGGCAGCAGTGACGGCAGTGACAATGAATAGGGCGAGTACCGTAAGCCAGTTGCCTTGCTTCAATAATGCAAATTTTGTGTTTTTTCGGGAATTTCCTGCGTAATCTCGCACCGAAAATTTTCACACATATTTTCAATCAAAAAAGTGCGAGATATACGCGAGCAAATATGGTATGTCCAGAAACAAATACCTGTTGAGATATGCACCATTTTACCCGCATGGAGGAGACGTTATGTTCGGTGGTGCAGGCGTCCTTCTGTTGAAGGTCTTTGCACGAGTCGGATGTTCAGTCACAGTATGCGGTTGTGCTACCAATACAGTGCGCTACCTGCACCAGACTGTTGGTCCCATGCTGTGTGGATGACGTAAACAGTGCGTTGGAGTATTCCTCGAGGGAAATGGCAAACACGGTTTTTTGCTATGGATTAGAAAATGGTAGTAGCATGACTCCCCGTCCTCTAGACCTTAATCCAATAGATTTCTGGCTATGGGGACATTTGAAGACATTGTTGTATGCCGCACCCATCGACAATGTGCAGATGTTACAAGAGCATGTGACCAATGAGAGTGCCCACGTCAGTGAGCAGCCAGGCGTTATTGGACGAGTTGGGGATTCCTTGCGAAGAAGAGCCAAAGCATGATTGTGGTAACCATGTGGAGCATCTCTTGTAACGTGCAGATGGTATCCATGGACAGACTAGCTGAAATCATCACAGCTCCTGGTTGGCAGTGTGGATGGATGTTTGCCCAACGCGTGTTCTGTTAAACGTGTGTGACAGTCAAGTGTTCATTAGAAGTAGCTGGTAGGATGGATGACGTCCATTGTCTGAAGTGTAGGCCTACATACACAACACAAGTAAAATACCTCATATCTCAACAGGTACTTGTTTCCAGACATCATGTTTATTGGAACATTTCTTCTTGTTTTGACCAACCCCTGTTGCAATTTATAGCAATACGGACCAAAAATGGAGGAAGTAACTCCCACAACCTGTTGCAATATCGGACACTTTTTTCGAAACACCCTGTATAACTGAGCAGATATCAAGAAAACATTAAAACATTGACGTAAATGACCTGAACTCAATTTAATGTGCAATATCGGTATTAAAAGAAACCAAATATATTACACAATCGGCACATATAACTCACATACAGACTGAGGTTCAACATCTAGTCTGTAGTAAATAACACAGTAAATAAGAAGCACTTTCTCTAAATTGCCCATGGAAATGTTACGGCGTTTATCACCAAGTATTAATTTGTGCGCTGAGAAGAGCGTTCGTTGACACAGGGCAATATTTTAAGTTTGTGATAAGTGAACTGGGATTTCACCTTCATCGTCATTCTTTACCGTTATAATGTTAGCAGCAACGAACAAACTCTTCAAACCTATGTTCTTCTGAAGAACTGAATGAAACTTCTTATTAAATTTTTCAACCGCAGCTTCAGGAGCTTCAGATAGTTTCTGCTCAAAATTAAAACAAATTCAAATCTAACAAAGGAAAAACTGGAAAATTGGCACTAAAATAGACTTAGAATGAAAAATAGGCACTAACGTCAAAATAGACATTTTTAGGCACTGTAAAACTGCTTTATATAGACCTAAACATTCATGAAACATGTAAATTTAAAAGGTGAGCCATGTATATGTTTAGGAAAAAAATAGGCATTTGCCTAAAATCCGCTGTCTGCTCATAAGAGTCAAATAAGGCATGAAAATGGAAAACACCCTAGTCCTCTGATGCACTAACCATCAGGGTTGGAAGAGAACAAGAGTTGTTTAAGGAAAGATGACAGAGGGGAGCCGAGCACAAGTGAGAGGAAGCAATGCTGGACTCCAGTGGTCTCCAACCCACATCCCACTAGTTGTGTACCCCTGGGGATAAAATAAAAATAATCATGTTACTGGTTTTTCGTCTCTTTTAACTGTGGATTTTAGAGATGCTGGGGTGCCAAAATTTACACCCAAAGGGGATCTTTAACATGCCAGTAAATCTACCGACACGGCTCCCTCATATTTGCGCACCCTCAAATGCCAACTGGCTGTGTCAGGATTCGATCCTGCAACCTTGGGCACAGCAGGCGAGGAAGTTAATGCTGAGCCATGCAGCCAGCCCATGGGGTAAAAAAAAGTTTGTTAAGACTTGTACAACTCCTCCCTCTCCATCTTGCCCCTCTAGGGGATGGGCCACCACGTGAGACAAGGACAAAACCACCTCCTACCCTGCCCTAGCACCAATTACAATTACACACCCTCAGTGTTTCATAGCAAAAATAGGAAGAGACTGGTACTCACCAATCGATGCAGTAGATGAAGGCTGCTGCCCTGGTCCCACCAAGAGTGCAGAGGGGAGAAGCTCTCCAGACAAGAAGCTATTAGTGTTGTTACGCAAGATGTCTGCTCCCTCACGCATCTTGTCCAACACTTCCACGGCCTCTGCAGACAGCAGGGAGTGAGGATCGGCTTGGAAAACCTTATTGCCCCCGCCTCGAGACTTGCCGGAAGCAGTGCCTGACGATACAAGCAAGTTTGTCTTAGCAGTTGTTGTTTCCACGCTTGAAGAGCCCTTGTTGTCGTCACTACAGCTCATCTGTCGTCTCAACTGATTGGAATGACCTGGAACAAACATTCATTATGAAAATATGCGGCAGTATGAGACAAGTGGAATAAGGTTCAAAGACTCAAATTGAACAACTTTGTGATACCGTATTTACTCGCATACAAAACCCCATGCATAAAAGACCCTCCCCCATTTCTTTAGTCAGGAAAAAGAATAATAATCTTTTCCTAGCATATTGGACCTGTTAATAATAAAATACAGGTAGTAATGTTGTGCGGGCCCGCTGACTGTGAATTCACTGTTCAAGTACGATCAGATATCGGCGAAAGCAACAAGGGAAACTAAATGGTCACAAAATGAATGTCATTTCTATTAAAAGTAGGATATCCCTAACGGTATTTTCGGTTTCAGACGCAGTAAACGTAAAATTAGGCCAACCCTACCAGGCACGGATACCTGCCACAATTGCGATAGATTTATATCAGGCTAATATTGTAGGCTATAATGGTCAATAAGTATACTTTTTAACCCCTTTGATGCCAAGCAATTAATGAGTCGTTATGCTAATTTGCCAAGCCAAGTTTAGTGAAATTACAAGTGTTTGATTAAAATTATCTCCCATCTATATTTTTCAAGATAAAATGTTGATATATTTTCTGTAGCAGGTTGTTAACGTACTGAAGTAATTCATATTTTGCTTCATTAGTGTAATTTATAAAAAAGTTCAAAAATATTTCTGTTTAAAAAAATTAAAATTGGAAATTTTAATATAATTTTGACAGCCTACATAATCTAAATACAGTAGTAACTTTTGTGATATGCAAGTTAATACTTATTGTATTGTCCATAAATAGTTGACAGTAATAGGCTTTGAGTACGATCAATTTCTACAAAGACATGCATATTATGTGGATTGTAGTCAGCAGAATCAAAGTCGTCGTCATCAGTCGATAATTCATTCCAACACATTTCACTCAGTGTTAAAACCATATTAATTTCCCATTTGTTCAAAGAGCTAGCTATATTTATCACCATGCATCTTGATTAGCTCCAAACAAGATCATAAACATACACGACAACAAATGATGACGTTCAACTACCCAAAAGTGTGAAGCGGCTTCGGTGACGTAACTGGTAGCATGCTGAATGTCTATGCCCAAGGTCCCGGTTTCAAAGCCGGCCGAAGTCGTCGGATTTTCTAAGAGCGCTAAAATCCCTCAGTATGCTTTTCTTTGGAGGGAAAGTTCCAAGGTTCGTTGAGAGTTGCTGGTTGGGGTGGCATCTAGTAGCCAAGTTCACAGCTAGGTGTCGTTGCGGTAGTACCTGGTAGCAACTACTGCTTGAAATTGACCGTCTGCAGTCCTTACCTGAATTAAGACTAATACAGCCATTACAATTCACACCGTTTATCAGACAGATTCTACACTCACCCAAAGTACACGGGGTTAGATGACTGCGTTGTCGTAGCCCCTAAACTGAGGAACCAACCAACGGTAGATTTCATTAGAAAGCTAACTATTGCAATGGGTACCATGTTTCGACTTCCGGAAAATTTCGACATATCTTCGCGTTTCACATCCCCCAGACCCCAAAACCACCGTCAGTTCAAAAGTTTATATATAATTTATGTATGTATACAGTTTCTTGTGGACACGATAACTGCCGTAATTTTGCACCAATCACTTTGAATTTTTTACCAAATATGTATACCTATAAAATCTCGGTCGAGTTCGTTACCGGGCTAAATCGGTCGAAGGGGGTGAAAATGGGGGGCTTTTTTCAAAAAAGTGAAATATTGCTATAACTCTCTTAATATGTGAAATATCGAATCTGTTCAACGTTCATACTATGTGTCGGATAAAGCCCAAAAATTTATGTTTGAAGAGTTTTTTTATAGCACCAACCATTGACCAAAGGGGTGGGAAAAAGTGGGTTTTTCGGGAAACATTAATCATATCTCTCTTAATAGGCACAATATCAAAACCGTACAAAATGGACAATATTCCCCTAATAATTACCTAAAACTTTTGTCTGAAAGAATTTTTGATATGACCCACCATTACGCCAAGGGATGAGAAAAATGATTTCGGAATTATAAGAAAATGCCAAGAGCTATCAGAGTTTGCCATGGCAACAATACTAAATTGATGAGGGATGAGCCATCAGACGTTGCCATGACAACGCACTTGCACGAGATGAGATTCAGTATTTCCATCTGACCAAGTGTGGAGCGGCTTCGGTGACGTAACTGGTAGCATGCTGAACTTCTATGCCCAAGGTCGCAGGTTCAAAGCCGGCCGAAGTCGTCGGATTTTCTAAGAGCCCTAAAATCCCTCAGTATGCTTTCCCTTGGAGGAGAAGTTCCAACGTTCGTTGAGAGTTGCTGGTTGTGGTGGCATCTAGTAGCCAAGTTCACAGCTAGGTGTCGTTGACGGTAGTACCTGGTAGCAACATTATGAACTACTGCTTGAAATTGACCGTCTGCAGTCCTTACCTGAATTACAGACTAATACAGCCATCCCTAAGTACACGGGGTTACATGACCGCGTTATCGCAGCCCCTAAACTGAGGAACCAACCAAAATCTCTGCGGGAGATATAATTTTGCGTGAAGAAGTAACAGACCGTTACATACTTACACATCAGTGTCGAATCCTTGCATAAGGACAGTGTGACCACAAGTATAAAAATGGACTCCAAATGACAAGGTGGTTACCGTTCCTATAAGACGATAAAATGTTTAAAATAAGCATAAAATGACGAAAAACAAAGTTAATTAAGCTCCAATTATAAAATACCTTCTCGCAATAAATGAGGTCTGATCCTTCTACGAAAACCTGCATATTCTGCCTATTTTCGCCTATCCCCAAGTTTGTCCGGTGAAATCTACCTCCGCCTTCCGGCGTGCCGAGAGGACTTTTTTTTTTTTTGTGATAGCGATACGCGCGAAATTTTCTCATACCTCCTTTCTTGCCTATATATGACCTTGTAGGTACTTCAAGTAGCGTATTTTAGCAAAATGAACTCGCGAAATATCACTAAATCTGATTTATTGCACGAATTGCACAAATAATCACGAAATATACTCCACTTGGTACGAAAATGCTAAAAATTATCGAAAAAGCTCTCCAATACACGTTTAAATGCTCTGAGGCATTGCCCGTTGTGGTTTCCTTCTGATTTGATTGATAGTGCTGCATATTCTCTACACAAAAGCCCACAACGCCGGAAGTATGTGTATTCAGTTCCGCGATCTCTATGGCTATCGATGAAAATCGATACCCGCTATCGATTACATCAAATGGCGTTGTGGTCGTAGATACATCAGAGCGAGTTTGCGACTGATAAAACTATCGGCAAAAATCCGGCATTTAAGTATAAAAATGCCGAAAATTAAAGTCACAATTGTTTTTTCGAGGGCCGAGGAATACAACAGTGAGGGGTTAAGATATTTGACGCTGCATGAAAGATTCTAATGTGTAAATACTCCAATGTTCGTATTCGGTGGGAGCGAAAAGACACGTGCAATAAACACTGCAGAGATTCAGCAACGCATAAAAAGAGGAAGACAGAAGGAAATGAACATAATTCTAAGCGGCAAATAACATTCGGCGATACTCGACACATCGCAAAGAAGCTTAAAAACCCCCTTATCACATAATCTGTTAGATTTATCCCATACTATAATTAAGATTTCAGAAGAAACATTGATCATTATGACAATTTATTTCGCGAAATACCCACCGAAATGGCGTCAGTTTTACACCGAAATCAACGGTTTTATTTCACCAAAAAATAAGGCCCTTAGCAATGAACCATTTAACATTCCTTTATTAATGTATTCTCAAAATTGGGGTGTGCCTCTTCAACGAGTTTGCATTATGTAACTACAGTACTTCATTGACCCCCCCCCAAAGTTAAATCGCTCAGGGCAGCCTTACCAGAGCGTGTTGACTCTCCTAGAGCTAATGTCTCCACGATGGTGGCGAGATCGCTGGCAGCAGAGGACGAGATGGCAGACAGGTCCGTGTGTGGGTCCCGCAGCGAGTGAACTACAACAGAGAGTTCGCTGGCGGGAGTGGCCGACGATTGGCTTTCGCCCGTCACGGCCACTATAGCCTCGGCTCGAGCTACAGACAGGACGCTTTCTGCGATAGCTTCAGCTGCTTGCTGTTCAACAAACAAGAA
Source organism: Meconema thalassinum (assembly GCA_946902985.2). Taxonomy (NCBI): domain Eukaryota; kingdom Metazoa; phylum Arthropoda; class Insecta; order Orthoptera; family Tettigoniidae; genus Meconema; species Meconema thalassinum. Next base: position 139,141,897 of record OX336399.1, on the reverse strand, counting down.
TCAAGCCCAAGTAGAATTAGAATTCTAGAAATGGAAAGAGGATCAATAAATTCTACTCATCAGAACTTTTAATATATTGTCATTTTACATATAAATGCTCAAAAGTTACAGGAGAGGGGAAAGACTATGCAACACCACGTGAATAGATATATACCTATAGTATAATGTAAAACTTATTTCTCCTTCCCACAGGAGTCATGCAGAACATTACCTTGGCTGCGAGGTTGTCTGCAGAGGCAGCTTGTTCCGTACTTGCCACCGATGCCTTGGCATGATTTTCTGTTGCATCTGGCAAACTGGGCGTGGAACTTGACTTCCTGCTGGTTAGAACGCTGGTCCCTTTTCCAGATTCAGAAATATTTTTACTGGTCTTGCCTACAAAGAAATTCAAACATAATACATCACTACTAGCATTTATTTTTAATCTGTAAAATACAGAAGGCAGCCTGGAAAACACATTCCCTAGATCCTATATCAGATTAAAAATTAATAAGCCCAAATGACCCTGAGCTGCTGGTGTAGTTTGGAGGATTGGGGGAGAGTTGTAATAGTTCACCGATATCAAACTGCCAATTGTTAGAATGAAGTGGTCTGTGGTCAAGCTACATTGCTTGCCTTATGAAGTTTACCATGCTGCAGCTGTTAGTGGAATGACGATAATTAGGGCTCGGATTTTTATGTAAATACATATTTTAAACATTTTGTCTATAAATACATAAATTCCTGCTTTTCACCTATTAGCACATAAAAAGACATAATATCTACAATTTTTAAAAATCAGTTATCTAGATCTTTCAGTTTATTACATTTTTGTTCTGTGTTACTTCAACGGGGAAGAACCTGTGAGCTATCTAATCTCCATGCAGAGCGTATGTCAGCTTGCAGCTGTGTTTTTCTTATCTTCCACTCACTGTGGAAGCCGGGGATGCCTAAAGTAAAAGCAACTACAAGTTATCGTCTGCAGCAGTATGTTGCAGAATTTAAGGATAATTTTACTTCTGATGGGGGCGTTCTGTTCTGCCAACCATGTGGTAAAGCAATCAAGGCTGAACAGCGATCTCAAGTTACACAACACCTCGAGGGCAAGAAACATACTGCCGCAGTTTCGTCCCATCAGAATAAGGGTTTCGCGATAATCGTTGGTCATTTTGATGGACAACCTGAAGCTGTATCTCTTTGTGTATTGTAACGCTTCAGCAGTCAGTGAGACACAGAATAAATTGCATTCGTGAGTACTGCATATTGTTTATATTCACATTAATAAAATAAATTATAATTGAATATTTTTAATTTTTTGTCACATATTTCAGGTATTTTTAATACATAAAAAATAAATATTTTTCAGATTTTTAGCACCTAAAAATCCGAGCCCTAACGATAATACTAGACTGCTCTGGACTCTGTAGATTAGTAGATCTGAACCCTAACATCAGCTGTCAATGGAATGGTTCTCCATACTTCCCCATTATCGAGGCCACAGCTGCTACCTTCCAACTCCCTACCGAGTTTCATTCACTTCTCCTTTCTATAACTCCTGTCATGAGGTTGCACCAGCAAGCGGATTTGGCCGTTAAGACAAACAGGAATTCATCGCATCTCATTCCCAATCCCATTGAAATGATTAATATTGTTACTTTCAGTCGGTCAACACAAAATAGTTCCAATTACTGGAATACGTGAAAAATAACCTGAAATAAATTACATGTGATTAAGATATATAGTTAGTTATTTTTGTTTTAAGGGGCGGAACTACGAGGTTATCTGCCCCTATTAAGATATGTATATATATATATATATATATATATACATACACATATATCATCATCATCATCATCAAATTCCAGCTCCAGTCGCCTGGGTGCTGTTAATGAGTCCTCACCACATTTTCCTGTCCGTGAATAGTGGGTCTTCATGAGCCCTTCTCCAGTCCATCCCTTTGTCTCCAAGATCATCCTTGATCTGGTCCATCCATTTCTTCTTTGGTCTTCCTACTGGTCTTTTTTCTGGGATAATCTTGTTGAAGTAAGCTTTTGGTGTCCTCTCATCTCCCATTCTTTGAAGATGCCCATAACCATCCTAACTGTTGCTTCTGCAAATATTTTGTAGCACTGATATCAATGCCAGCCTCTGTCCTGTTTGTTTCATTTCTTACTTCTTGTCTCTCCTTGTCCATTGAAGCATTGTTCGTATAAACTTCATTTCGGATGACTGGATCCTACTATCTTCTCTTCTGGACAAGGTGCATATTTCTACCCTGCAAGTCAGAATTGAGATGTATGTCTTAAACAGTACAGTGGAATCTCGTTAACACGTTCTCGGTTACGACGTTTTCCCGCTTAGCGCGATGATTTTCTCAAGTCCCAGTCCCAATTCTACAAAATACATGTTGATATATCCCCTTAATACGTTCTCTATTCCCGCTTACGACGATCAAATTTCCGTTGTACTATTTGTTAGTGATCCGTATTTTATTCTTATTTCATTTTAAAATTCGGCTTCTGGAAAACACGACGCGATATTGCCTCATATTCTCTGATAGTTATTGACAGTGTAGATGATTTCATTGTGTTTGACGGCGTAGAAGCGGCTATAGCAATGACGCAACACAGGTGACGTGTGTCTCTCCCGCTGCCCTTTCTCTCCTTTCTCAAGTCCCTATCCTACTAAATTCATGTTGATATATCCCCTTAATACGTTCTCTATTCCCCCTTACAACGATCAAATTTCCGTTGAACTATTTGTTAGTGAACCGTATTTTATTCTTATTTCATTTTAAAATTCGGCTTCTGGAAAACACGATGCGATATTGCCTCATATTCTCTGATAGTTATTGACAGTGTAGATGATTTCATTGTGTTTGACGGCGTAGAAGCGGCTATAGCAATGACGCAACACAGGTGACGTGTCTCTCTCCCGCTGCCCTTTCTCAAGTCCCTATCCTACTAAATTCATGTTGATATATCCCCTTAATACGTTCTCTATTCCCGCTTACAACGATCAAATCTCCGTTGAACTATTTGTTAGTGAACCGTATTTTATTCTTATTTCATTTTAAAATTCGGCTTCTGGAAAACACGGCGCGATATTGCCTCATATTCTCTGATAGTTATTGACAGTGTAGATGATTTTATTGTGTTTGACGGCGTAGAAGTGGCTATAGCTATGACGCAACACAGGTGACGTGTCTCTCTCCCGCTGCCCTTCAACCCCTTCCCTTTGTTTATTTCTCACGTAGGCACATTATTGTCTTCGTGTTCCGCACTATTGTCTTCTAGTTCTTAGTGTTCACGTCCAGTTATGACCTATTTTATTGCGTGTTTCATAATGGATAAGAAGAAAGTACGGCAGATAACTAATGATGAGAAGGTGAAATACATTCGAGACGTGGAATGCAATCCTCACATGAAGCGTGTGGATATAGCGCGAAAGTGGAACATTCCTCCGTCTACACTGAACACGATTCTCGGCAAAAGGAAGGAAATTGAACGTGCATTTGAAGAAGGGGTGAGTGGCAAAAGGAAACTTGTGCGAGAGGGACAGTTTCCTGAACTAGAAAGCGCTTTATTGAAGTGGTTCAAGCAAGCCTGTGCTTCAAACATATGCGTGCGCGGTCGCCGGCGATAGAGCCGTCACTGGCGGAGCGCGAGTGCGAGAATGTCCTTGCTGATCAAGTATAAAGAAAGACCCTGTATTATATGTGTTTGGAAGCGGATGGGGAACATTTTCAGCATCTACTGTAAATCATGGCCAGTAAAACTGCATGGTAGGCTACTGATTTTAAGCACCGTATTCTGCCGTAGGCCTACATATGCGTGCGCGGTCGCCGCCAACAGAGCCGTCACTGGCGGAGCGCGAGAATGTCCTTGCTGATCAAATATAAAGAAAGACCCTGTATTATATGTGTTTGGAAGCGGGTGGGGAACATTTTCAGCATCTACTGTAAATCATGGCCAGTAAAACTGCATGGTAGGCTACTGATTTTAAGCACCGTATTCTGCCGTGGGCCTACATATGCGTGCGCGGTCATCGGCAACTGAGCCGTCACTGGCGGAGCGCGAGAGCGAAAATGTCCTTGCTAAGCAAAAATAAAGACCCTGTATTATACTGTAGTGTAGAGGTACAGTAATTAATTTTTATGTTACTTATTCCGTGTAAGTTACTGATAACCTATGTTTATGTCGTGACTGTAGTAGTGCATACAATCACTTACTAAGGTCGGCGATTTGACGTCCATATATACGCCGCGTTCTTTCTTATACGTTGTAAATGCAGTATGGCGTTTTTCGGTAGTACGTTTTCCCGCATATGACGTCCAAATTTTTCAGTCCCTTGAAAAACGTACTAACGAGATTCCACTGTATATGTTTACACTTCCTGGGCACTTTATTATCCAACAGTACTGATCTAACTTGTGCATAGAAGGTGGCTGCATTACTAGTTCTATTTGTTACTTCACTGTTGATGCTATCCTTACTCAGATATTTAAATTGATCAACAAATTGCAGAGGCTAATTATTCAAGTAAATGGTTACATTAGACAGTCCTGTTGTGTCATCACTACTGTCTTACTTTGATTATTTTCAACCCATATTCCTTGAACAGCTTGTCTCATGCATCCAGTTTTTCTTCTGCCTCCCTGGCACTTTCTCCCCAATTCATTACGTCAACTGCGAAGACAAGGGAATTTTTTCATTACCATTTTATTCTTTTATTCTCTTCAGGATTATGTCCATCACTGTGATGAATAGTAATGGAGACAGTGAACTTCCTTGTTGGACTCCTTGTTTTGTTGTGAACCATCTGCTATCCCCATTACCTACTCTTACACATGCCCTTGTGTTTTCATACAGCATTTTGAACTTGTTTATCAAGCCTTTTGGGACATTGTGCCTTTCTAAACATTGCCAAACAAATATATATACAGGATGATTCTTTTGCTGGAGCGGGGCCAGCGTCAAGCTACCAAGTGCGCGCGAGTGTGCCTTCCGCCTGCCAACCGAACTCGGTCCGCAGATTGCGCGCTGGTAGAAACCGTAACAGAGTACATTAATGAATGGCAAATTCACCAGAAAATCATGATTCAAGAACTTACCTTTTCATAGAAGATGCTGAAAATGTTCTCCTTCAGTTGACAGACAGGCGATATACTATGTAAATAAATTAGCGTTTACACGTTGTAATTCCCTTCTGTTGTGAGGGATATCTGCTGCCGTATAGCTCCACTAGAGTACGGGTAACTGGTCTGTACACTTGTATTTTAAATTACCCCACAATTAAACATCAAACGGGCATAGGTCCGTGCTTCGATTAATTACAGTAAACACGCAGGGTAGTACAGGAGCAGAGATGCCAACTTTCAGAAAGAGCAATTAGTAATCGGACTCGGAGTGCCGGGGCGGGAGGGGATTCTTCAAACAAAATAAGGGGGGGGTACGACGTTCAAACAAAATATAATCTACTGTATTACAACTTAAAATAGATTATAGCTACTTACCAATTACAATCCCTCCTCATCAACAGCCTCCTCTGCAAGATCTACATCTATACCAGATACTTGGGTGGAGGTTGAGGGTATGCACTTCAAATTTTGAAGACTAGTGGCTTGTTTGGCATCTTGAAGTTGGAGTCTAGTAAATGTACTCTGATGACAAGGTTTTCCATCCGAAATCATCTGCATTTTCTGGACCAGTAGAGAACTTAGCAATTCTGTACTCATATTTGCGCGAAATTCAGTTTTGTTTTTCCTCACCAAGCTAAAAACAAGTTCTGTGCGAGAATTACTATGTGGGACCAGAAGAATTGCCATCATAAGTTTGCTTAGTGAAGGGTACTTCGTTAATCCAGAAACATCGGTAATCTTTGAAATTTCGCACCAGATTTTGTCAGCCCTTTCATTCTTATCAAAACTCAACATATCGAACTGGAAACGACTAAATTCTGATTCTAAGGATTCTGTCTCCTCTGCTGTCAGTACCTTAGGAAACTGGTCAGTGAAGTATTCAATAGATGAATAACTTTTGTTCTTCGCTGAAACACATCAGCAATTTCAGCATGCTCTAAAAATTTTTCTTTGATGGGCCACTTCTTGGAAATATACTCACATGTTTTTGAGTAGAACAATCTGACATCAGAAAAAAACATCTTCATTTGATGCTCATTCAAAGAAGCTTCTTTAATATAGGCTCTTGTCTTAGCTCCAACAACCAAATCATTGTCACTTTTCTGATACTTTCTGCTAGCAAAGTTAACAGAAAACAAATCGGAGTCGGGAACTGCAGATGCTTTAACAAATCTAACCAACGTATCAGTGAAAAAATTATTCAATTTAGAATGAAGCTGATGAATAAGTGGTTTCTCTTGTTGCAGGAATATATTCAATGAATTGAAAAGTGGAAGAACAGAACTGAGAAACAAAAGGTATAGTTTGGTTGAAGGATTTTCAAACTGCTCCTTAACTTTCTGAAATTTTGGGCCAGCATTGCCATGGTCTGTATCACAGAAAAACATGTTCAATGGATTCCACTGCTCCAAGACTCTGTCGACACACTGCAACAGTGATAGCCATCGAGTTGGAACGTATTTCAATATCTTGTGGGGCTTTTCTCCAAAGACTTGCTGACAAAGCTTCAAAATATGTTTCCTCTTTGAGCTCTTCTGTAAATAATAATAGATGTCAACTAAAAATTGTTCAACATTGACATTTTCAACACCATTATACCCTTTTTGAGCAACCAAGTGCACAAGATGACAAGCACAGCCTTGCACTTGGATGTTTTGATTTTCTTTGCAAATGAAAGAACTAACACCTTTGGAAATGCCAGTCATGGTACTAGCATTATCACATGCAAAACCAACACAATTATACCATGGTATATTTCTCTTCCTCAGTTCCCCATCTAAAACTTTAAAAATACCTTCTCCTGTATTGTCCCGCGATTCTTGGATGGTTAAAATCTTCGTAGCAATCATCCCTGCTTCTACATCAAAGAAGGAAACAACTATCGGATAGAGTTTAGTATCGTCAAAATCGTTGCTACCATCTGTAGCGAGCGAGAAGGGTTGATGCATTAAAGTGTCCGTAATTTTCTCATCGATGGATCTGGCTACACTCCTAATTATCGCTCCTGTTTTTGTTCTCGCACAACTGAATTTGGATGCTATTTTTGAATCTGGAAACATTTTTTTAAATAAATGTCCGGCATGGTCACTGCAGGCCAAAGCCAGATTATGTTCGACAACGAAAGCCGTAAATAAAACTTCCGCATTCGTGATAGCATTTCTATCTTCAGAATTACTTAAAAATCGCGTTAATTCCTTGTTGGACCCCCTCAGTTTCACGAAATCAGAGTGAATTTTACTGTTGATATGTTTCCGGCAGTCATCTCTTCCGCCACGTGCAACCGAAAAATCGCGGGAACACACAGTACAAAACACGTGGGACAGTTTTGTATATTCCTCCCTAAATCTTTGAACGACTTTCTGCTTCTTCGTAGTTTTGTTATCACCATCACCACTAGTTCCAACAACACTACCACACGCAATTTCTGGCACTAAAAACCGCTTCATACTGCAGGCATTAACTTTCTTCTCGGTTCTTGCTAAGATTAACTTGTTCCTTGACCTCGGTAACAAAGAAATAAGAGCACGCGCGCAGACAGAACGCGCATGATCACGTGAAGCAATAAACAACGAGTGGGTTCGAAAGTTGCCGATCGCTTCCGATCACAGCGCATGACGCCATTTTTAAAAGAATAACACGAATTCAACCGAAATTCGTAATTTTACGTTACCCATTCGTAAGAGCGTAATCGTAAGGGAAAAATCGTAATGATTACGATTAATTCGTAATAGTTGGCATGTCTGCAGGAGTAGCTACATAATGTAACGATGTAACTTCCAAAGTTACTGTCTGTCAGCTGGAGGAGAACGTTTTCAGCATCTTCTGCGGAAAGGTAAGTTCTAACCTTTAACTGGTGACGGGAGGTCATCCAGCCCCCAAGAAATAAAAATAAAAAAACATTTGTGCTTCTTCAATTAAATCTTGTCTGTGAGCTGACACTTCACACCCTCGTTGATAATAGTTTAGTGACTCTGGTTAGCTCGCCTCGTTAGGTTGAAGTCAATGTGCTCTGCGCGCAATCTGCGTCCCGAGTTCGGTTGACTGGCGGAAGGTGTGCGAGTGCCTGGTAGGTGGCCGCTGGCCCCGTTCTAGCAAAAGAATCTCACTGTATAATGTTACGGACTGTTGAAGAAGTTTATTTTGTGTTGACTGACTAAGCGACACTGAAAAATGGCTTCAAACATGGTGGCCACTCAAATCGGTCAACGATTTTCCAGGAGTTTTCCAGGAGTAATTCTCATTTTTCCAGACTTAAAAATAAGCGCGAGTCCGGGGGGGCTTTATCGGTTGCCTACTTCAAGACCAAAATAAAGCAGTTTTGTTTGGTTTACTTATACAGATGTTGACAAAAATTGCGTTATTGATACGCAAGCCTACACACAAATGATTTAATTGTTTTAAATGGTGGCGCAGCGGTCAAGCTGTTGGCCTCTCATCACGGCGGACCGGGTTCGATTCCCGGTCAATGCATGTGAGATTTTCAAAGTGAAATGCCATGTCTTGTGGTTCGGATTCCACGTAAAAAGGAGGTCCCGTGGCTTATGATCTCGAGATTAACGGTCACGTTAAACTACAATCTTCCTTTCCTTCCTTTGTTCTTTTAAAAAAGCCTTTGTGACTGAAATATCCGCATAAAAAAAGAGAAAAGAATGCCGCCTGCAATTTTATTGCGGTGAAGTTGTCTATACTCAATATGCTTTACAAAAAGACTATCGCGTGTTCTCCCACACGGAAACAGGTAGCCTGAGGAAATTTCTTTCGTTAACGATAGAGTGCTCACCCAAAACCGCAGCGGGGGTATGATTTACGATGGAAAGAATTTTATAATTAATTAACAGTGGCTATTTTCCAGGAGTTTTCAAATTTTTCATCATTTTCCAGAAGTTTTCCAGACCTAATAAAAATCCAGGAGTTTTCCAGGATTTCCAGGAGTAGTGGCCACCATGTTCAAAGCTATCTCTCCCATTGAAATTTTAATAATAACAATAGGTAGACATACACTTAATTATCTTTAATTATCCCTTACATTAATGTAATGTGTAAATCATTAATTCATCTTAAAATGCTTATCCTGTTTATCAGAAACAGACATGCATACGATCCATAGCGTGTTCGTTGCGGTGCTTATTAATTTTGAACTTGTTCAATTTATTTCATACTTAGTGACTTAGGTTACCTTTAAATATCGAAGTTTTCAATTCAATGTGTTGCAAAATTTTCTTTTTCAAAATTAGTGCTACAAAAGGAATTTCAATATGCTATTTACTAGTAAATTTCGACATTAGCAATAACGCCTTGTCACACACACTCACGGCGATACCGACAGCTACAGAAGGGAACAAAGCCACAAGTCTTACTTGAGCTTGTGGTTGTGGTAGTTGTCTTAGGCTGACTACTCAAGTCTCCATCCAACGCTGAAGTAGAAGCCAGTTTCAGGTCGTACTTGCCCTCAGCACCCATGCGGTAAGAATTGGAGCCTCCATGATCCCAGGTTACATCCATCCAACCTACAAGGAAGAACAAATTAATGATGGGCAGAATCGTGGTGAATATAAATAAATGGACATCTTTTGCAACTTTAGGGCGAGTTATTCCATTAAAATATTTGCATGCATTTCCTCGTTTCTTTCAGTTGATCAAACACCAACAGTGGTTTTTAGAATTAGAGATAGGGGCAGATGACCCCTCATGTTACCTGTCAAACGACAGCTCTTCAGATAGCGATTAGGTACTCTTTGTACTTCTTTTACAGTTTTTCTTGTTAAGCGAGTTCTAATAATTACCGTATTTACTCGTATATAAGACCCTATCGCATAGACTTTTTTTAAGTTAGGAAAAATAATGTTTTTCTTCATCATCATCACCACTATCACCATAATCACCATCATCATCAGGATATCCTTCCACCGAGCCGGGTAGGAAAATTGTGAACAATATGCCTCCATTTAGTCCTGTCCTGGTATAGCTTTCCCCTCTCCACTGCATCCCATGCTACTCCTCATGAGATCTTTAACCTGGTCTGCCCATCTCTTCCTAGGACGTCCAATTGGTCTTCTTCCTGGCACCTCCATCTCCAAATACTGTCTTGGAGTTTGCTTATTGGATCCATTATTAACGAAATACGGGTAACTAACAAAGCATGTTTACTACTTCCTATTTTCGATGCATTATTCCGCGGACGTTCCTACATTACCAATAGCTGTTACGGTACTTTGTGGTAGTACAAGAATATGCATTCTTTCCTACTTGCAGAAAGTTTAGGACTAGCTGATGTAACAGAAATAACCCGGAAATCCCTGCCCCAAGGCCGCATTCCTAGCCAGAAAATCACACTCAGCCATGTGTTAGTTGTGAGTAAACTTCCTGAGAGCATTCACACACACATTAAGCTTACAGACAAGAGGAACAAGTCACCAGTTTCTTTATTTGGGAAGTCTAATCACCAATGACAACAGGTGTAGTAAAGAGATTAGAAGGCGCTTGCAAAACAGGCGTTCAATAATAAGAAAAATCTTTTGATTAATGCAAATTTGGATATTGCAATTAGAAAGAAATTTGTTGTGTCCTTTGTATGAAGAGTGCTTCTGTATGGATGCGAATCTTGGACGATCAGAGGTCAGGATTGGAAGCGACTTGAAGCGTTCAAGATGTGGGTCTGGCGGAGAATGTTACGGGTTAAATGAATTGAAAAGAGGACTAACATCAGCATCCTGCAAGAAATTTAAGGGAAGAAAGAACTGAGACCAATGATCCATGTAAGAAAAGCTACATTCACAGACATTTTGCGACATAACGCTTTCCTAACTAATCTCATGGAAGGAAAAATTTACAGGGAAGAAAGGCCGAGGACACTGAGAAAATATTTCCTTCAAGAAATCACACTAACTCTTCATTATGGTTCCTACTATGAAATGAAATGAGGTGCTGAAGACAGAGAACAATGGTTGCGGAGACAAGGCATTGCCTTTGGAAGTTGTTGATGACAGTAATATTCCACAAAATCCTTATTCGGGCTTAATCAGAAAATTGATGCTACAAAACGCTTAATTCGGAATTCAATATATGAAATTTCAAATTTTTAAATGCTAAAAACCACAAACTTGAACCATCAGGAAGCACTTGGTTACTCGATAAGTCACATCATCCAATTTCGAAACATTTATCTGGTTAGCTCAATTCAGTATTGCCAGCGTTTCGCCCCAGAGTACAACTAGACTCGTCAATACTGAATGCGCTGTATGTGTTATTATGCTCATTTGGGGTGAAAAATATCCTGGCTATTCCTGGCCACACCAAGTGCCTACAAGCTATTTTCATCATCTAATGTGTATTGATGTGCTAAAAATATATTCATATTTCTGTCTTTTAAATAACTAGAACTCCTATTTGCTGCCTTACAATGAGTCTCCAACATTTTATACAGTATGCATGAATAATCTATTCAGCGAACACCACCCCGTGGTGTAGTGGTTAGCATTCATGGGGGTCGCCCCCAAGGTCTGGGTTCGATTCTAGGCTCTGCCAAGAAATTTGGTTGTTCTGAGGGCTGGAACGGGATACACTCAGCCTCGTAAGGCAAAACTGAGAAGAGATGGGTTAATTCCCACCTCAGCCATTCTGGAAGTGGTTATCCGTGGTTTATCACCTCTAATCCAGGCATGTTGGAATGTTCCTAACTTAAGGCCATGGCCACCTTCTTGCCAATCCTCACCTGAATTACAAATACACACACTAATACATCCATCATAATAATATAGGTTATCAAACAAATACTCCACATACACCCAAGTACACAGGGTTAAATGACCACCATGTCCAGGTCCCTCAAATAAAACACATCATCATTCAGCTAACAATTTTATCAAAATACAGAAAAATCAAAGATAATTTTTAAATGGAACTGCAATTTCCTTGTAGTGAAGGATACAAGAAAATAGTATATTAAACCAATTTTGTAGCACTTTAATTTCAAAATTTTGCAGCATACTGAATTTAAAAAACATAGCAGGTAAGTCACTTGGTATGATAAAATTGAACATGTTCGAAATTAATAAGCACCACAACTATCACAAACATACTTAGGATGTGAAAAATGGTGAAAAATGGGTGTTTCTAATAGACTAAGCACTTAAAAATTAACATGATTCCCACATTTACTAATGTATATCTATTCATTATTATTCCGGTTCCAACGGTCTCAGGGATGAGGTGGGATGCATTTCTATTTGCCAGTGGTTTCACTGCTGGGTGCGCTTCTTGATGGAGTTACCGAGAGAAGAAATGAACTTGACAAGAAGTTAGAAGGAACCAGCTGTGGCCATGAAAATGGTAAACCATGGAAAACCACTTCATGGGCAGCGGACGGAGTTCAAACCTACTTACCTACCCAGTCCAGAGCATCCTGGCTGACATTCCACTAACAGCTGCTGCACGGTAACCTTCATAAGGCAAGCATTGTGGCCTGACCACAGCCTGCTTTATTCCTACTGACAGTTCATATCAGTTAACTACAACTCTCCACTGGACCTCCACATAGAGCAAGCGCTAGGGGCAGATGCCCTCGTAGTTCCGCCCCTTAAAACAACAATAACTAACTAAGAGCTAACGCTGTGCTGCTAGCACCAGCAGGTCAGGGTAATTCAAGTTATTGCGCTGTACATGATATCGTGGGCCTATTTAGCATGGCTTGGGCACTCCTATCTCACATCACACAACCGACTGCCAGCACTTGAAACTCAATCTTGCCAAAGAACCACGTTGATGCTTGTGTTCAGATGTTTCTGGAAGTCATTTAGTGTCATATTTCTAGGAATTTTTATACTCATACTGGGATTTTAGCACTTCTAACACTCCTTTGGTAACACAAAAAAAGACATGATAATAAGAGATATAATAGAGTTTTTTTTATTACTGCAACTGCAGCTTTAATAAACCAGTTTTGGCAATCCTGTGAACTTTGTTACGCATCTATCATGTCAACTCCCAACAAGTAAAATTAACACATTCTGCCAATTTCAAAGGTTTTCTCAAGTTGAGTGGAACAGAATATTTTTAATAAATAGGGTTTATGAAAGATCGCTCGGAGACCTATGTACTTATATTTTAATGACTAGTTCTTTTGCCACATTTCATATTTCTTGCTGGAACTGTTTATAAGATACACATACCAAAAATTTTTTTTGTGAATTTTTATGAACATTTTGCTATCCCCCTAGCAAGAGACTTGCAATAAGATACCATGTTAAATGCTTACCATTGTGGAGCTCACCAGTGACTGTGCCTTCTCCTGGCGGATTACCATCCTGGTCTCGCCACTTCCAGTCCAGACCACGCACGACCCTCGCTCCTACCATCAGATGCTTCAAGACCTGTGTACGCATAAGTCTACGCTGCTTACGAAGATTAGCTTCCGCTTCTTTTGCTGCCTTTCCTAGTGGGGAAAAACAAACAATTACTATCCTTGAGTATGTGAATGTAAACCAATTCAAAGTAAATACCACTACTTGTTATTTCTCGTTCTGTGCATCAGCGCATCAAGTTTCAAAGAAATGAAGTACATCAAAAAATTGTTCCAGGTAGTTCAAACTGCCAGCATTTCGCCCCATTGCACCATTGAGCAAATTAGTTTGAATAGTACTCCACACCAAGATGCTGGCTAGTACATACCATGAAGGCCAGTGTAAGGCTGCTTTGAACCAAGATCGGTGCTAATATACTATGAGAGCTGTGTTCCCTTAAATTCAAAAATTGCCCGCCTAGGCATTCATTTCAATATATTCTGTATGTTGTATGATTATTTATTTTTATTCCCTTGCACTTTGGGAGGACAATGAATTACGAATTTTCTATTCTGATCTAATATAAGGTCAGTGAGTTTGGAGGCCAATCAATTTGGTGGAAATCAGACCTACGGCACCAATCTTCGCCAACTAAAAGAGCTTCTACAGAGGTAGAATAGATGGCATACAACTTCCGAAGCACGCCAAGATAAATTTAAGCTGCTACTAAGGTCTGGTAAATTGTTGTTTGAAAAAAATCCTACTTCATGCAGAAATAAGTGTACACTAAATCTCACAATGATGGTAAAATACAAAACTTTTTTTTTTTTCCTTGCTTGAAGTTCATTTTGCAAATTTCCAATTTGTTGTCCAACCACCATGTTACTTTCTTATGTAATTAGCTGCTAAGTTTAGCTATAGTGTATAGACATAAAATAAGTCCAAGTAACCAACTTCCCTCCCTCACTCAGGTTTAATTTACAGCATATCCTGTCACCAGAGCAGGATTTCTAAATGTTATAAACCACAGATTTTTTAATAAGCAATTTGCTGGTGAGGTTACAAAGCACACAGCTAGCTTACTCACTCTTTCCCTCTCATACTTTGCCATTTCTTTCATGGATTGTGCTCTTATGGCAATTCAAATCAAAATGTTAAAGGCATATTTACTTCAAAACTGTCATGTTTCATGACCAACAGCAGACAAAAACACTGAAATATTATCATTTCAATCTCATAAATTTTCTGCTTATCATCATCATCATCATCATTTCCCCTTATCCAGCTTCTGCCGGGTCGGGGTATTTATGGCACTTCTCCACTTTCCTCTTTCCTTCCACCATTCTTCTTCCACGATCTTGTCCCAGTCCAGATTTCTTTTTCTCACGCTGTTCTTCACTGAATCAATCCACCTTGTTCTAGGTCTTCCCCTTGCTCTCTTACCCTTGCACTTCGCCTCCAGCATCTGTCTTGGTATTCTATTTTCCTCCATCCTCTTTACATGTCCAAACCACATTAGTTTATTCTTCTCAATTCTCTCATTTAGTTTTCCCATCCCAACTTCCTTCCTAACATCTTCATTCCTCACTCTGTCTTTCCTTGTCTTACCTATCATACTTCTTAGGAATTTCATTTCACTGGCTTGGATTCTACTCTCTTGCCTGCTCGTCAGGGTCCAAGTCTCAGCTGCATACGTTAATATGGGTACATAGTACATTTTATACATTACCTCCTTGCTTTTCCTTGGTACTTCCTTATCCCAAACAAGTTTTCTTACACTTTGATAGAATGCATTGCTCTGCTGTACTCTCCTGCCAATCTCCATGTCCAACCTATCAGTTTGCATCAATTCACTTCCTAGGTATTTGAACGTGTCCACAATTTCCAAACTCTGACTTCCAATTTTCACAATGCCCTTTCCTTGTCTTTCCCCTCTTGTCATCACCATGGTCTTGCTTTTCTCTATACTGATTTTCAGGCCATACTTCTGAATATTTTCGTTCAGTGCATCTAGTTGTTTTTGCACTTCTTCGGTGTTCCTTCCCCAGACCACAATATCGTCTGCAAATAATAGTAACTTCATTTCTTTATGTCCATATGCTTCCTTTGTTTCCTTTACAATTTCATCCATTACCATTATGAATAAAAGAGGTGACAGCACACTCCCCTGTCTTAGTCCAGTCTTGTTCCTAAACCAATCTGTCTTTCCAACAGGGGTCAGAACCCTGCTAACACAGTTGTTGTACATTGCTTGCACCATTTCCAACATTTCTCTTCCCAGTCTCTTCTTAACCATGGTTTCCCATACCTTCTCTCTGGGGACACTATCATATGCCTTTTCTAGATCTATGAAAGTCATGATCAAATCCTCTCCATATTCCCAGTTCTTTTCCATCACCTGCCTCAAGCTAAAGATTGGGTCCACTGTGGATCTTCCACTCCTGAAGCCATACTGTTCCTCTTGCAACTCTCCTTCCACCTTTCTTCTCATTCTTCTTTCTAATATCCTTTCCAGTATTTTTACTATCTGTGATATGAGGGTGATCCCTCTATAGTTATCACACACTTTCTTGTCCCCTTTCTTAAACACTGGTATTATTAGCCCTTTCACCCAGTCTTCTGGTACACATTTCCGTTTCCACACACACTTTAGCAGTCGATACAGCCATTGCATACCAACAGGTCCAGCAGCCTTTATCATTTCTACACTGATCTCATCCACCCCTGTTGCTTTTCCCATCTTCATCTTCTGTACTGCTAATTCTACCTCCAGCATTGTTATATCATCTTCTGTTATAGAGTCGTCAGGCTGTGTCACTTCGATCTCACCAGTACAATTGCTCACGTTCAATAGCTTATCGAAATACTCCTTCCATCGTCCCTTTATCTCTTCCGGGTGTGTTAACAACTCTCCATCTTCCTTTTTCACCAGCTTTGTAGTAACCCTTTCTTTCCTCTTACTTCTTAGAAGCCCATACAGCATCCTTTTACTGCCACTTACATCTGTTTCCATTCTTCGTGTAAATTCTTCCCAACTTTTCTTCTCCTACCACTTTCTTACACCTCCGTTTGCTGTCGTGATACTTCCTTTTGCTTTCTTCTGTTTGATCTCGGTTCCATTCTTTCCATGCAGACTTCTTTTCTTTCACTGCTTTCCTCACTTCCTCATTCCACCACGGTGTCTCCTTCTCTTTCACTCTTGTTGACGTCCTACCACAAGCACTCTCTGCTGCACCAGCAAATGCCTTTTTAAAGTGGGACCATTCCTCTTCTACATTTTCCACTTCAGTAACTGGGATTTGTTGCTTCAATCTCTCCTGAAAATCTTCCTGTACAGCTTTGTCTTTCAATTTCCATACTTTTATTTTACTTTCTCTGATCTCCTTTAGGTTTTCCAATTTTCCCCATCTAAATTTTGCCACCACAGTTCTATGGTCCCCATCAAATGCTTCTCCTGGTAAAGCTGTCACATCCATCAGCTTTCTGCGATTTGTCCTTTCCACCAGGAAGTAGTCAATTACTGATTTTGTTCTTCTATCACTCCACCCATATCTCGTAATTTTCCTGCTGTTTTTCTTCCGAAACTATGAATTACCCACTATCAGTCCATTCCTTTCACAAAAGTTTACAAGTTCCTCTCCTTCCCGGTTCTTTTTCCCATATCCATATGGTCCAACGACTTCTTCCTTTCCTTGTCTCTCATTTCCGACTTGTGCATTCATATCTCCCATGATCACCACTTCTACATCTGAGATTACTCTTTCTACATCCTCCAGGAATACTTCAATATCTTCTTCTCTGTTTACAGTCTGTGGTGCATACACTTGTATGAAGTCCATCACGTCATTCTTCATCTTCATTCTAATTTTCATTATTCTGTCACTCTACCACTTCAACATACTCCTCCAGTTGTTTCGAGGTTATCAGTCCCACGCCATTTTTTGCCTCTTGGCCACCACTCCAGTATAATGTATATCCTTTCCTCAATTTCTTCCTTCCTTTACCTTTCCATTTCACTTCACTCAGCCCCATCATTCCAACCTTCTCCCTCTCCATGAAGTCTACCACCTCCTCCACCTTGCCTGTCAGGGTCATGACATTCATGATTCCCACTTTCATTTCGGTTACTGGTCGCCCATTTCTCAGAGTTCCCCCAGTACCAAAGGAACTGCGCGTCGCCTGCAGGGTACGCCCTAACCTTTTCCGAATCATTGGAAGTGCCATTTCCATTTTAGGCTATTATTACGATGGGGTCGCCACTCCCAAAGGCATTTTATGAAGCTACTGCCAGCTATTATTCAGGCCGCCCCTAATATGGAGAACAGACGCCCTTGCAGCCGCCCCTAACATGGGAAACAGACGCTGCCGATTGATGCTGTACTCATACTATTCCCCGAGTACTGGGTTGCCTCTTCCGCAATCTCCACCGTTCCGAAGTCCATCTTCTCCGCTGCAGATTCCGTTGAGGTCTTCGCACGTAACCCTGTGCACGGGGCCTATGTTATACCCCATAGGACTGGGTCCTCACCAGAACTTAGCCGGTACTGTAGTTCCATGGTATATTACAGTACCGTTGCCCACCCCCGCGACGTGGACGCGCCTGGCAAGAATTATCCATGTAGCCAATTAGGATTGACTCATGGACCGGGTTAAGGAGCTGTCTAAATCCAGCCTCCAACTGCTTATGTTGAAGAAAAAAAAAAAAAAATCGAATCCCTTCAATTAAACACAAACTTGCATTTTACAATTTTTACTTTTTACTAAGATAAAAAAGAAGAAAGTATTCAAGAAAGGAATTAACTTTAAATTCAGTAGCAAGTTTTTTATTTTACCCAAAGATCTTCCGTAGTTACTTGAGGATTTTGATGGTGGTATTAAAAAATTTGTTCTTATTTTTACGATGAGGAACATAATGGAGAAAAGGTGGAAATACGGGAAGGATTTGGTGATGACCTTTATAGATATTGTGAAGTCATATGATTGTGTGCCAAGACAACTGGTTTGGGATGCATTGGTAAGGAAAAAAGCAGGTTGAGCTGAAGTGAAAATGTTAAAAGCCATGTATCGTCAGTGTGTCAGTAGCGTGAAGACCAAGATTGGGCAAACAAACTGGTTCAATGTAGAAACAGTTCTCCGACAAGGGAGTGTTAGTCCCCCATACTTTTCCTCACTGTCATGGATGGAATCCATAAACGAGTGAAACCGAGAATGGGAAGTAATGGGACTAAGGCATTACTCTTTGCTGATGACATAGTGATATGGGGGGACGATGAATTTGAAGTCCAAGAATAAATTAATGTTTGGAACCAGGAGATAGAAGAGCATGGAATGAAAATCAGTGTGGAGAAGAGTCCGACTGTTGTGATGACATAAAATGTGCTAGATGGTAGGGGGGATATTGCAGTAGATGGAAAACCATTATAAGTTGTAAAAAACATCAAATACTTAGGGAGTGTCCTCACAGACGATGGAGGGGTAAGTGAGGAAATTGGTAAGAGGATTCAACGGGTTTTACCAGAGTGTAAGGGGTCCGGTGTGGAACCAGTAAGTTCCTGAGAAATGTAAAAAATCTTGTGTCCAACATATTACACTCCCATATTGACGTATGCAGCAGGCACGTGGACAACAACTAAACGGGAGGAAAGTAGAATCCAGACAGCTGAGATGAAGTTCCATAGAAATATAATTGGACAGACTCGCAGAGATAAAATCAGAAACAAGGAAATTAGGGAGAAAACAGGATTCCTGAAATTACAAGACAAGATCGAGATCAGCAAGTAAAGAAGGTTGTAGTTTTACGTGACTGTTAATCTCGCGATCATGAGCCACAGGACCTCCATTTTACGTGGAATCCGAACCACAGGACGAGATATTTCACTTCGAAAATCTCACATGCATTGACCGGGAATTGAACCCGCTCCACCTTGGTGAGAGGCAAACAGCTTGACCACTGCACCAACACGCCCCAGAAGACAAGAGTTTCGAAGCGATTGCTCACAGAGAAAGTCACGGGAAGGTGTCAAAGGGGAAGGCCGAGGATGAGGTGGATGGATACGGTGAGGGAGAGCACTGAGAAAAGAGGGAAAGTAGAAGATATACTGGAAGAAGGACGAGAGTGGTGGAGAGACAGTAAAGTATGGAGGACCTTGATTCACATCCCGACCCAGACTACTGGAACTTGGGAAATGAAGAAGAAGATTTAAAAATTTACTAATTATAACTACAACAACCACGAACCTACTATGCTGTCGTAGCAGGCGGAGAGGAGATACTCCGTGGCAGATAGGAGCGGTCCACACCGGTTTACCGTCGGAGTTGAGCGAATAAAAAATAGCTCTCGCAGACCAAACACACATCATCCCTCTACCGTTAATTATAATTGCAATTCGGAGTGTGCTCCAAACTCAGGTTCATTAACTTCGATAATCAATTATGGAAAGTTCTTTTAGCGAAATAATTCCACCGTCTTGTCTACCAACCTACAAGAGAAGGCTATTTAGGACTCGATGGGTAGCCAACTAAAAGATGGCCATGAGTCTGAGCGTTTAAAAGGAAGGGTGTTCTCCACTTAAAGGATGTTGACATCCGAGAGGATGAAGAAATATTGGAAGAATAAGAAACAAAATTGTCTTTGTATAATTGACTGTAGTGGTCCAAGGTTGGCCATAAAATATGAATAACCACAACAAGTGTTTACTTACCCAGATCTTCACACACGCCGGTGACAGTGCCATAGATTTCAAAACCAGAGAGACTCAAGTAATGTGTTTGGCCTGAAGCATTCTTGCCAGTTTGCTGCAAGCGTATGTGTCTCCAGCCCTGAGTTTCATCACCCGGGGGTTCCAGTGGCCAAGATGATGTACTGCCAGGCTCATTCAGGGCACTATCATCCACGTGAGTATAGAGTGTGGTCCAGTTCATTCCATCCTTGGAAACCTGCACAGCAGAAGGTTTATAATTAATACTCCACCATCTAGGTCAGTGGTTCTGAACCCGTAGAAGTCTGCGGACCACTCAGCCTTAAATTGAATCATGTACGGACCACCCCCTTCCCCCGATACACCTTATCAGTTAAAACCCTTCCTAAATAACCCTTATTTTAAAGATATTTCATTTCAAACCCTGATAGTCATCGCCGCGAATACATGCGGACGATTCTCGTTCAACGCACATCGTTTCCAAAATTCACATTTATTGGCCACTTTTTTATACGTGCTGGTGGACCCTTTTCTCTTGCGGAACACCGGTTAAGAACCACTGATCTAGGTAATGACGTTTGCGCCTCCGAGCGGAGCAATCATGTTCAGCATATAGACTTCCTGGGCTCCTAGTTTCTGCCACCACCATAGACAGGTTATTGTTGGAAAACAAGTCAGTGTTTACGTGTGCATGTTCTTGACCAGACCAATCCAATAGGTTCCTAGGTGACAACACACACTGTGTTTTCTGTGTGTCTCCACTTGAGAATCCAAACCAAAACAAAACCAGAACGAATATTAGGTGCCTGTTATCGTGCACCTTTTGTGTCAGTGTTTGTTACTATTGCTAAGTGTCTCGTGCATAGGATTATTTTGTACTTGTTGCTGCAACTGAACTTTACAAACTGTCTACTTCTCTCAGTGGGCTAATTTATCATCGCCATAATCTCCGCCATCACGCATTTTCTAGCTCATTTATCACTACATCACCCTGTGTACCTTAAATCAAGCAGTTCAAATTTTAAAAAAACACTGGCTGCAATTTTAAAAAAGGATAGTTAGTTATTGCCATTAAAAGGGCGGAACTACGAGGTCATCTGTCCCTTAAAAAAAGTAAGTACTGTATGTTCACCATTATATTTAGTTTACATTAATATTAATGCCTAGACTTAACTGTTGTACGTAGATGATAACACAAACAAATTTTGCAGCAGGAAGATACAATAAAATGCCATCGCTCCCTTGTATTCTCTCCAACACTGATGATAATATCTAAGTTATTAGTAGAATCGTTTTTCAGTCAGTCAACACGAAAATACCCAATTAGATTGGACGGGGATTAACAATTAATTTCCTAGTGCCTGAAATAAATACACGAGTAATTTATACACTTAACAAAACATTTCTCATACAAATGGGAGGTTTAGACTGACGACTAGTTTCGTACGTCAAGCGATCATCATCACATCCTGCTCATCGGTTTACTGTAACTCAATATTGTAAATGCTGTTGTACATAATATCTGTGAATCTATTTCATCAATCAAACAGAAATGTTGTATGTTGATCGAGGCTATAAACATAAGTTCATCCAATAACCTAATGAACACAAAACCAACATGGCGGCGACAAAAAATGTAAATATTTTTATAAATTTTTCTCGCGACTAAATTATCCGAGTGTAGTGAAACTTAGCACGGTAGTAATTATTATTATTCATCTTCATCTTCTTCTTCTATATGCCCTGCTCAGTCTCCCGGACATTGGCGATCAATGTAGATAGTGTTCGTCTATCGTCAGAAAAACGATATAGCTGTTCAATGGTTCTTTTGCCAGTCCGGACTTGAAGATTCCAAAGACAATACATCCTTTTCCTGCCTGCTCTTCGATGCCCGTCAATTTTGCCATCTTCATACAAAGCTTAATATATTGGCATCTAATTTAATTAAAGTTTCTGAGAACTTAAAAATGGCAGCTGTGTGATATTTTTAAAATCACCTAAATAGTTCTCGTGTCCTAAACAAGCAATTAGATGTAGGTTGGTATAATGAGCCACGATTATAATATTTATCTGCTGACATAAATTTCTACTGCATTATAAAACAATTCAACATGGCATCCATACAATACATTACACCAGTTTGCAATATCTCCGAAACTATTCAAGCAATCAAACTGAAATTTTGTATGGTGTTAGAGAACTGTTAAGTAAATATATGTGACTTTCCAAATCCTGAAAAACACAAAACCATCATGGCATCCAAGTGATTTTTAAACATTTAAAATAACTTTTCTAGCGATCTAATGACCCGAGTGCAATGAAACTTGGCACGCGAATCTTTATTTAGAGCTTAGTGTAGAAACATCTAATGATGAATCAGCATGAAAATGTAAAACTTTACTTTTTATTTCTCGTATCTTATTCAGGCAATTGAAAAGATCATTTGCATGATGGGCTATGATAACAATCATAACCTAATAGCACTAAATTCTGCAGCTTACTTTTCATAAATCATAGAAGGCGTGCATTCGACTTTTCTAAACATTGATTCCTGTGGTTCGTTGCAGAAAGATGGCATCTCGTGGGAGGAGTCTTTAGTCACCGATATTGAAAGCTACATATTCTAGCACATAACTTTTCATTTTAATGGTATTGATGAAGACATACTGTAGGTAGTGAACCAAAAGCTATTTAGTATACCACAAGGAGAATCATTTTAAGAGGTAAGAGAGTTTTTAATGGAAAAGACCAGTGGGATATATGAAAATAAGCTCTTTAGTTCTTCACGGAAATACTTGTTTCACATATTCCTGTAATTGGAATGACTTTGTGTTGACCGACAAAGTTACAATATCAATATTAATTTTAAGACAACACTGAAAAATGGCTTCAAAGCTATCTTTAATTTTCTTCGACTTTCTTGTGCATAATAACAAGTGATCAAATTTGGTATCATAAGTGGACTGGATGCACGATGGAAGATATTTAGGATACGGTGGCTCAAGACATTGGGATGGGATTGTGCCATAAATCAGTATTATGAGTTATTTACTCACTAGTATGGTATACTACTGACGGCCAGAGAGCAGAGGTTATTTTCAACTGAACCCGATCCCATGCAAGATCAGTCAAGAAACGGCTCTCAACATGGGTCAATGTATAAAAGCATCCAGTTGCACCAACGGCAAGAAAGCGAGAGCTATGTAATCTTCCGGAGAAAAAAAAAAGGTCAAATTTCATTGGGATTTTTTTAATGTTAAATAAACACCAATCGTAGATGTTGCCAATTATTATTATTATGTGCGAATGGACCGAGATGGATCACGCAGTACTTTTATGATTCGCCTTTTTGATCTTCCATATAGCCCTCATTCTCTCTCCGTGGACCATCTTCCTTTCCTCAGTCCACTTGGTTTCTGGTCTCTTTGGAGCGTCATTCTCTGGAGTTACATTCCATCCATTTATCCTACATCGGAACAGGTTCATGTCAAAGACTTCCACTGTTCTTACTTGGGCCTTCTCCAAATCCTGTTTGACTTGCTGAATCCACGGTAAATTCTTCAGTCTTTCTGCATAGATCATGATCTTGGGTGTAAGCCTAGTCGGTGGAAGTCTTTGAACATGTTGCCAATATTTTTTATTTATTTATTTTTATTTCTTTATAGAGTGATGGGACTCGTCTGAAAGGAATCCCAATTCAAGGTTGATGACAAACCATGCTCTTGTCATCGTTGGTATGGCAATTCAGAGCAGAAGGAAACAAAGTAAATACTGTAAATATAAGCGTAATACTCGCGGCTTTGCTTTCAACAATTCCCAGTACATGCTCAAGAGATGCATTCTCATGTATGCATTTTTAAAGACCGCTTTGTTAACAAAGATGTTGTAAGAAATAGTGGGAAAGTGCCAAGTTGACTAAAGTCGATTGCCGGAACGAAGGACTTTAGTTAACCAAATTTTAATCTTTCTTGTAGCCAATACATTTAGTGTATTAACTTACCTGAAAGAGCCAATTGCGAAGTGCTGACCGGCCATAGCCACGGGCATGCCGAAGTGTGTACGAACTTGGCAGTACCCACAGACCAAGGTCGATGGCAAACCATGCTCTTTTGTCATCGTTGGTGTGGCAATTCAGAGCAGAGGAGTCACGACTTAAGATGTCTTCCAGTCGTCCATAAGGTAGATTGCGGCCATCGGATGAAGTCACCATAACCAAACCATACTGGGCAGGATTTACCCACTCTGGCGAAGTCCTGTCAAAGAGAGACATCATGCTTTATACTTGTAATATCAACAACATTCCAGAGAAACCATTTTGTGTAATGTGTGTATTTCTTTCTCACTCTCCACCCCAGGGGATCACAACTAGTGGGACACGGGTTAGCGACCAGGAGACACCAGCCGAGTCCAGCATTGTTTCCACTTACTTGTGACGGGTTCCTATCTTTCATCTTTCCAGATTGTGCCAGTCAAACGACTGCCACAATAATTTTGTCCCCACCCCTACCCCTCCCGCCGGGCTGCCTTCCCCCGGGAGCTGGGCCACAGACTCTGTCTTTCAAATATTATCAAACTCCCGCCGCATACACCCTCTGCCTAGCTACGTATTTCCGGCTCTGCAATCACTTCCGGCCTTGGAAGCGCCGAGAAACATCGAGATGGTTCCCGAAGGGTCTGGAACATATGTTGTGTTGCTAACCGCGGTAAATGCCGCGCCCTGATTGGTTGGTGTTGGCGCGCATGCGCCGAGAACTGAGATGAACTTGTGCGTCCTACTGACCCAAACACTCTGCTTGTGGACCCGCAACGATGTAGTTGTGAACTAGTTTTGCTGGCCGCTCGGATCGGCCAACCATTGAGGTTGATATAGGCCATGAGGTCAAAGTTGAGGTACAGTACTTTCTATTATGATTATTTTGCAGCTTGAGTTATATTTCTTTTCTCCCGATGGAGTTTGCTTTTCTTAAATATTGCTGTTTCTGTGCGGTAAGAAACATAGCGTCTTAGAACATATGGACACGAACATTGTGGTACCACGTGATCATTGAATTTATGATTTTATATTCATATTGAACCTTTCTTCCTGCATATAATTCGCTCTGATTATTCGGGCTTGGTGCGATATTGCACAATCTGGAAAATGTTTAGTTAATTTCCAAACACGTGGACGACCGTAATTAATAACGGTCATGTTGAAGACACCACCCTAACTATTTTCGAATAACGTATTTAACCTCTTAATTCTTATGGACAAATACACCTTTATTAAAGTGAAAATTGAAATATTATTGAAATTGATGTGATTTTTGGATGGGGTTCCCTTTCATGTAATTCTCGGCTACATAACCTTTTCATTGTAGTCAGCTGGCTATGCCATTGGTTTAAGTACCTCGTGGTACCAGGCCCTTTAGGCCTAAAGCCTTCTGCTTCGTCATTGCTTGCCTGCAAAGCAAGTCTCCTTCTTGAGAACTTTGGTTATTCATGTAAGCCCTCCCGGGCCGATATATTTATAAATTATGCCACTAGTTTGGGAACACGTGGTCGTGTTGTAAAGTAGTTTCATTGGTTCCTCATGCCACGTTTATCCACCCCTTTACTGCCTCGGTTGGCAGGTTGTTGTAACTTGTTCCCGCTCTCCCGAGCCTTATTTTATTAATTGCTAGAATGTATTTCTTATGGGTTTGCCATGCCCGCGGTACGGCCAGCTTAAGGGGAACCTCCAAATCTTTTCTTTCTTCCCCAAGTGTTTAATTTATGTCATGCCCCAATCCCTTATGTACTCCCCTTTCTTTGAATATATTTGTTATTGTTTTGAAGTTAGAACATGATTCTCCTAAAATCCAGCACGTCCCTAAACCACCTTTTGGGTACGTCCAGCTTTCCACTCCATGGGTATTCTACCCAAGTCCCCCTTTTCCCGGAGCCTTCCAGGTAGCATAAAAAAATCTAGACTCTGGGCAATTAAGGGGGACTGTCCTGTGCTCCCTTCGGGGGGGGACAGTAAGTGATACCAGAGCGTTGGTTATCGAATTGCCGACGTGCTGCTAGCCACCCCCGTGGTCTCTTGGCTGGATTTTTATGTTACCACCAAAGTTATCCTAACCTGTGATCATTTTTTGTTTTGGGGCAAGTAACTTACGTAAAATTTAAATTCAGTAAAACTAGGAACCCGTTGTGTGTGTTGGGAAGTGTGCTTATGCATTATTTTAATCTCTGTTGTTTTCTGGTATTTTTCATGGCCTCGGGCTATATTGGAGCGCCATGAGTATATAAAGCAAAAGTTGTGATGCTAAATTCATCAACTGTGATGTTGAGCTGAAATGAAGAACTCCCTAGGGCTCGGTGAGCTCTGGTGTTGCTGCTCTGCCTTTCATGTCTCTGTTTCGCTCTGTTGCTGCAGAAGATCCCGCCGTGGTAAGTTCAGTTCAGTACAGTAGTTTGTATTAACCTGTAATCTTTTGTGCCTCGAGTTTCTGCATCAGTATGATGAGTATCGCGCTCAAAACTCCCCATATTTTTCTGTGTAATTGTTCTGAAATTTTCTCAGCCGTGCGGTGCTGTTTCTTGCACTCAATAAATAGCGCAAAAGTTCTTCTTGTGAAAATTATGAGTTTTCCGACCGGTGTAATTTTGAAAATTTTGAAAGCCTGTTGTTGGCAGTGTTGACTTGCAGTCATTGTTAATGTTCCTGGCAGTTGGTCGAGCCGTAATTGTTGAACTAATTATTTTCAGGCAGTAAGCCATGTGGAAGCCCTGTGTGCAAATTTTATTTTCTGGCAGTAGAGGCCATGTGGAAGCCGTGAGTGCAAATTATTTTCTTGCTGTGTTGCCAGGTTGAGTAAAGCAAATTGTCAAGCTAAGTGACGCCGAGGGCTTATTTATTATTTTCTGGCCGTGGTGCCCATTTGAAGGTTTTAGTAAAAAGTTTTCTGGCCGTGGTGCCCATTTCAAGTAATGTTTTTCTGGCCGTGTTGCCGTTGTGGGAAGTCAAGTAAAGCCTTGCGCTAACTGTGGTTAAATTTGGATTTATTGTCAGGCCGAGTGCCAAGTTCATGAAGTTAAATTCTTCTTAAATATTTTATCGGTGTTAATCCGCATCATTTTTCGAGGCCAACATTTGTGTAGTGGTACTCTTGTTCTACTAACTTAGTTGTAGACTGTAGCTGTAGATCTCCTTTTTGAAGTAGAGCTGTCCTTCAAATTTATTGCTGTTACATTTTTGGTGAAATTTCAGGGCACGTGAAAAGTGAAATTATTTGTGTACATTGGTACGCCTGCCAGCAGTGTCTGCGCTATTTTGAAATTGTGAAAAGTGAACCTGCTTTTGGATAAGTGTATTTTGTATTTT
Organism: Meconema thalassinum; assembly: GCA_946902985.2. Classification (NCBI taxonomy): domain Eukaryota; kingdom Metazoa; phylum Arthropoda; class Insecta; order Orthoptera; family Tettigoniidae; genus Meconema; species Meconema thalassinum. Next base: position 139,114,453 of record OX336399.1, on the reverse strand, counting down.
GATAGCCTGTGTCAGCGAGGTTATTTTCACATCGGCTGTGGAGTGCCTTAAGAGTGATTTCAGTGAAAGTGCTGTGATGATGCGAGCCAAGGTGTATCGTGAAGATATTTTGGATATCAGTTGCTGCGTACAGTTCCAAATTTATATTTCAGCTTAGGACGTGCTGGATGAACGAGTGATGTTTGTATGAACGAGTGCCTGACCTGATTTTGTTGACTTCTGCTCTGTTCGAGTGTTGTAGAGTGACCTGAGAGCTGCGTGTGTCGAGAGAGTGTTGAGTGAAAGTCAGTTAGCTTTGATTTTGAATGTTGGTGAGAGAGCAGGATAGGATCTGCGTTGAAGTTGTCAATTGGGACTAGTGGATAGTTCGGAAATTTATTTTATTTCAGCTTTTGGATTTTACTGTAACGAGCCCCGTGAACTTGGGTGAAGTGAACCTGATCTGACGTGTTCAGACGTTGCTGCGACATATCGCCTGTATGCTGTTCTTGTCGTATGCAGTTCAGAAGAGTTCCTGTTGTGAATTTCTTTGGTGGACCCTGAGATGGTCATTTTATTTCAGGATGCTGATTCCCTGATTTTCCGTGGACCCTGAGGTGGTCATTTTTATTTCAGGATGCTGTTTCCCTGATTTTTGGTGGACCCTGAGATGGTCATTTTTATTTCAGGATGCTGATTCCCTGATCTTTGGTGGACCCTGAGATGGTCACTTAGCAGGATGGTGAATTCCCTGTTGCCCGTGAGGCATTTTAAGCAACATTGAATATGTGAGCCCCCTGATTTTGCTCCATTGCGCGAGTATTAGCAGGCTGGTACACAAGGTGTGTAATAGTGTCGTCTGAGTAAGCTCGATGGCGCTGAAGTAAATCTGAGCGTTGTGAACGAGTGATGTGGCGTAGCCTGAGTGAGCTCGGTTATGCGTTATTGTTGTGTGAAGTTGGTAGCAATGGTTTGGAGACCTAGAGTGATTGCTGCATTTTGGGTTGGTGTGAGTTTTGGTTGTACCTGGAGTAATGGTTGCTCTAAGTGGTGCAAATTTTATTTAGCAACGATGAGTGGATGTTTGTGATGCTGTATGCCTGCATGTTGCTGTCGAGGAGAGGTCCTGGCCAGTTGTTGGATTGACAAATTTGGTTAACGAATTCGATTTTTGAAAATTTTATTGTTCTACAGTTTCAGTTGAAATATTTTTCGCTTTCAGGTCTTGTTGAGGTGCTGTCGTTTCGGGGCCTCTTGCTGGGCGGTCTCTTGAGTAAGAGCCATACTTATTGACAGTGCGTTTGAAACGCTATCCTATTATTAAATGTAAATAACTGTACTGACTGACTTCCCGGCAGGCACTTGTGCCTTGTTGACCCTGTGTTGGTCGCTCTTATATTATGAGCAGAGTCACCCAGTCCCTATTTCTTGAGTACGTGGCGCATCCGCAAATTAATTACCGATTCTTAGTATGTGAATTCAGGATTTTGGTTTGGGACAGTTGATTTGGTCCTTCAGACAAATTTATTTTGAGTTAAGTGGGTTCCTCCCCTCCCCTTTGGTATGTCTGACAAGAGTTTAGTTCTCTATGGTTCTGGTCGTCCTTAAATTCTGATGGTGTTAAGTTTGGTTTTAAGTTAAAGCTAAAGCTTTTGCTAACTCAAGCGGTGCGTGTGCGTCGATCTGCATTAGTGATCATCTCTCGTGATTTGAGAGAGTGCCTCGTCAGTATGAGCACCAAGTGAGCTGAGTCCTCCCTGAATAAAGTGTGTTACCCTGAGTTCTTCGAGTGGTCACCGGTGTGTTGACCCCTCCCCTACATCTACTGAAGTCTCCTGCATTATGGCAGGGAAGATGCCGGCTCGACGTACCCTGTCAAGCCAGATGCTATGTCTGGATGGTTCGCTGCTGGTGTCTGGTTTGTTTTCAGCTTCGTCCAATGTGAGGGTGGCTCCCCTCACACCTGGAGATGGTGGTGGCTTGTGCCAAGGCCACTGTCATGACGATTTCAATCTTCTGGTGGTGGAGCTGGAGGGGCTGCTGGCGGTCCTGATGGCGACACCTACCTGGTCGTCCCAACCTGGCTGGACACTCTGGGCTCCTGTGCTGATCTGTTCCGCGGTGATGGGACTTGCTATACTTCACGACTTCAGGATGGTGTGATTCAAGAGTGGCAAATGAAAGACTGTACGAGAGCGACTAATCGACTGACTGTTACCAGGTCAAAGGATTGAGTTATGTGATATACTCACCTGTCATCTTCGCCCCCCTCCTCCCCATTTCTTCGATGGCAGAGGGGAAGACTGTGCCAGTCAAATGACTGCCACAATAATTTTGTCCCCACCCCTACCCCTCCCGCCGGGCTGCCTTCCCCCGGGAGCTGGGCCACAGACTCTGTCTTTCAAATATTATCAAACTCCCGCCGCATACACCCTCTGCCTAGCTACGTATTTCCGGCTCTGCAATCACTTCCGGCCTTGGAAGCGCCGAGAAACATCGAGATGGTTCCCGAAGGGTCTGGAACATATGTTGTGTTGCTAACCGCGGTAAATGCCGCGCCCTGATTGGTTGGTGTTGGCGCGCATGCGCCGAGAACTGAGATGAACTTGTGCGTCCTACTGACCCAAACACTCTGCTTGTGGACCCGCAACGATGTAGTTGTGAACTCGTTTTGCTGGCCGCTCGGATCGGCCAGCCATTGTGGTTGATATAGGCCATGAGGCCAAAGTTGAGGTACAGTACTTTCTATTATGATTATTTTGCAGATTGAGTTATATTTGTTTCTTTTCTCCCGATGGAGTTTGCTTTTCTTAAATATTGCTGTTTCTGTGCGGTAAGAAACATAGCGTCTTAGAACATTTGGACACGAACAATGTGGTACCACGTGATCATTGAATTTATGATTTTATATTCAAGTTAAAAGAATTGTGGCCGAAGAAAAACAGGACCGATTTCACAGATAAACTGGAACAGGACAGCAAAGCCAACTCTAAACTACTGTACCGAACAATACGAAATATAAGAAGAGACTTTGAATATATAACAGCAATAGAGAAACCAGATGGCAACATAGTCAGGGAAGAGACAGAAATAAGGAAGGTCATGAAATCTTATTTCGAAAAATTATACAGCAGTACAGGAGTAGACCCCAACGATGGAACCACAAAGGTCAGTTTATGCTGTAATGATGAACTTGATCAAGAGAATCCACCAACATGGAAGGAAGTAGAAACAGCCCTTAATAGTATGCCCAAAGAAAAATCGACAGGATTTGATGAAGTCAGTGCGGACATGATCAAAGCAGCTGGTCCACTAGGAATACAGTGGCTTCATAGAGTAATAGGTGCAATATGGAAGGATGGAAAAGTTCCAGATGATTGGAAAAAAGGAATAATAGTACCTCTCTTCAAAAAAGGAAGCCGAAAGAAATGTGGCAATTATAGAGGGATCACTTTCTTGTCTCATGGCCTGAAAATATTTGAAAAAATACTAGAGAAAAGGCTAAGGAAAATAATAGAACCTCAACTGCAGGAAGAGCAGTATGGATTCAGACAACACCGTGCAACTATAGATCTCATATTTTCCCTCAGAATGCTGCTAGAAAAGCACTGGGAGAAGGGTGGAGACCTAACACTTGTATTTTTAGATCTTGAAAAAGCATTTGATAATGTCCCAAGAAAGACTATATGGGAATGCCTAAGAAAGAAAAACGTACCCGCGGGGCTAATCCAGAAAGTTAAAATGCTTTACGAAGGTTGCCACAGTTGTGTTCAGATAGGAAATGGTAATTCTGACTGGTTCCAAACAACTAAAGGAGTTCAACAGGGCAGTGCTCTCTCGCCATTACTTTTTATCACTGTAATGGACGAAGTTATGAAAGGAATAAAGCATAACAACAATACAGAAATCAGCGCATTTGCATTTGCAGATGATGTAGTAATTTGGGGTATTACAGAGAAAGAAGTACAGGAGAGGTTGGCCACCTGGAATAACTGTCTAAAAGCACACGGATTAACAATAAACAAATCAAAAACGGTAGCGATGTCAGTCAACAGACAGAACAAGAAAGGAGAAATAAGGCTTGAAGGTACTCAGCTTGAAACAGTAGACCAGTTTAACTATCTTGGGTGCATTATTTCAAGCAGGGTGTCGAGCGATGATCTTTCTTCAAATTCCCGTATAATTCCCGTAATTCCCGTACGAAAATCCACCAAATTCCCGTATATTTTAGAATCCTCTAAGACTAGAATTCGCATACCGAATGGCTGAAAAATGAATGTTAATGCGCGAATCAAGATTTTCTGGCGTAAGTGGAACTGCATTTTTGGAGATACTTCCGCAGTCCACGGGTGATGGTGAGATTTAGGACTAATCCATAGCGTGAGCAAAGCGCGCGCACTCGAGCGAACTCCACGCAGATGGGACGAGATGCTAGGAACACAAATAAAATACCGTTTACCTGAGAAGAGCTGATATAAATGACTGTTTTACTGAGGAGGGTTGAGAGAGTAGAGAATAGGTGTGTCACATAATAAATGTTTACGGGAAGTGAATTGTATGGTACCGTAACTGTATAGAGCTTCCACGAGTTAAAATGGCACCGAAGCTTATGCATAGAGAACTTCCGGTCCGCGAATCTCCATTTGATTTTAATTGGCAGTGAATCGTTCGTTCGTGATTATCTTCTTTATTATTTCGGATTGTGATTTTCTTTTTAGGCGTTCAACTTATGAAATAAGAACTTGAGGGTTGGCCTTTCATGAATATTCCAAAGACAAGTGTCTCCTAAAAGAGTAATTAGTAAAACTTCGCATCAGAGACGACCATAACAAACAGCTTGCCTACAAAGTGTGCGATCTGCACATTTCAAACGGCAGTGGTATAACATATCTTAGACTACAGTATTAAGTTGGTGCAAATTAAATATGTTATATGTGAGAATATTATTATAATTTGCTATCCGGTTGTTATATTGGCATATTATGCATTAACGTGGCCCGTTTAAATGCTGAATTGTGACGGATGCTACGAGTTATAGGCTATTCGACGTACCGGTAGGCCTAATATTCACTAACAACGCATCGTTTCTTCTGTAATATTTATTTAATCATTATAATCATAATAGCCTATCTATTAACCCTTATTTAACCAATAATCATTTTATAATTCTATACATGTCCCAGGTATTGCAAGAAAGCGATATTTGATAGCACATGCGGTTCCACCTTAAAATCCAGCCGTGCCCAGTTTTCAGTACCTATGGAAAATATTACCCTAAGTTAATAAATCAAACAAATGGCGACTTTTTTTTTTTTTTTTTAATGCTCATTTCCATCTTCACCCTAGTCTACGTAAAGTACCATACGGTAATCACTGAAAGGGTAGGGGGGATATGACCTCAATTTCACAAACGAACGAACCTCATTTTGCATGAATTATGGAACCCGAATCCTAATGGAGGTATGGATTGTCTGCATTTAGAAATATGTTAGTCAATAATTTAAAACAAGATGCCAGAAAACTAAATACAAAAAGCTGCGTGCCTACTACGGTGTAAAGTTGCTCCGTGAAAAAAAAAATAATGCACCTCGCCAAGATTATACGACGTGCATACAGTTAAATACAATCATCCAATTGGAGAAACGCTTTCTTTGTCACGATCTTATACGCAATTCAAACATAAACAGCCGTAATTTACGGGAAAATGTGCAACATTTATTACTCCTGTATATATTTTAAATGTGATCACGTTCGTCACTTGGAAAATGTCCTGCAGTCAACTCCCAGCGAGACTCTTCCTTCAGCGTTGGAGCGAGCCATGGATCAGTTTTAGTGTGTAAGTGTGCGATCGGTAACCTTTTTCACGTCGCTTCGGGCTGCTTTAATTGTGTGTCCGTTTCGTTAAAGATAATTCAGTACTTGAGGAGTTTCTGCAATTTATTCCAATTATCGATACGGATAAAGTCATCAAGATGGCAGATTTTGATAGTCAATAGTAATGGCAGTAGGAACACTGAGAGCAAAACATTATCTTTCTCTCGCATAATATCAATATTATAAGCAACAACGTAACTATGGTCATGATGATGATATCACTGCATTGTTTCACTTTTAATATTTAGTTACTGTTTTCCATATTTTTCATTTTTTCATTGTGTCGAAAAAATAATAAGGCCTAAAATAATTTTCATGCATAGAGAACGGTTATTTAATTATTGTTTTTTATGAATATTAATCGAAATGCCATTTTAATTATAATGATAACTGTTGTTTTCAGGGGCAGAACAGCAAGGTCATCTGTCCCTTTAATAATGTGCTTAATTACCCTATTTTATTAATGAACCCCCCCTCCCTAGAAGGAAATCCTGCGTACGCCACTGGGTATGTCCGCTATTACACGCGTAAATTATGGGACAAATACAGTATTGCTAACCCCGCGCATTCGGTACTGACAGCCTTCCTGTCACTTAGCCCCGCTTTTCCTCTCCGCAATCCACGGTCGCCACATAACAAGACCCTACGTACAACCGCCACATGGCAAGATTTCTGAGCATGCTTCTCACCTACACCCTGTATTTCGAAGAAAACAACGCGAAGGATATGTCGGGAGCATGGAACAGCTGAGCTGTGTTGCTAAGTTTTTAGTGTTGTAAATCAGCTGATTCGAATAATACACAGCGCTACACTTCAGACATTATTTCAGTACAATTATACGTAATATATTTAAAAAAACGATCCCGAGTCAACGCCGAGGACATTCAGACAGAGAAATACGATACTTTTAGATGAATAAATAAATTACACACCGAAGCTATGATACCTTTATCATAGGTATTCAATTCAATAAATACGACAAAGAGGGCAAACACTCTACAGCTAATGAATATAAAAAAAACTTGCCATGCAATGATTATCCTTTAATATGAAACAAGAGTCTGAGTGGAGGTCGTTCACAGCTTATTACAGTAGTTGACAGATAACACCATGCACACTCACTGAATCGGGTTAATATTGGCTTTCGTGATAAAGCAAAAGTAAAGTTAAGGTAAAGACATACTTAACACTGAGCACTCAAACAAGCCCCTCTGTGGCGATATTATTGCCGTGGTTTTATATCGTCGAATTGTAGGCGGTATTTTGAACACTATGACGGGAAACAATAGTCTGTGCTCTATTATCGATTGACGCAAGCGAACTGACACCAAGAAATAAATTATCCTCAGTCACTTGGCAAGGGTTTCTTTGACACCCTCCATCCCTTCACTGTCCCTATCATCATCACCACCATCATTGTCTTCGTCAGAGCTTGATGAACTGCCAAGGTTAATAATCATTTCATCCACTGCGATATCCAGACCGCCTTCAGTATTTCTTTCTGTACATGCTGTACGGGATGTGTCCAGTCCTCGGGTCGAACGTCGGCGAAGTAAAAGTAACGAAACAATGACAATGAAAGGAAATCCGACACAGACAGTGGTTAACAAGCGACTGAAACGATGCCTGCCCATACGAGAAGAATTCTGTCACTTGTGTGGTGTATTTTGCAGCCACATGTTGGTGACGGGTGTTCGATAGTAAAATGACGAGAGCTGTGAGATATTGTTTGTAGTTCTTGAAATTTATGCATGTGTGACGCATTTGCATTGAGTGTTTGAACGAACATGAAAACAATTTGGTATGTGCATCTCCTCTGCGAAAGAAGACCATGGAAAGGCTAAAAACAGTAAAATTCCACACGCGACACGCCACGAATACTTTTTAATTTAGATTTATTTTATCAAAGTAGATAATAGAAAATAAAATAATGCAAAACGAAATTACATAAGTCACTTTGACAAATACAAGATTGTTACTAGGAACTTCAGTTATACACAGCACAAAATTAAGTTCTTTTGACAGTACTTTTTTTTCGAATTCCTGGAGATCTTTTGTGGCTTTTCTTTCCGTCGACCTGCATCAAACGCGCAGTGACTGAGGGCAGTCTCAGAAGTGCGGAGTAGCTGCCCTTGATGCGGTCAGCCATTGCGCCAGAAAGCAAATTCTTCTGATTACAAATAATTTCCAGGGCAATGACGATCCTAACTTCTTCCAACTTAGGAGTCTCAGCGACCCCTATAGGGTCTAGGCAGGAAATAGCACGGGTCTCTTGAGAGCAAGAGTTGACCTCTCTTTGATTTTTTCTGCCATAGGATACACATGTACAATTCTCGGCAGTTGGTGCGAAATTGCAGCACATCCGCGTCTGGAATTTTCTGAGATCTTGAGCTGTTAGCTTCTTTAAGGGCTGCTCTTGTCGAGAAACCCAGGTCTCCTCTGTGAATAACAATGCAGAATGATTCCTGTATGTCATTGTCAGCAACGAGCGCGGCGCGCGTAGCCCTGCGCGGAGACGGTACGGCCGGCGGTCGGCCAGGCAAAGCATGCATTCGACTTTGACTGGGTTATCATCCCGCTTAGCGCTCTATCGGTGGCGCAAATTGCGGGTGGCACCACGGTCTGCAGGCGAAATAGAAGACTGAGCGGGAGGACTCTACCGAGCGTTCGGGGGCTAAGAAGTCAGGCATTATGAGACTTTTTAAGATTTCCCGTATCAAGTGCGAATTTCCCGTATAATTCCCGTATTTTTCCCGGGTCACTAAAATTCCCGTATAATTCCCGTATTTCCCGTATCGCTCGACACCCTGTTCAAGCAATAACAGGATACAGCATGAGATCAATAGCCGAACCCAAAAAGCAACCCAGTTCTATCATCAAGTTCGGAACCTACTCTGGAACGAACAAGTCCCCTTGAGATCAAAACAGACGCTCTTTCAATCCTACTTTACCCCCATAATAACATATGGCCTAGAAACCTGCACAACAACCAGACAGACAGCAAACTACAAGCTGCAGAAATGAAGTTTCTACGAACAATGGTACAAAAAAAATAGGAGGGATAGGGTAAGAAATGAACAAATTAGGGAAGAAGCTGGAGTGTACCCAACTTTGAAAGAAAAAGTGACAAGGGCCCGTTTGAGATGGTTTGGCCATGTCAAGCGAATGGACGAGGGGAGGATAGCAAAACAAAGACTACACACAGATGTGGTTGGTAGAAGGCCAGTAGGAAGACCAAGGAAGAGGTGGCTAGAACAGGTGAAGGAGGACATAGGAACAAGGGGAGTTAGCTGGGATAGAATCCTGAAAGAAGAGTAGTACATGGACAGACGCAAGTGGAGGGCACTCGTAAACTACACCCGGGCAAATGGAGTAGAAGACAGATGATGATGATGATATTCATATTGAACCTTTCTTCCTGCATATAATTTGCTCTGATTATTCGAGCTTGGTGCGATATTGCACAATCTGGAAAATGTTTCGTTAATTTCCAAACACGTGGACGACCGTAATTAATAACGGTCATGTTGGGAGACACCACCCTAACTATTTTCGAATAACGTATTTAACCTCTTAATTCTTATGGACAAATACACCTTTATTAAAGTGAAAATTGAAATATTATTGAAATTGATGTGATTTTTGGATGGGGTTCCCTTTCATGTAATTCTCGGCTACATAACCTTTTCATTGTAGTCGGCTGGCTATGCCATTGGTGTAAGTACCTCGTGGTACCAGGCCCTTTAGGCCTAAAGCCTTCTGCTTCGTCACTGCTTGCCTGCAAAGCAAGTCTCCTTCTTGAGAACTTTGGTTATTCATGTAAGCCCTCCCGGGCCGATATATTTATAAATTATGCCACTAGTTTGGGAACACGTGGTCGTGTTGTAAAGTAGTTTCATTGGTTCCTCATGCCACGTTTATCCACCCCTTTACTGCCTCGGTTGGCAGGTTGTTGTAACTTGTTCCCGCTCTCCCGAGCCTTATTTTATTAATTGCTAGAATTTATTTCTTACGGGTTTGCCATGCCCGCGGTACGGCCAGCTTAAGGGGAACCTCCAAATCTTTTCTTTCTTCCCCAAGTGTTTAATTTATGTCATGCCCCAATCCCTTATGTACTCCCCTTTCTTTGAATATATTTGTTATTGTTTTGAAGTTAGAACATGATTCTCCTAAAATCCAGCACGTCCCTAAACCACCCTTTGGGTACGTCCAGCTTTCCACTCCATGGGTATTCTACCCAAGTCCCCCTTTTCCCGGAGCCTTCCAGGTAGCATAAAAAAATCTAGACTCTCGGAAATTAAGGGGGGCTGTCCTGTGCTCCCTTTGGGGGGGGGGGACACAGATGACCCCCTTTTCTCTTCCAACCCCAAGGGTATTAGGGTACCAGAGGCTTTCATTTTCCCACCTTAATTGCCCCTTGTCTTTTTCTTTCCTAATACCCTCATTCTTTGAGGGGTCAGCCCTCTTCTAATTTTAAAACAGGGTGCAAGATATACGCGATTGCGAGTTACATGTGAGCAAATACGGTATTCTCGCAAGAGGTTATTTTCAATGCAAGATCGGTCAAGAAACGGCTCCCGACATGGGTCCATATATAAAAGCCTCCAGGTGCACCACCGGCAATCTGCTTATAGTGGGCTATGTAATCACCCAGAGTTAAATATACTGTTCAAATTTCATAGGGAATTTTTTAAATGTTAAATTAACATCAATTCATTCAAAATATATGTATTTCCTCACCACTTAGTCAATACTTTCTAATACAAGTTATGACACTGTGTTAAGTATTGTTTCAAGTTTAATTTCTAACCCTTCTTCAGCACAGACCTAAAGTAAACCAAACACCAAATCGTGCTATCAAGAATAAGAAACAGCTAAATTCTCTTTCAATGACTAGGACATGATTCCTTACATGGACCATGTTAGGCCTATGCATATCATTATTTGTGATAATCTAATTAATACATGTAATTTTTTCCAGGAGTGTCGTTACATATTTATATCTTGTACCCCGCCCATTCATTGGGCACAATCGTCTTGACCGACTGAAGAGCTACCGATTAACAATAAAGGAACCAAGTGCCAGTTTTACTGAAATATGGTTATAACTACCATCTTGTGGAGGAAATATTGACCTATCTGACCATCAATATTATGGACTTCAGGAATGGAATAAATATTTAAAATTTTAATTGTGAATAAATTGCTTCCTCTGTATCGCAGATTGGAGAAAACTCATAACAGAAACAACTGCTTTGCATCTGATGTTTTGTAGCGATTTATTTTATCAATTTGATTTTAGCTGTTCTTCAATGAATATGATTTTTAAAAGTGAAATAGTGTTTTATGTAAAAGAGGAAAAGATTGTAAAAATATGCTGTTTATCTGTTTTTCAATGTGGAAAATGATTTTTAAAAGTCAAATAGTGTTTTATATAACTAGAAAAAGATTGTAAAAAGATGCTTCTTAAAGAAGAAGTGATAAGAAGAGTAGGCACACATTCATAAAAAAGAATGCCCTGGAAGATACGGATCTCATTTACCTGTAGCGAGATTGAATCTTATTATTTACCAACAGATCCCGCTCTACGTAAATATGTTATTTTCAGATTTCACATGTGTAATAGGAATAAAATATCAAAGGTTAAATTTGAGCCTCAATATCTCAGTTCAATCTTGATGGTGGTTGGTTCCTTTATGTATAACATGGTCCACATTATCTTTCCAGTACTTACTATTTAAAGCAATAAAGTCTTAATACCAAAACAATTAGATCAATCTGATTCAGGGGAAGAACTTACTTTCCGTTTGAGCCGATCCAATAAATGATACCATTTTCATCGAAGTCGTGCTGGTGGCGGAAGACTAGTTTCTGACCCTCCTTGAGCTTGCGAACGAAAGCGAAGGTAGATCGCTCATAATCATACCACTGTTTAGCAACCATCTTGAGCAAATATCGTTCCAGTTGCACAACTGTGCTGAGCGGTTCCATCTTAAGGCTGCGTCCAGTCCTATCTATGAGCGAGCTCTCACCCGGTGCTTTCTCAAGACGAAATCTCAAACGTCTGGTCAGGATCTAATGCAACAATAAATCATCTAAAACTCAATCTTTCCTCATCATTTCAGAAATTAGGTTATAAATAACAGCAAATATTATAATTATGGTATGCCCTCGATGGAATGGTCATATAATGCTTTTACAAGAAATCCTTCCCTTAATGAATTATCATGACATCAATGTAACTTTTTTTAATGGAATCCATATCGACTCAATTAATTGTACACCTTAAACTAAAAATCAATAATGTAAAACAAAAACAATGGAATGGAGTCGAAGGAAATCAAAAACCCCTATTGACTTCAGATTGACAGTTGAAAAGCTACACTAGGAGACTTCTGCTGCATAGGAAGCAAAATAATCAGTGATGGTCAAAGCAAAGAGGATATAAAAAGTAGGTTGGCTAAGGCAAGGAAAGCATTTCTACAGAAAAGAAATCTGTTGACATCAAATCCAGATTTAGGTACCGTATTAGAAAGCTTTTGTCTGGAGTGCGGTGCTCTATGGGAGTGAAACTTGGACTGTTGGTGCAGCAGAAAAGAGAAGAATAGAGTAATTTGAAATGTGGTGTTACAGGAGAATGACTAAGATCAGATGTATAGATATAGTAACAAATGAAGAGGTATTAAGACGAGTGGGAGAGAAGAGATGCTTCTGGCGACTGCTAATGAAGAAGCGACAGGTTGGTAGAACACACACCCAGGAACAGCAAACTTAGTTATGGAAGAAAGGGTCAAGGAAAAGAACTATAGGGGTAGGCCAAGATTAGAATATGTAAAACCAATTGCCTTGAATGTAGGGTGTGGTAGCTATGTAGAGATGAAACGATTAGCTCAGGACAGGGAGGCATGCTGCTAACATTTCAACAGTGAAAGCTGTTGCAAGTCTCACATTTAAAGCATGATAAATATGATTACATGAAATATCATACCTGAAGTCCATAACCAGATGCTTGAGTATCATACAGGTACACAGGTAGCTTCTCAATAGATTCCAGAACAGACACCAGCTTGTGGATAAGGATGCCAGCTGAATTCATGCTCCCAGTCTCACAATCCTTGTCCTGCAACAAATATACCTCATGGTTCACACACACAGTGGTGAAGGGACAAGGGCAAACTTCACAGCTAACATCGACAATTGATATTGCAACAGTTTAGTCGGTCAATACAATATAATTCCAATTACTGGGACATGTAAAAATATAACCTGAAAAACATTACATCATCATCATCATCGTTTCTTCGCTCCAGCAAGCCGGGTGCGGTTATAAATGAGCTGTCTTCAATTTGTCTGTCCATCCATAACTGTTGCTCTTGTATCCAATGCCAGTTCTTATCTCTATCTTCAAGGTCCTTATAAATTTGCTTCTCCCACACATCACGAGGTCTTCCTCTTGGTCTATTCCCGGGGACACTCTAGCCAAAGTACACTTGAGGTATCCTGTGGGGAGCCATCCTCTTCATATGACCATACCATCTCAATCTCTTGAGTTAAGAGTGTCTCCAGCAGGCTCCTTTCCAATCCCAGTTGTTGTCGGATATCCTCATTCATGGACAAAATAAGGACGAAAGTAGCTGACGCACTACCTGATAGAAATTGGAAGCTTTCTGTATTCTGTTGATGTGTGGTATTGTCCGAGGACAGATTACTACCTAAATACTGGAATTTGTCTACAACATTTATCTCCTCATCTCCAAGTCTTAGATGGATTGTTGAAGGATTTCTACTCATCACCAAACCAACTGTCATGGTTTTGCTGATTTTAAGACCCATGTTCACAAATTCATTCTGCCAAAGATCTAGTCTACCTTGCACCTCCTCTTCTGACTCGCCCCACACCAAGACATCATCGGCGAAAACCAAGGCATTAGTTTCTTGATTCTTGTTTTTTACTGCTTTTAAGACTTCATCCATTATGGTAATGAAGAGAAGCGGTGAAAGGCAACTTCCCTGTTGGACTCCACTCTTTGTTTCGAACCGACCTGACTTTCCATCCTGGACCTGTACACAGCTCTTGGTTTCATTACATGTGGATAAAATATAATATTTGTTATGGATTACAGATATATATGAAAAGCATTTAGTCAAAAATGACCTTTTTAGCCTATTTTTATTTATGAAAAAATTAGGCTTATGAGATCACCTTTCATCCGTGTGTGCGCACGTATGTGTGCGAGTGTGTCTCTAATAAAATCTGAATGGCCAAAGCGATTTCAATGAAACTCGGTAAGTATATACTACTACCTCGTCCGACCTCGACCATGCCTTTCAAATTTTAATACGTTTCACCAATCCAACATGGCGGCCACGCGAAATATTTCACTGGCATTCTATACCTCCGCAACAGTAACAGATATCACCCTGAAATTTTGTACAGTGGTAAAGGGTACTGCTAGAAGTTCATCTATATGACTTTCATGAATCTGTTAAGTACAAAACAAACATAGCGGCCAAGCAAAGTTGAAACATTTAAATAGACTTTTCTCGCTATGTAACCATCCGAGCGCAGTGAAAATTGGTACAGCAAATGTTTATACACATTGTAATGCACTGACACCCAATTTAGTTCAATTGTTTACATAACCTTAAGATGGTAGCTGTGCAAAATTTTAAAATTATGTTCTTATTTCTTGTGTCCTAATCATGCGATCGTAGTTGAAGTTTGAATAATAAACCGACGCAATAATCTTTATCTAATGGTACATAACTCTATGGCCTACACATATAACAATCCAACATGACGACCATCTGAAATATTTAGACGGTTCTCAATATCTACAAATCTATTACAGCAATCGAACTGAAATTTTGTATGTTGATAAAGGCTATTAATATAAGTTCACCTATGGATCATTCAATAACCTGGTGAGCACAAAACCAACATGGCGGCCACGCAAAATTTAAATGAATTTTTCTCGAGACTTTCCATCTGAAATCTGTGAAACTATCTTCATACAAGCCTTAATATACTGACATCTAAATCAATGGAATTTTATGAGAACTTAAAAATGGCGGCTGTGCAATGCTTTTAAAATCTAGTTTTCATTTCTGGTGTCCTAAGTAAGACCAGTAGGATATATGAAAATAGGCTATTTAGTTCTTCATGGAACTACTTATTTTTTTAACATTTAGTATTCTGAAAAATTGACCCATGGGCCTTAGAACGGCATAAGAAAGAATAAAGTCAGCCTTCTTTTTAAGCCAGAAACCACTGCTACATGTAGTGCAATTGGAGGAGAAAAGTATTGAGTCAATGACTTGCCTTTCAGCGCTATATTCTGTACTTAATGTTGGTGGCAGTACAAGATTCCCAGGTGTAACAGTGCTATTGAAAATTACATTTGTACAGGATTCAGGTGGTATTTATGTTACAAATCCATTTTTCAATAAAATATCTTGTGAAATATTCTGGATGGCTTTATGCCGTATTAAACTGACCATGGAACTGAAAGGCTGAAAGTCACGTTTCCAAAATTGATTTGAAAAATTGTTTATTAAATTAAAATTGATATTCCACTAGCAAAAATACAACCTGAAAAGTTGCTTCACAATATAGACGACTAATATAGTGTGTTTGTTAAGTTCTGTTCTGTCAAGGACATTTTTGCTCTCTCCTGAAAAGTAGTGAAAACTGACTTAATGCTTTTCAGCTCTATGTTATTATTGCCTTTAAAGGGGCGGAACTACGAGGTCATTTACATATTTATTCTACTGCTTTGTAACTCTTTTACGACAGTGCTCGTATTTATGCAAGTGCCAAATGCTTCAAAGCTTGAATTATTGAGAGTTCAATTGCTATTAAAAGTCAATACCTTAAAGCAACTCTTGAAAACTCGAACACGTTGCTTCTGCAATTTACTGGTTTTCCTAGAGCGCAGTCCTTCGTCCCAGCAACTCGTGGAGAGCAAAGAGAGCAAGGCCTGAACCAGGCCACTGCTGTGAAGTTCATATGCAGACACTACTCCCTCCTCCTGTAATAGCTGGGTGAGTTCTTCCAAGGCAGCTTGCAGGAGCTCCCGCCACGCATTCACACCCTCACGGTTAGTCATATGCTGAAATAAACAAATCACATCTCACATAACACATTGCAACAATGTAACATTCATTTCTAAAAGGCAGTTGAAGTTTAAAAAAAAATATATCCTAGGCACTTGTTTTTAGCATAAAAATGTCCAAAATGATTAAATTTGCAGGAAAACTCCAGTTAATGTTGTTTTATTACGTTATAAAAATGGGAAAATCTAATATATAATACGCTAAGTTCATCCGACAAAAAACTCAAGCTCCTGAACCAGAAGGAGTCAAAAGGAGCGTTTTGTGCCAAAATCTTCCAAATAGTCTCAATAGTACAGGAAATTTCTTGCATTTCTTGATAAGTCAACAGAAATATATGTATTTGTTTAAAAAGTGTGTTTAAACAAAAAAGACGATAGCCCCTGGCAGAACTGTGTCGCGTCCAGCCCGCACAACACTAGGGTCAGGCGGGTAGTCTGTACACATTAAGTTCCCAATGTGCATTGAAAAGAATATTAGCCTTAACAGTGACGAATTGCACTCTGATTTCATAAATATTGACAATTTGTTCAAAAAGTGCATTTAAACAAATAAACATATTGATAGAAGCCTGCATTACAGCCAAGCCGGGCGGGTGGATAATGAACTTGTGAGATTTTTCGCATAGGTCCCTAGTACGTGAGAAATTAAGCATATGGGGGAAATGGAAAGTAGGCAAATATTTGAATGAATGTTTATAGCAAAAAGTACTTTAATTACAGCAGAATATTTAAAACTGCACAGAGAAGGAACACAGTAAATTATGGACAATTCAGATGAAAATGAAAATCCACAGCCTGCTTCCAGTCTCCGACCGGGTCAGGAATGGAATGAATGAAGCCCCCATCTAGCGGCGAGGATATGAACTGTGCCGGCTGCTGAGGCCTGACGCAGTCCTCTGAGGCAATGATTAAATGAATGACAGATGAAATGAAATGATAGTGGAGAGTGTTGCTGGAATGAAATTTTGACAGGGAAAACCGGAGTACCCGGAGAAAAACCTGTCTGCCCCCGTTTTGTCCAGCACAGATCTCACATGGAGTGACCGGGATTTGAACCACGGACCCAGCGGTGAGAGGCCGGCGTGCTGCCGCCTAAGCCACGGAGGCTCGGACAATTCAGATGAATTTTGAAAAATAAACTAAATACAGTATGTGACAATGACATGCCTGCTAAACTTGTGCATTATTTCTACTGCAATTTGATGGACACAGCTCGAATATTACTACATAGGTCGTGATCTAAAAAGGGATGGGGTTGTGTTATAGACAACAGAGAAGTAAATATACCTCACTAGATCATTTCCACACTTACTTTCGACCAAAGTATTATGTGCACTCAAGTTTGAAGGTTGTTTGTGAAGTAACCAATAGACCTATATAAAATCCAATAACATCATCATTTTCGTCGTTCTATTTTACGTTAGTTCATGCAGGTTTGGAATTTTTAATTTATATTTTAATATTTTCTATCGCAGTTGGAACACAAAAAGGGCCCGTTTTTAAGCTTGTTTCAACCATGCGTCACATTTAAGAATTATTATCTCACAAACCCGTCATCAGATCGAATCCAAATTTTAACACAATATACATTGGAATGTTGTATAATTGGTTTATTAATTTCAAAACTTTGTGTGCTCAAGAAACAAAATTGTTATCATTTTTGTAAGGCAACTTTTTATACTATTTGGTCCAGTCATGGTTCCGTATTGTTATTAAATGAATTAAAAGGAAGAGAGACTCCGACTCTGGCAGAGTCTCTCTTCCTTTTTATATATTTGGGTAACTCTTTCTCGGCCCGGGGTGGTTGGAAAATGTAGTTCTTGGTTGCATCATCAAAAAGTTATGGTGTATGTCTGTGAATACGTAAATTAATTCACTTATTTTATATCGGTTTGTATTTGTACGGGCAAATAAGACCTGGTTAACCAGCTAGCCGCTTCAGGGAAAGCTGTACAGCGTTGCCGAGATGGAGCCCATCACATCTGAGCGAGGTGCGCCATTACGCGTAATGGGCTCCATCTCGGCAACGCTGTACAGCTTTCCCCGGAGCGCTAGCTAGTGAACCATGTCTTATTTCCCCGTACAAATACAAACCGATATAAAATAAGTGAATTAATTTACGTATTTACACAGTCATACAGCATAACTTTTTAATGTATAAGGATTACAACGCGACCAATAACTACATTTTCTAACCACCCCGGGCCGAGAAAAAGTTACCTTACAGAAATAACAACTTTGTTTCTTGGACACAAAAAAAAAAATTGAAATTAATAAACCAGTTATACATCATTCCAATGTATATTGTGTTAAAAATTGGATTCGATCTGATGACTGGTTTTTGAGATAATTCTTAAATGTGATGCATGGTTGAAACACGCCTTAAAATTCTTAAATGTGATGCATGGTTGAAGCACGCTTTAAAACGGGCCCTTTTTGTGTTCCAACTGCGATAAAAAATATTAAAATATACATTAAAAATGCCAAGCCTACATGAACTAACTTAAAATAGAACGACGATAATGATGTTATTGGATTTTATGTAGGTCTATTGGTTACTTCACGAACAACCTTCAAACTCGAGTGCACATAATACTTTGGTCGACAGTAGCTTGCCACGGTGGGTGAGTGGATAGCGTGTCGGTCTACTAACCCCAAGATTGCAGGTTCGCCCCTGACCGTGGTAAGTGATTTTTGAAAGGCGGCAAAAATACGATACGTATGTCATACGATGTTGGCATGTCAAAGAACCCATTTGAATTCAGTAGGCCGAGTTCATAATGGCAAAATTAATCTCGGGAGTTTCCGCCAGCACAAAGTTCCTCATTTCTCTACAAGAAAGCGCTATTGTGTTCAAGGAGATTAGATATCTAACATCTAACCTCCTTGACTTTCATAGTCAAGGAACTACGAAATTCGACATGCAAGCTACCCTCTGGGTGTCAAATAGCAAAGCTTGCACCAGGCACCCGAGGCCATACGATATTATTATTATTATTATTTGGTCGACAGTAGTATTCATCATTACAAAAGGTACCGTACTGTATTTTGTCTAATTTTACTAGTGTGGAAAATTATAACAGCACAATCCACTCTTGTATACAGTCACCACAAACTGTACACACATAAACAAAAAAGTACAGAAGCATGAATGACCACAATGCCAAAGCCGCTAAATGAAACAACGCCACCATGTTTTTTAAATTATTACAACTTGTAACCGAGGAAACCAAACTTACTTGTTTTTGACAGGCTCTTTCTATCTGCGCCACAATGTTACCAAGCTTAGCCACCACACCTCTTGGCTGAGCTTGGGCAGCTTTGAAGTACTTCTCGTATATTTCTTGAGCTTGGACTTTCACCTGAAACAACAGTTTAAAAATAAAAACAACATGGTATTGTAACTGTAAAACCATTAAAAACATATTCATATAAAACATAAATCACAACTCACTTTTTGTTTCAAAGCTTCAATTTTTGAACGCAATCGTTTGCCACGCTTGCCGGTCCAGCCGGCAGCAAATTCAGGTCCTAACGAAGTCTCGGCAGTGAACGAATGTTTGGTTCCTCGGTTTGATTCGAAAATAAAACCGGGGAGATCTTCTCTAAGAATTGTTGCTTGCTGCAAGGAAACCAAAGAAGAGGAAATTACTTTTGTGATACTTGATGATATAGGAGGAGGTGACACGCAAAGACGAATATGTCCACAAATGAAAAAAAATGAGATACAATATGGAACGGGACGTACAAGAGGAGCGGAATGTAAATAGATCGTGCCATTTAAGCAAACTTGAATATGTCCCATGATACAAGCCTGTGAAAATGCATGGTTCAGCGCAAACACGAACTTGTCCACATCTACATTTCCTGCAAAGACGAACTAGTCCATACGGCCAGTAGGAAGCGCTGATTCATGTCACGCGATTTCCATTCCGCGCGAGACCAGACGTGCCCGCGCAGAGCAGCTGATATTAGCATTAGTTCCGTGCTTCTGTGCTCCGGCTTAATAATATTACATATTGCTATTAATATTATTACGTCAGAGTTGTAGCAGAATGGATGAAGAATGTGTTTGTGTGAAGATGGCAAACAAGGGTAGCAGAAAGAAAAAAATGATTATGATAATTGTTGTTTTAAGGGGCCTAACATCTAGGTTATCGGCCCCTAATGGTTTGGGTGATGGTGAAGGATGAGTTGAGAATGAAAAACTATAACTAATACAACTACAAACTTACATACTAGAAGAAAAAATTGTAAACAAAGGATAAGGCAAATAAAGGACAGGAAGAAAAGAAATGCCCTCAAACCTCGAAAAATGAGGATTGAGGGACTTGGACGGGAGGAGAGCCATGAAAGGCAGATAGGAAAGGGGGGAAAGAGAAGAGGCCCCAAGGTCAGAGGAAAAAGCGGGCAAAACATAAACCCTGCCTCCTTGAAGGCCTTGTGCAGAAGGCAGGAGATAACATGAAAAGAAAAAGAAGGCTGACCCCTCGAAGAATGAGGGTATCAGGATAGATGAGACCAGGACCAATTAAGGCGGGAAAGTGAAAGACTCCCTAGGCCTCGGATACCCTAATGCCATCGGGGTCGGAAAGAACAAGAGTTGACCAAGGGAGGTCGACAGGAGAGAAGACCAAGAGGAGCCCGGCACAAGTAAGTGGAAGCAATGCCGGACTCCGATGGGGTCCCGTGGTCGCCAACCCACGTCCCGAAAAATTGAAGGTGAAAATAAACCGCGTAAATTTAATGTCAATTACTTTATTTTGGTATCTTATGGCAACTATTAATGAATAAAATGTAAGCGATTATAAGAGAAAAAAAAACACCTTCCTTTTGAAAATCATTCAAAGCCAAACTTGTCCAAACGGTTCATGCAAAAGAAAACATGTCCATAATTAAATGTGCTTTTTAAACAAATATTTTCATTGTAGATTTATTTGCAGTCATGAATTGCCCTTTTGGCATGAAAATGAAATTGTTTGCATTTCAATATGTTATTTTCATTATCATGTATGGCTGAAATACGTTTTTTGTTGATTGTGAAAAACTGTATTAGGTGGACATGTTCGTCTTTGCGTGTCACCTCCTCATATTGTCCCATTACATTCATATGACAACCACTATTGACGGATGTAAGATATATAGCTACCATATCCTAAAATATCTTGGTCTGGAATCTTCATAGTAACACCAACAGTTGCCTACTCGAGTACACAAGACCTCGACAAGCAGAGATCACGTCGTAAGGAAAACCTTCTGTCATAATACTCTTAGTCAATTCTCATGTCAAAGCTAAAAATATAGTGCACTTTATCATAATTACGAGGCTCAGATATAGATGAATAGGTGATTGAGTGAGAGTATCCTGTCCACTACTTCCAACTTTCTGTTGCTATCAACATAGGCTGTTTGCGTTTGGTAAGCACATTGTTGACCTGATTTCGCAGATGGTCATTTCGGGATTCATTACTACCTATGGAATTTGTGTCAAAAATAATATAATAAAGTGGACAATAGCAGTACTTAAAGCTGATTTGTTTTTGCATCAGCCCTAGTCTACAACAATTGAAGCAGTAATGCTTGGAACTAGCAGACATTAAGTGACCATGCAATCCGAGCTTGCTCAATCTACAAGATAATAAGAGTTAGTATTTTTTGCAGTTTCCTAGATGACAAAATCTCTTGTACAAAATTAATTATGGTTCCAAAATTAGCTATTTCCAGACCACACGTAAAAAGTTTTCGAAAACACTTGGCTCACAAAAGCATTTTATTTTTGTTTTGTTAATGTTGTGTGAAACTTGATGTAACATATTTTGACATAAGACGAACTAAAAAAGTGATTCACTTCACACCAACATCCTTCTAATAAAAATCAAATCATTTTCAAACACCTGTACTCACCTGTTGGCCATCTGAGTTATGAATGTGCAACTCTCCCTCTTTGCGTGATGAAAGCGCCCAGTTCCCCACCACCAGACGGGTTGGACCTGGTCGGGACAGAACAGGCTGGCTGGGCGTATTGGGCTTTACCTGGGCACGTGCTCGTTGAAGTTTCTCCAGGAATTCACCTCGATTCTCTACAAGCAAAATACACCTCGTAGTCTACAGACTAAATATCTACACCGTCTAATGAAGATCTACTTGCAGTTAATAAGAAATTAATGATATGCTGCTGTTTAAAAATCTACACTTCTAGACCTACTTCTACTAACTACAATGGGCATAGCATTCCCAATCTAAACCTGTATTTTCATGCGATCTGGCAAAATTATCAGCAAAGTTCCATATTCCTTCATGTTAAGTTAAAAGAAATATACCACAGATCCCCCAGAGGAATTTAAGGCCCTATACTGCCAATTCAAGCCTATTGACTCTCTAAGTAAGCTCGTAGTTTCACGTGACTCTTAAGCCACAAGACCTCCTTTTTACATAACTTATCCCTTTGAAAACCTTGGATGCATTAACCAGGAATCGAATCGAATCCCATCTGGCTGGGTAAGAAACAAAGATGCTTGACCGCTGCACCATCACCTCTATTTCCTGAGATTCGACCTGCTGGAGAATTGTTCCAGCTTGAGAAAGACAAAAACGCCTTTGCCATGATGATCGTCAAAGTTCGGGGCACAGAACATGGCACTTGAAGAAGAAGGTGAGACTATCTAGGATGTGGATAGCTTTACTTATTTCAGCAATATGGAACTGCACAGTTCATCTCACAACGTATTTGAAAATGGACAGCAGCTTTGTGTGGCTCTAACCGGTTTGGAAGATCAATAGAATGTCTGTAAAGACCAAATGCCATATCTTCCAAAGCACTGTCAAAAGTCTGTTCTGTCACATGAGACCAAGATTTGGAAATGACCAAAAGGTATCACCCACAATGTGCAGATCTTCATCAACTGACAGTGACACAATTTCTTGAACAACTACTGACCTGAAGCAATTTCCAACCATAACCTCAGGAAGAGAAAAAAAAGGAAAGAAAAAATAATGGAAAAACCAAAATGATCATTCAGATAAAGAGGCACATATGAGAATGTATCAGACATACAGGGCCAGGTATTCAGTCAGAAGGATGCTAGGCTTGTATCTGAGATGTTCTTCCAGACATTGCTAGGAGACAGTATAGATACCCCTAGGAAGAGTATATTTTTGAATTTACTTCACTTTATACTTTTGTATAAACCTCACTGAACCACAAAAATGAAGCTATTGAGAGAGTGACCTTGGATTGGTACCCAGGCAGTCTCCACACACAGCTACTGGAAGAAGGAAAGACCTGGAGTGATGTCAAGAGGGCCTAATGGCAGTCCTACTAAAGACTGCTCTACACAAAGTGCGTAAATTACTGGAATTGATACTTTTTTTTTTTTTTTAGTTAGCATCTGTCATTAGCCAGAAACTAATACTGTTAATGTGTTTTGCAGTGCAGTGAGGTTTATACTACAGGATAAAGTGAAGCAAACTCAAAAATATATTCTTTGGAAAGGTAAAGTCGTGGTGAACAGATACCCTTTCCATCCCTATAATCCTGCCGCTAAGTTCCGCCTAAATAATTATGAAGGTTCCGTTTCAGCTTCCTTTCTCTCAACATCAGACCATTCCCTCGTTCTTTAAAAGGACTGTGGCTACTTAGATAATAGAAACTTAAGAGTGGCTCCGGTTTGAAGCCTATTACCCTCATAAAACTGCTCCCCTGATGGGCGAGATATAGTAGAAAGGAGCTAAGGATCAAACGCAAGTCGAAATCTTGGTTCGACGGTGGCTACACGTTAACATAGTAACTATATCTATCCTGTCTCATAGAAAAGTTTGGAAGAACATCGCAGGTACAAGAAGCCAAGCCTTGAAGGAGGTAATAGCATCCCTCTGACTGAACACCTGGCATGATTGATTCAAAGTCTTCAACTAGGAACATTGCTTCTTCTGCTAGGGTAGTCCCCTCCTGAAGGAAGAAAGAAAGAAAGAAAGAAAGAAAGAAAGAAAGTAAGGAAAGGAAAGAATCTCCACACATTAAAGAACCTCCCAAACCTGTACTGAATGCCACAAGACTTGAGGCGATTCCTCAAATCTGTTCCTCAAACAACAGATGGAAAATATTGAGCTACAAATTGTATTTACAACTAATATGTTTAATTACTTTTAGAATGTCTATGCTAACAAGATTTATTAATCATCAGTGTACAAATGCAAAATCTAAAGCACAAAAGCGATGCAGTGTTAGCGTTGGCAATCCCTAGCTATGTGCTAAACTACATAGAACACCAAAACAATTACTTTAAAAATGGGATGATTCTAGTTGATCAGAATCTTTAAATTTACATCTTTAATTCGTCATCTCACTTCACAATGGACGTTCCTCATTGGTCTCCTTTGCTACCTAATTTTTTTTTTGTGTTGGTGGGGGTTCTAATATAGTTGTCATCCCATTTAGGAGCATTGCAACACTGTGGTTATGTAGCCCCTGTACTTGAGTGTGTGTAGAATTTGTTTGATAAACTGTGTTACTGTGATGACCGCTTCACCTCAAAGTAGAAATGAGCACTCCGGAATGGTATCTTTTAATCGACAACGGTCACTGCCCAGTTTCATTCATCATTCATTCACTTCTAAGTAGGGTGACCTTGTAGAATTGGGAATAATAAAGGAGAGTGTGTTTTCTAAAGCCTTTGCCCTGGAGGACCGGGTTTCGATTCCCGGCTCTGCCAAGAAATTTAATTTTGGTCCGAGGGCAGGAATGGGGTACACTCAGCCTGGTAAGGAGAAACTGAGAAGAGGTGGGTTTAATTTCCACCTTAGTTATTTCTTCGCATACGGTATTCCATTAATTGGAATTATTCTTTGTCTGACTGAAAGTTACAATATTAATTGCCTACATCTTAAGACAGTGTGGCTATAGAAGCAGTCTTATTTAGTAAGCCATTGAGAAGTAATGAAGTCAACATTAATAGTTTTTCTTGAGAAGAAGAAAAAACAACATAATCATCCCATTTTTACAATAAAATACCAATTCCATATTCACAGAGAGTTCAATGTATGAGTGTGGAACTTGTAATAGGGAATTCTCCAGGTTAAGTTGGACAGAAAACACCAAGACCAATTGATTGATTTTCAAGCAATAAAGATATTTTATCTTTCTCATTTTTTGTACAGTGAGCTGTTTAAACCCAGATTAATGCTATAAGAGGAGTGATGTGTGTGTGGTGCATCATATCATACGAGTCACTCCACAGAATCTTCACTGATATGGGAATATACAATCGTAATGTTTTACAAGTATTGGTGCTGATAGTTAATAATAATAATAATAATAATAATATTAATATCGTATGGCCTCGGATGCCGGGTGCAAGCTTTGTAATTTGACACCCAGAGGGTAGCTTGCATGTCGAATTTCGTTGTTCCTGGAATCACTATGAAAGTCAAGGAGGTTAGATATCTAAGCTCCTTGAACACCAAAGCGCTTTCTAGTAGAGAAATGAGGAACTTTGTGTTGGCGGAAACTCCCGAGATTAATTTTGCCATTATTAACAGGGCCTACTGAATTCAAATGGGTTCTTTGACATGCCAACATCGTATGACATGCGTTTCGTATTTTTGCCGCCTTTCAAAAATCACTTACCACGGCCAGGAGCGAACCTGCAATCTTGAGGTTAGTAGACCGACACGCTATCCACTCACCCACCGTGGCAAGCTTGATAATTAATAATGGGAAAGAATACTTGCACCAATGCAATCTAAGCATTTAAATGGTCACTGTTACAGCAATAAACTCTTGATGGGATCATCATTTCGAAGTTTTGAAACATTAAAATAGTTAATTTTCGGGTGCTTAATGCCTTACACAATCTTCACTGGTATGAGAGATTTATTTGCCACTGTACTTCCCAAATGTTCAGGTTGCTGGCATGTTAGCGACTGGCACAAGGATAAATCTGAATACTATACAGCAGGCTTAGGCGTTTATTTGTCCAACTTATCATGGGGAATTCCCAGTTACATGCTACACTGTAACACCTGTACATGTAAGAGTAGACCTGTTAAAAGCTAACAGTAAATTAGGAAGAGGATGAAACACCTTTTATACTTACCACTCTGGAGACCATTTTAATATTTTTTTAATTTTATTTTTATTTCATCAAGTATTTGCCTGGTATCTCCAGATTCACTCTCTTTTAGCATTCCAATTAGCAACTGTTAAAAAAATATAAATTTTTCCACCGGGCAAAAAAATAAAAAGCTTACCTTCTGTGGTAAGTGTTTCTGTATTTCTTCCTTTTCCTATTAAAAGAAGGGCACGCAGTCAATATCACATACAGTAGCTAGCACAACAAACAGGAGAGAAAACGCAAACAAGAAAGCTGTAAATGAGACATGGAGTAGGAGAAAAACAATAAATATACACAAGTCGAGAAGTGAAGACAAGTTGGAGCTGTTAAGTTGTGCACATCTTAATGTTCAACAGTCCTGACTTCCGAGTACAGCTCCTCTCTCAAGTGGTCATGTCTGTATAATACAACCATCATCAAGACTTGATCAGGGCAGAGGATTACTCTGTAGTGCCTTCTTTGATTCAGATTTGGACGAGTTATAGTCAATATTGTAGCTTTAAGTCGGTCAAGACAAAAAAAATCATTCCAATCACTGGAATATGTGAAAAATAACCTGAAATAAATTACATGAGATTAAAATGTATATACACTTACCAGCATAAAAAGCGAAACAGTACGAATATCAGACATAGCTGGTATAAATTGAACGCTGTGACTTTATAGCGATAAGGAAATGTGCCGTGATTTAGTTAGCTCATTTGAGAAGTTTGGACAGAGTCAGAAATGAAAGTCAGAGAAATATTAAAGGAAGAACCCCTACGGGATAAGATTGAAAAATCAAGGCTACAGTGGTATGGACACGTGAAAAGAATGGGAGAAGAGAGAATACCACGGAAAATATTGGAAATGGAGTGGAAGAAAGAAAGACCTAGAGGAAGACCAAGGGATAGGTGGATAAAGGAGGCGAAGAAAAGTGTCGAGAGAAAAGGAGTTAATTGGACAACAGTGACTGAAGAGAAGAGGTGGATGGACAGAAAACGATGGAGAGGCTTGAGCTCCAAGCAGACCCAACCTGCGGCTGGAAACTGCTCTAGTTGATGATGATGATTTGAGAAGTTTTAGCGCAACAACTGATAAGCATTGTTGATCGTGATAATCACAACACCAAGCATTGTTGATCGTGATAATCACCAATGTTACTGTTTGCCGCCTTTGGACAATAATAACCACCAACGGCTGTCTTGAGGTTTATTGCTGTGAATTCTTGTGCTACGTATTTTTGTGAACATTACGGTTTGTCTACAACATTCGTAATCAAAAAACACACATTGCAGCAGGTCGGAGGACTGTACCTATGATGAATTTCAGTTTTCAACATTTCCAAATTCGTGTTTGTGCACTGTTGTGATTATCATGGTCAATAATGTTTATCAATTATTGTGCTAATTAGGGTAATTAACTTATGATACATTGCCATATTGTTCTAATGCCATAGTATTTGATTAATACAAGTTTTGGAACAGTCCAACATTGAGTTTAGACTGAAATTCGTTGTGTTTCGCTTTCTTTGCCGGTGAGTATATTGTTTACGGACTGAAGAAGAAGCAAGAAGAAGAAGAAAACTAAGGGATGGCATGTTTCACTCAACAAGCGAACATCATCAATAGTCGTAAACAATATACAGGGTGTTCGCAGCAAGCTCTACTTTGTGCTGTAACTAGTTTGTTTTTCAAGACATTTTAATTTTTACACTTGCTTTGGAAAGTACTTTTCAAGCTCTAAAACTTATGTTTCGTTGGTTTTTGTGTGAAGTTCACGCATAACGCGCAAATCAACTTTTTGTGGCATGGTTTTGGCACTTTCTTGCCCAAATCAGATTTTTGACATCACCTATCGAAAGAGCGACATCGAATTAGTCGAATAAGCCACCAAAATATCAGTTTTTGCCCAAATCAAACTCGCACAATGAGAGTTTGTGTTTAGATTGGTTTGACCGGGCCGGACAGAGGCAGGTCGCATGCTATAAGCAGACGAAAATCTAAACACTGCGAGTTTGATTTGGGCAAAAACTGATATTTTGGTGGCTAATTCGATGTCGCTCTTTCGATAGGTGATGTCAGTAAACAGATTTGGGCAAAAAAGTGCCAAAACCGTGCCACAAAAAGTTGATTTGCGCATTATGCGCGAACTTCACACAAAAACCAACAAAACAAACGTTTTAGAGTTTGAAAAGTACTTTCCAAAGCAAGTGTCAAAATTAAAATACCTTGAAAAACAAACGAGTTACAGCACAAAGTAGGGCTTGCTGCGAACACCCTGTATATAAATCTTTATCACATGTAATTTGTTTCAGGTTACTTTTAACATATTCCAGTAATTGAATTGATTTTTGAGTTGGCCAACTGAAAGCTACAATATTAATTGTTAGTAAGGCAACACTGAAAAATGGCTTCAAAGCTATCTCAGGCATGAGGCGCAAATGGCAAGAGAGACTGGTTCGAGTCCTGACGGTGATTTCATTTTCTTGTGCCCATATAAGGAGGAGCTGTTCTCAAAAGTAGTTTCTAGAATTCAAAAAAATCCAATGTCAGGTTACGATAATGGCACATGGAGCTCACAGACTAAGATTTCTGTTATCTCTTTGATTATCCGCAAAATCGCATGGATCTAAGTTTGCTCAGATTGCAGGAGACTCAGAGAAGCCTTCTTTCTTTCTCTTTCCCAGTGTAGCCTTGTTGATACTAGGGAAAGATTGTTTTACAGTTGGTCAACACATAGACAGCAGCCAAATTGTCTTTGGCGATTAATACTAATTGCTAAGACAATTATTATTAATATTAACAATTGGGCTCCTGTCATGGTAAAACAATCTTTGTATAGAACCTGGTTAGAATCCTGATGGTGGTCTTGTTTTCAAGCCTTACTCTACAAACACAGTCATTTCAAAGGAAACATTTTAATAGAATTACATGAATTGAATTAGGTTTGTTATAGGTTCATAATGATGAGATAATAAATGACAATATTTAAAGAAAACTGTTCTGTTTAGTCAATACGAGGGAAAAGGCTAAGTTAATTATTATTTGAACATGTTTTGAACTGAAATGATTTCTTGATCAGCAATATCTCTATAAAATTTGCCATAGCCGGTCCCAAGGCCGGTTGAGAAAGGAGGAGGGATTCTGGTTATAACCTGAAGTACTATGATCGGTGTCGAGGAGTAGCGACAAACTCAAATTGTGAAGTAATCGAAGGGTGTGCACAGACGCCCAGAGGAGGAAGCCCCTCCACTGTGCCATGGGGACTGTGGACCAATATTACTGAAACTGCAAAAAGAGAAACCAGCCAGATAGAAAAAAGATTCTTGGCATGAAAATGGTTACGAAAATTGTATGTTGGAAAAGACCTGGAGGAGAAGTGCGGAAGAAGAAATGATGGAGGAGGGCAAATCCTGGGCAGACCTACAGACACTAGCCAGGAAACTGAATCAATGGAGGACTTATCTTGCAGCCCTATGCTCGGGCAGGGGACACGTTATAAGTCGAGTAAACTTCCAGTCTGAACATTTTGCATTTTCGGCAAAAACTTTGTATTTATCCCATATGAGGGGTTTAACCTTTTATCTGCTATGTATTTCATGATGAATAAACACCCCTGTGCCGAGTTATTTTCACTCATCTTGTTGCCATTCTGCATCACGGCCCTAAATCAATTTAACATAAATTCTCTCTCTCCTATTGATTCTATACAGAGTGTTACAGGAGGAATAGTTAATATTTTAGGAGGTGGTAGTATAGAAGAATTGCAATTAAAAATTCCATATAACATGTGTCCCACTTGAATTGCTTACAGAGATACAGCTGGTAGTATTAAACCCAAACAAATGTAAGGCCAAGGCAAATGTGGACGTTCAAAGTTGATTTTCAAAAATTCCACCACCAACTTCAATGCATTTTGCACTTCTCTTGATAACACCCCGTGTAGCTCTTCGTCTTGGCGTTCTTTGATGAGGGCTGCACTATGCATACTATACACCAACTCGGCTCTTGTGTTAATTTTTCCTTGTAAACTTCACCTTTCAACCATCCCCACAGCCAAAAATCCAAAGGGGTAAGGTCCGGAGACCTTGGTGGCCAAGAAACTTGCCCATAGCAACCGGTGTGCCAACACACGAAACGACAACTGCCCTGGTTACATACCAACATCTGTATCTCGGTATGCAATACAAATGGGACACATGCTATTTGGAATTTTTTATTGCAATTCATCTAAACTACCACCTTCTAAATTATTTACTATTCCTCCTGAAACACCCTGTAATTTACATTGGGTTACTTTTT
This sequence comes from Meconema thalassinum, assembly GCA_946902985.2. Lineage (NCBI taxonomy): Eukaryota > Metazoa > Arthropoda > Insecta > Orthoptera > Tettigoniidae > Meconema > Meconema thalassinum. The sequence continues at coordinate 139,084,090 of OX336399.1, read as the reverse complement.
ACAGAAGTGTACTGAATAACTGACCTCAGGAGCATTCGAAGAGAATAATTTCAGGGGGGGAGGGGGTTTGAACAAATGAATAGCAAAATTTGCATCACCATCGAGATTAAAAATGCAAAGTAAATGGTCCTAAAACAATAATAACTAACTATGGACTATCACAAAAAGGTGTGCGTGTAGTGACAAACCATTTCATCAATAGCACTCTGAAGGTTAATGACTAAATATAGGTTCTGTTTAATTTTTGTCAGTTTTGAGTTGGCATCAAAACCACAGGAGCAAATGACATGAAAATTTATATTTAAGTAGAAGACAACCTTAAAATAAAACTAGGGAACAAATTATTTATGTAATATTAAGACCTAAAATTCCGCCAGTAAGGCAATAGTGTCATTCATATACATCACTAGACATGAAGCCGTGAGCTTGGACATGAATTCGATGAATGCACACAGAGGTGGCTGGATATCACTATGCACTCGAGAAGCAAATCGATATGACATGAGTGTGTCCCTATCAAGCAGGCATGGAATGTGTCCATATGCAAGCTACTTAGTCTGTCTCCTGCCAAGAGCTGGGACGATCGATTCTTTTCATAGCTACTCACAATAACAAGACCTTTTGGACTAAACAATGAACCAAAGGTCCGTCGAGATTATACAATATGTTTTTACTACACTGAATGTGCTCATCCAAGACTATGTTTTAATTGGCCAAAGGGACTATTAACGTGTTTTATTACATGTTAGTTTCATCTTTTCACTCATATATTATGCATAGTTCTAACCATGTTTTCTTTTTCTGTGTTACCTTTAACAAACATTTTTATTAATATGTCAGAGGAATGCCATGTGCAATGTCACAATCTTTACGCTAGTTCTTTGTGATTTTTTAAGGCTGATGAAGGGTGCCAAAACATGATTAGGCCCCGAAACATGTACCCGATTCTTTAAAAGAACCCGTGCAACGAATAAGGGACTCTACGTCATTTTTGTAGTTTTGTTTAAATCACGTTTTTGTGGTTTAAAAGCACGCTATTGCGAGTATATCATCCAAATTTTATATAAGTGGTCTCTACTATCATGTGAACTGGGGTTTGTAAATAGATCGAACAGACTACCGTGCTCCCTGAGAACCAGCAACAATAATGCCGTACAGTTCAAGAGGAAGCTGCGGCATTATTTGTTCAACAAGTAGGTTGTTCGTCATAAATTATGCGCTGATTCTTTGTTGTGCTAATGTTTCCCGTGAATCTCTATTTCCAATATTCATTCCTGAACATTTTACATTATTTGAAATTACCCCTTCTTCCTGTGGACCCTTCAAATTATGGTAATAAGATCTATAATTTTCAATAGTGTTTGTAACGCTACGTACACCAAGTTGTACTACACTGCTGGCCTAACAGCGTAAAGCCAGCCAGCCATAGGTCGCATCAATGAAATGAAATGGGAAATTAATTTGCTGATCAAGAAATAATTTCAGTTCAATATATATTCAAATAACAACCAAACTCATCCACGGGGCCTGTCAAGTGCTAGTGTAATAACACGTTGTTGTTGGTTGATTTAGGGCTTTGCAACATCGTGGTCATGTAGCCCCATGTATTTGGAGGTCAGTGGAATTTGTCTCATAACGAGTATTATTGTGATGGCTGTATTAGTGTGTGTATTTGTAATTCGATGGGATTGGGAAGGAGACAGCCATGGCCTAGAGTTGGGAACCAACCTGGCATTTACCTGGAGTAGAAGTAGGAAACCATGGAACACCACCTCCAAGATGGCTGAGGCCTCTTCTCAGTCTTGCCTCACAAGGCTGAGTGTACCCCATCCCAGCCTTTAGACCAGCATTAAAATTCGAGAAAAGCTCAACTTTGAAAGACAGCAGGACAGCTAGTGAGATTTTTTCTTTAAACTAACGGGTATTCTGCCCGAAGGCAGGTCCAAGCCTCCAAAGAGGCTAACCTCAGCCAGGAGTTTACGTGCGGAAGTTGGCCAGGTACGTTCCGCTCCTCCAAATGTGCGCCAACAGCATGTGGTCCCACCAAAACTAGCATACCATCCAAGTTCCAACCACACCCAATGCTGCTTAACTGCGGAGTTCTTATGGGATCCGGTGTTTCAACATGGCCAGACCATTGGCCTAGTGTGATTACAGTCAAATTATAGAACAATGTGGATCGAGCCTTTCTTAAAGAGTCCCTGCAAATATCAGTTTTACGTGTAAATTCTACGAGAAGTTGTTGTAAATTTGTATAGGTCTACCGTATCTCTGTACAGAATGGTCCAAGCAAGTTCATATCACAGCATTGGGTTTAGCTCTGATTCAGAAATAATATTTTTAATATTAGCTTCAGTGATAACTGATAAGATATTTACATAACAAAATTTAAGTGCGCAACCTGGTAACGCATAGCGAGAGGTCCTACTGGCCGAGTTAGTTCAGCTGCCTGGCTCCACCCATTGCATTCACCCTCTCACTTCCTCCATGTAACGACATTCGCGAACCTACTTCTCAGACGCCGTGGATGGGGTTAGCCTTTCAACTTACGATTGCCGGCAATCGAGGTAGGAACTATTCTTTGTTTACTTGTGTCACACTTTCAGCCTGCTTGGTTGACAGTTACAGTTGCACGAGTAGGATATGACTCAGCTCCAGTAGCCTCCATGGTGAAATGAGCTCCTGGTACTCTTAGCTGTGATAGAAATGCACCATTCTTAATTCACCCATTATTATTAATTTTTCCGTTCACAATACACAATATAACTTCTAACACAAGTAGTGCGCGCAATGATACCTGACTTACGTGGAGACTGCACCCCGCCATCGCTGTGTCCTCCTCATCGTGCAGCACACGGTTTGTGCTGCTATAAAGGCACAGCCAAGCTCGGCGGCATTCATATCGTGGTGGTGTGGGGGGGGGAAAGGACCTGTGGCGCTACAGCCCATGCAAACCTAGGTCAACCATTGACCGACCACTGCCCAGTCATTTGGCCTGCAGATTATGGGGTGACGCATGGTCAGCGCATCGGGTCCCCTCGGCCGTTAATCTTGATCTCCGTGACCGGGGCACTGCCTCACTGTCAGACATCTATTCAATTATCCTCGCGAGGCTCAGTGCATCCCGTTTCAGCCCTCAAGTCAGTTTTTATAATCCCTGACGGAGCCAGGAATTTAACCCATGGCCCCTGGGTGCGAAGCAGGCGCGCTATCCCCAACACCAAGGGTCCAGCACTCGTATCTTGAAAGGCTAATATAATTTAGCTATTTTCCTGGCTAGACAGAACAATTTTCTTTAAATGTTGTCAAACATTTTTAATTCCAGATTATTATTGTTACTAGTATTTTCAGCAGTATTTTTGTATTTCTCCACACAGATGTCACAACTAGCATACATGAATGTTATGAAATTAATACTACATTCTACCTAAGTATGCTTTCACTGCTACTGGCCAAAAGTAAGCAAATTTTGTAACCACATTACTTTTTGTTTCAATAGCAAATCCAACAAAACAACCAGTGGTTCTCAACCATATAATTCATCCTGTATGCTGACTCTTATGCACAGTGGAACAGCTACATGAAACTAGAATGCACAAACAATGCGTAAACGTGACGATTCTTAAAAACTGCTGGAAGATTTACTTTTTGGTTAAACCATCATCACACTGGAATAACTAGGTTAAAGTTGTTCGGCCTTGTAGGCCGTTATACCACGACGTTTTACCGGAAACTGCGTCCGGCATTATCAAGGGTCCGCTCCTTTCGTTATTCAGCAGTGGAATGAGGACCTGCTCCACTACTCGCATTAAATATACCCTTGGGAATATTTAATGCCATTTTTGGTCCATATTGACAAATTATGATTTGATTTATTGAACAACCTCCGTCAATCAATACATTGGTTATGCGTTATGACGCACTAGTTGTGGGACATGTTTCAAACCTTGGAGCGGTCCTTCATCAGCCGCATTTTGACACCATTAAAACATTACACATAAAACACTGAGCAATGTAAAAAGAACATCATGCAGCAGTCACTCATAAAAACACAATAAAATCCTGAACATATTGAACATATTAAACATTAAAACCTTCTTAAAAAAGGTAATGTATAGTCCATTATCTTCCTGTCTTCAGTTGATCAGACTATTGTCATATAATCCTGTCATTTCAACAGTCCTTTCCTTGGCACGGTTAAGTTGGGAAGTTGTTCATTTGGCCAAAGTGGTGCCATTGCTTGTATAAGGACGAAAAATCACGCAAACATTCCCAATAAGCGGCTCGAAAATGAAAACTAAATGTTCCAGATGGCAAAGATCCCCTGTTGACAAAAGAAATAAATAAAATAATCAACGCAAAATTGATCAACAAAAAGACTCGCCGCGAAAAACGAAAAAGAAATCTTACCTTACACGTGCCTGCAATTGGCCTGCTGGCTGATGCCAGGTGTACCTTTTTTAAGAAGTTTTTAATGTTTAATATAATCTGTTAAGGATTTTATTGTGTTTTTATGAGTGACTGGTGCATGATGTTCTTTTTACATTGCTCAGTGTTTTATGTGTAATGTTTTAATGGCGTCAAAATGCGGCTGATGAAGGACCGCTCCAGGGTTTGAAACCTGTCCCACAACTAGTGCGTCATAACGCATAACCAATGTATTGATTGACGGAGGTTGTTCAATAAATCAAATTAAATATACCCTGCGAGCCGAGCGTTTGTCCGCCTTTGTCAATACATATTAATATTTTTTAAAGTACATGTTTAGGGTCTAAATCAAAATCTTCTTCAGCTGTTTGCCAAAATAATCAAGAAAATGTACAATTACAATAAAAACCCCGTTGATACGCTACCATTTTATTAGGCTCTTTTTGTAAGGTCCCTGGACGGTTCGTATACAATACTGCATAATTTTACCATACCGTATGTACTCGAATACCACCCGCACATTTTTATACAAAATCGGACGTGAAAAATTGGGGTGCGGGTGTTAATTGAGTCATCCAAATTTTAAAGATTTAAATTGCCCGGCACGCGCGTGTATCCGCTATTATGGTGCTTGTTTGGGTGTAGCCTACTTGACCGGTCGCGCAAGCCTAACACAAGCATGAGTTTCGTTAGTTGCGAGATAGCATGGCATCAGTAAAGGCTAGGTCGAACAGGACGTGGGCTGCCCGCGCTAACTCGCCCGCCCGACTGCTGCGAACTCTGTATTGTGTAATATTGCATCATCCTGGATAAACAGAAGGCGATCTACCGCGGCGGGCAAGTGATCAGTAGTGATTTTCCACCAAGTCTGCGCGGGCTGGAAGCATGGCCCACGAAATGGAGAAGTTAATTGACCTCAGTTTGACCACCCCAGTCCGCGACGGGTTGCGGTCGTTCCTTTCGCGCGGGCAGCCTGAGTCCTGTTTGACCAAGCCGAACTCTGCGCACGCACTGGAATGTTTAAACCATACCAGCAGATCTTGTTCTACTTCGTTGTATTTCCGTGTTTTAATTTTCTTGCAGTTTGCGGAAGTTCCCGGCAGAAGCCAGTGTTTTCCAGATCTCCTCACACATGTTTCAAGGTTAACACTGTCCAATGAGCTGCTGCTGTCATGGCGGGACGTCATGTAGCCTTGACGTAGTTCGCCCGGTCAGATGATTCACTGGAGACCCGCGAACACTCGGAACACCGGAAGTATCTTCGCGGAGATTGGCGACATTTGATTCTATAAAAAAGTCAGTTGTCTCCAGTGAACGTCTTATACTTTAAGGGAATACAAAATATGATCTATTTAACCGGGAAAACCTCTTATGCAGGAACACTTTATATGGGAAAAATATACTTGTATCTTATGGGGCCGAGAATATCAGACGTCTTAAGTGGAAAAACTTTTTATGCGGGACCTTCTTAACCGAGTTTTACTGTATTACCGTGTTAATAGTATACATTTTTGTTTAAAATAAAGTGTCAAAAACATTTTTTTTTTTTGTTTAAATTTTCATCCAAAAATATTCGGGTATATACGGTATTATAACACTTCTAGATCTCGCTTATAATGCTTTTAATGCTTATAATGTAGAAATAAGAGGGAAAATTCCGTATAGATTGTAAAAAAAAAGCAAACGTATCAATGGTCTAGTGACATCAAAAATCCACGATGTTTAGTCTCACTCCAAATATAATTTGTTTGCTGAAAAGCATGTAATTATGTCTTTTGTATGGTATATTGCAAGTATCATGCTATCGCTACTGTCCAAATATGAAGACAGTAATGAGGAAATTGAATCTGCAGATGAACATGTCCCCACACAAAATGAAGCTCTAGAAGCAATAATTCTGCTCCAAAATTATATGATCACTGTTATTCATAGCTGCAGATTAAGTGATGTAACAGCTACTTAAACTGCATAGAAAATTTACTCATTCATAGCAGTAGTAAACACAATCAACAAGCATCAATCTGAGACTCTTAATAGGAAGAGAGATAAAATTTGCATTTTGCATTGTAACTACAGTAATAAACAATAATGCGCTGTACTGTAATAATAATAATAATAATAATACAGTAATAATAAAATACTCTACATTACTGATATTGTTTCCTACCTCAGAAATAATTTCCAGTCTAGAGCGCTGTCTCGCTTATTACGTGTTTAAACCAGTCCCAAGAACATAATAACGGGGTTTTACTCTATAAAATGTTCCATTTACATGTCTTGAGACATAAAATTAAATGACGCAATGCGTTGCATCACTGGCACCGTGAAATCAACTCGCATGTCATTGGGTACCTATGCTGAGCCACATTACTCCACCATACCTAAGGCGGAAACAAGCTCTACTGAGGGAGGCTTGGAAGATCTCTGCATCACCTTCCTTGCCTCTGCATCAGGAATTGTGCCATCCGCCACAACAATTGCGATCAAGAAGATCAGCAAGTGCCACCACAGGAAACTCATTGCAGATGGCTTTGATTTAAATGTAAGTTGGAAGAATGAATAGTCATCAAAAACATTGGGAACAAATGCCCACCGTCTGGATCCCATTAAGAAGCCAAAAGGTTTTGACCTCCCGAGGAACCTTTGGTGCCGTCTCAACGGGCTAAGGACTGAACATGGCTGCTGTAACTTCTTTAGGTATAAGTGGGGATGGATCAGCTCACCAATGTGCGAGTGTAATCTAGAAGAACAGACAATTGAACATCTAGTGCAACACTGCCCTCTTCATTCGTACTCTGGACTTCCTGACGACTTGTTTAGTCTCACTCCAAATATAATTTGTTTGCTGAAAAGCATGTAATTATGTCTTATGTCTTTTGTATGGTATATTGTAAGTAATCACCGTACGATTAAATAAATAAATTTTAAACATTTTAAAAATATTTTTCACTTTTTTAAAAAGTATTTACTTAGACACGATACACAAGAAAGTTTTTAAATAATTTTTAAAATACAAAATGCAAACGGAACGCTTTATAATTGTAGATTTTCTTGATGATATTGGTAAGCAGCTGAAGAAGGGTCTGATCTAGGCCCGAAACATGTACTGTTAAAGGGTTCAACATTTTAGTATGTATTGACAAAGGCAGACATACAGTGAATATGTATGAAATAACATGAAATATTAGCTTTATTTTCCGATGTATTTACATACTTTTTAAAATATCCGTTTATCCAATTCTGGATTTTGTTTTATAAGGAAGCATGATGGCACAGTGGCATCGTTGCTTATCCTTCACCCAGACGACCAAACTTTGAGTCCCGGGAACAATGGGGTGGATTTTTCACCTGAAAAATCATGTGGCATCAGGGAAGGTCATCCGGCCTTAAATCCCTGGCCGTCAGGTTGGCTCTGGTGACCCCAAACAAATTGGGATAACCTGCAGACCAGTTTCAGTTCAAGCCTCGCGCTTTAACCTTGGACTCTCCTGAAAGAATAACTTGTCCTACCCCTTCGACTGGCAGCGTTTGCCCACATTATCTTTCCACGCAAAAGTCAGCACACAGTATGTTGACTAAATAGGTTCCTTGTGTTCTCAAAGAGTTTTGCATTAACATCTGCATTTTTTTCTTTTTTTCTTTTTTTGGTAGGTGAGAACCACTCACTGCCAACTTACTTGAACTACATACAACAGTTTGGCAGAGAATACAAACCAAGGGCCATGAAAGACCAAAATGGGGAGGACGCATCACTATGGAGGCGTCTCAGATCAACCCCAACTCCAACTTGACTTCTCTCCACAGCCAAAGCTCGAGTCTTAACGTTGAGCGCTGGCAAAGTAAGAAGCAGCAGACAAGACCAGTCAGTTATTTTTCACATCAAGACTAGTCCTATTAGCACTAACTAACTCATTCCTCTTACTGTGCAAGCAGAGTGGAATGTTTTTACAGGAGATTCAATAGAGAGACAGAAGACCAAGGCAGATATATACAGAACATTTTTCAAATCGCCCAAGTGCAATATTTGTAGGGGTCGACGGTGCACCGATTTTTCGGTTACGGTACGGTACAAAGGAAATTACCGACCTCGGTTCGAGACGATTAAAAACTCGATAAAAAGTTTGGTTCGGTACAAGAGACATAAATACCGTAGTGAATTGGGGGATCCCGGAAATACCGAACACCAGTGATCACTTTAAAGGCGATAAAGCCGATGGGACAAGATTTATTGTCAAAAGACAACACAATGAATGTTGGTGTTTATAGCCCGCCTTACGCCACACTAAAAAGGGCAAGTTTGAAAGTTAATGGAACATTGTATGAGACATGTACATGTTTTCTGTATTTTAAATAAAAATTGTGCTATTTGGCAAATATTTGGTATACTTTATAATCTTTAGAAGTCATGTGTTACTGTTTTGTTAATAGTTTACAAATTACTCTGGTTTAGCATATGAAAATCAGCTGAGCTGCACCGAACTGATTTTGTACCGAGAATTAAAGTACTTTTTTTTTACCGAACCGAACCGTACCGAACCCAAATTTTCAGTACCGAAGACCCCTAAATATTTCATCTGTGCAGGCTCATATTATACACAATATGAATTATGTAAAATTTATCCTTTTAGGGAATTTTAAAAATCCTGAATCTTAAGTTAGGGATTTAAAACAAACAAAAATGCTGAATCATACATTTATTTTAATCTTTGGAAAGGATGCTGACAAGGGAACCTGGTGAACATGGGCCCAAGATACGATCGCACAGTTCTTTTGTGACGGCTTTGGCAACAACGCCTTGTCTACGACATTATTACTATCCAGTAAGCCATGGTCAAGGAATGCTTTCAACCATACACAATGGGCATTTTAACTTGCTTTAACTGCAAACCATGAGCATTACATAGAATTACAGGCTTCTATTTTCATAAAATAAATACATTTGGAGAAAACTAGAACAATTTCTAGAAGCACTACTAGGCCAATTTTGAAAGGCATCCTCTGCACAGTGCCAAGCGACTGTGTGTTAAATCAGGGTATCTACCAGAACCTCACATATTTCCTTGAGAATTCCCGATTTCACAAGAATGAATTGGAAAATTGCCTGAGCAGCATTGACATACATAATAAAGTGATTTCGTAAAATCTCATGGAACATGTTACCTTGTTCTATGAAGGTCATAAACTAGAGTGTCAGAATTCAAAAAGGATTTGAAATTGTAAGAATTGCTGTTAATATGTTTAGGTTACATATTGGAAACAAATCAAAAAATATTAGTTTTCTAAATTTAATATCCAGGAAATATTAACTATTATCATGGTCATGTTATTCATTTTACATCCCTTTCAACTTCTGCAGCTTTTAGAAATGCTGGGTTGCCAGAATTTTGCCCCAAAGGAGATCTTTAACATGCCAGTTAATCTACTGACACAGCTCCCTCGCATTTGCATACCCCCAAATGCCAAGCAACTGTACCAGGATTCGATCCTGCAACCTAGGGCACAGCAGGCATGAATATTACCATTGCATCACGCAGCTATTATCAGAGAAGCAAAAGAGTTTGAAACAATAGCTATCACTACCAACAACATTAGTAAACCTTCACATATTAAAAGAAACAATAATTGAACTGCTCCCAAATTGCAAGTTATGCATTCAAATTTTACTGGAGGAAAAGTAGATTCTATCTTGGTCATGGTTGCTGTAAAAGTGGGCTATAATATTAAAATTCCCTGAGTGTCAGTTTTCTGATAATTCCAGAACTTTATATTTTCCTGTTTTCCATGGTTTATTTTTTTCAGAGATAATAATAAATATTTATTGCAGCCAAATAACCATTACAGAGAATTCGGTCTGAGCGATTGTTTATGGTTCTTTACTATATTCCGTCAGTGATTTTGTTCTATTTTTACATCACTGAAAGTGATAGCATTCACATCCTTCACCGCATAAAGAACACACGCACTCCTCGGTCATGTCATGGAAACATATTGTAGTACACAATTTGTGATGATATCCGTGGACCTCTACTCTTGTAATTACATGTCTCAATTCTTGGTTTGTCTCCATCCATTTCCGTTCACACATTGGATCTGTGCTATAAAACCTTAGCCATATTTCCTCTCTTTTTTGTCTTCTCTCTTCGAGAAACTTGATTGATTACTCCTGTAATTTTAATAAATTTTGAGATTTTGACTGCCATGTCTTTTTCATCCAGGGATGATGAGCCTTAACCAAGATAGTTAAAAGAGTTGACACGCTCAATGATGAAAAATGAAAATCCACAGCCTGCTTCCAGTCTCCGACCGGGTCAGGAAGGGAATGAATGAAGCCCCGATCTAGCGGCGAGGATATGAACTGTGCCGGCTGCCGAATCCTGTCGCACTCCTCTGGGGCAATGATTAAATGAATGACAGATGAAATGAAATGATAGTGGAGAGTGTTGCTGGAATGAAATTTTGACAGGGAAAACCGGAGTACCCGGAGAAAAACCTGTCTGCCTCCGTTTTGTCCAGCACAGATCTCACATGGAGTGACCGGGATTTGAACCACGGACCCAGTGGTGAGAGGCCGGCGTGCTGCCGCCTAAGCCACGGAGGCTCCCGCTCAATGATGATGTTTTCAAAACAGATTTTACTCTGAATTGATTCATTGCCCAAGAATGCCATTACTTTGGTTGTATGTGTTGAGATTTGCATTCCAAATTTTGAAACAATATTTTGCAGATTAAATATAGCATGTTGGAGATCGGTTGGTTCTTAAGTTTAGGGGCTGCGACAACGTGGTATTAGTGAGTGTTATGTGTTTTTTAATTCAAGTAAGGACTGCAGACATTTGAATTTTTCAAATAGTTCCTACTTTTGCCGCCAAACGCCACCGTCAACGACTACTAGTTCAGAACTTAGCTACCAGACGCCACCACAGTCGGCTCTTGGCAACCAACTTAGGAACCCAAGAGCGTTGTTTACATTCCTAACCTATACAATTTAGCTTCACACGGGTGTAATTAGTGGAAGGTTCTTTAGCATGCCATAAATCTGTGACATGGGACCGCCGGCTTTACTTCCCCTCTGAAGGAAGGCATACTGAGGGATTTTTAACGCTCTTAAAAAATCCGACGACTTCGGCCGGATTTGATCCCGCGATCTTGGGCATAGAAGCTCAGCATGCTACCGACTATGCCACCGAAGCCACTATGTTGGAGGTCATTTTCAACTTTAGCAACAATGACTTGGTCATCTGCAAATTCTGATTTAGGGCAACTCCAGCATGATGGCCTTATCTCCAAAGTTTTATAATGTGATTCATGTAGATAATGAAAAGGAAAGGGGAGAGACCACAGCCCTGTCGCACTCCTTGGTTTATGGAAGTCCATGAAGAAAGTCCAGCACCCGTTTTGATAGCAATTTCATTGTGGCTGTATAAATTCCATTAATCAGTTAATCAGATACAGATAATCTTAATAATGTTGACAATAAATGTTTGTGAATAGAACAAAATACTCATATAGCACTTAAAGATTGAGGGGTGACGCGTGATCAGCAAGTCAGGGTCCCTCGGCCATTAAGCTGGGTTATCTCGACCGGGGAGCTGCGTCTCGGATCAGACGGCTACTCAATTGTTTTCACAAAGCTAAGTGCACTCCGTTCCAGCCCTCATGTCATTTTCTAAAATCCCTGACTGAGCCGGGTGAGAGGCAGGTGCACCACCTCAACACCACAGGGCTGGCCATTATCATAAGAACACAGGGGTAGGGTGAGATGAGTTTAAGGTGTGGGGGCGGTTAGTTTTATATGATCACTAATTTTAATTTGTTGATCACGAATCCTCCTTTTTAATTAGAATCCAAACCACCAATTTCACCTTGGAAAATTCACATGCATTAACTGAGAATAGAACATGGTTCATTCGGTGAGAGACAAGCAGTTTAGCTACTGTGCTATGTGGCAGACAACTCTTGAGGCCAGATGCCCTTCTCAATGCTAACCTCGTTACAAGAGTTCATGAGACATGAAGTAAATCTAAACGAATGATATCTATAACATCTGGCCCGTCAGTAAGTCAGAGTACAAGGCCCCAGGATTACAACTTGAATGCCGTCTGGTTGGTTCCTTAGTTTAGGGGCTGCAACAACGCGGTAATGTAGCCCCGTGCACTTTGGGTGTGTGTAGAATTTGTCTGATAACCGGTGTTAATTCTGATGGCTGTATTAGTGTGTGTTATCTGTGATTCAGGTAGACGGACTGCAGACGATAATTTTTTCAAGTAGTTCCTACTTTTGCTACCAAATGCTACCGTCCACGACACCTAGATGCGGACGTGGCTACTAAATGCCATCGCAGTCAGCACCTAGCAGTGAACGTTGGAACTAATATAGCTTTATCAAACTAACCTACAAATTTTAGCTTCCACAAGTGTAATTAGTGGAAGGTTCTTTTTCATGCGATAAATCTATGACATGGGCCCGCCGGCTTGACTTCCCCTCCGAAGGAAGGCAAACTGAGGGATTTTTAACGCTCCTAAAAAAAACTATGACTTCGGTCGGGTTTGAACCTGCCATCTTGGGCATAGAAGTTCAGCTTGCTACCAACTACGCCACCGAACCCGCTTGAATGCCCTCTCTAGTTGATCATTTACGTCACCGTAACTTTATTTGAATGCCAATAAAACTGTTTTATCAGCCTTTGTCTTCTACCTTCTAAAATGCAAAATATATCAAAGACACATTTAGAGAACTCAAAGGGAGCAAAGGTGCATATTAGCTTTTGACAGTGTTATGAAACTAGCAAAAAACACTCCATTGACATTACACTTAGCAGTGAGTAATGTAACAACAACAACAACAAAACACAGCAGTAGTGTTCGGTTCAAGATACAGTGCATAAAACAAACAAAAAGAAGCTCTTGGTCTCATATCTTCAGTCAGGGCTCACAGTTTCGTTTATGCTAAAATATGAACAAGCAGATTTATTACAAGAAAACAAAGCTCATGGAGTAAAATATCTCCCCAAAATAATAGGGTTATCTCATCTGCCAGCACTGGTTAGTATAATTACCAGTAGAGGGACAAAACATGATATACCAAATTCTAAATGCAGCAGTTTTTACTTCATTAAGGAATTTGGAACATCTTGGTCATCAGCCCAGTGTATTTGATGATGTATCAGAATTGGCTGAAGACCTATGTTGTCTATGTCTGTTAGGTAGTCAGCTCAGAGGCTGGTTGGATCCTCAAAAAGTACCGCCATAGGATAGGTCGGTAGATTCCCACAAAACCTCAAAGCAGCACTATAATGAGACATACGAGGTAAGCTGAAGAGCGAGGTAGTTTGCCATTACTTTCCTCACTGAGTCAGAATAGCACTGACCATATGAGTAGAACCTTTCACAGTACCCACAGGCACTGAAGGCCGTTACTCAGCACCACTCATACCTCAGTAGCTTCCATATAATCACAGCCATGAATGAGACTGAGACATCGGTGGAAAGCCACATTGTACTTATCCTGTGCATATAGACAAATGCAAATGTACGGCGTTCATGAAGAGATGGTTAGTGAATATAATGGGCTCACTAAATGACAGAAAAGTGCGAGCAGAGAGATAACGAGGACAAAACAAAGATAAACATACAAAAAGGACAGATACACAGCATTTTCAAAGGTGAACATTCACACTACCAATCTGAACTATAGTTCTTCACCCCACCCCCTCTACGGGGTTAGTTTTGACCTACCAATCTCATCAGGTAAGCAATCAGTAACCAGTTCTGTCACTTAAATAGCATGTAAGGGGACACTCTTTCAAAGAGATCTCATGTATTGAAGTGGATGATGTAGGAAGGAATGAAAACCAGACAAACACACAAAATAAGAAGATTTGACAGATGTTAGGTTTGCTCAATTATGCTCTATAAGATTGGAAAAAAACAACTATAACAGGATGAATAAATCAGGAACATATGCATCAAACATAAAAGGTTCTTTTCCTGTCCAACAACTGATTATACGTACACATTGTTGTATTTTCTTATATAGATTTAATGTGTTCTAGGATAGGGGTACATACATTGAGATTATGGCCATTGTTAGCATTGGGATTCAAACCTTTAACTCCATACTTGCAGTCGTAGAGCTTGGCTACATTGCAGGAGTGACCACAATGCTGCTCGAGTGCAAGGTAAATTGTGACTCAGTTGGTGTCAGCCAAGTTGGTCATTCCAGGCTGGTTGTTACAAACCCAAGCTAAGTTCAGCAGCATTCGGTACATCAATGATCTGTGGCTGACCTCTGCCATGAGGTCGAAATGAGCTCAACAGGTTCACTGAACAGCCATTGATGGCAAGAAAACCCACCTTTGAAGACAGCTATGAAAATTGTCCAATTAAAGTTTTAGCCCTCATCTTTACTGTTCCTTATCTTTCATTTGATTTATTATGTTTTTCTTTTTATAACCTATGTAAGTCAGATTACAGGAAACAACCCATGCTGAAGATGACCCCAATGTGTGTCGAAGACATGTTACATTAAACATAACATGATAGTATAACAGGTGTCATCATTAAATTTCATTTTCATATTTTGGCAATTCTTTATGTTGCTCTTGTTATCGTGCAATTTGACCAACCTCTACTAGCACCAAGTCTGTCAGGTAATTCTACAGTTACTTTCTAAATTGATAAGAAATTTTAGATGCAAATGTACTGTATTTCCTGAAGACTTGGGCGATGCTCACCAATAAAACACACATTACTGAAGGTCAACATAAAATTTATGTTATATCAAATTACTACTTAATACGACATAGCAGTTAATAACTTTGTGTACTTTTCACATTGATGGTCCTAATCTGTGCAAATTCATTTCATAAAAACAAGGGTAGTCTATACCAAGACATTTCACAAATTAATTACTTCGAACATCATCACAAAAGGAACTAAGCATCACGACATCAAATACTCATCTAATATCTTTACTACCATGAAATGACAACTGATTTCAGTTGGTATGCTTGTACTATCAGCAAAATTAAGCACCTGCAGTCGATTGTAATGCAGCAGTAACTTATGCAGAGGGGGAGGGGACAAATTGTATTTTTATGTTAAAAAATCGAGACAGGCTGTACAATGCCACAATATATAGTAAAATAATACTGTAGTTTTCTACTGCAAATACACACAGACCATAAGGGTAGGAACACCAATCGCCCTGCATTCTACTCCGGTGTTCCCATAAACTTCACCCAAGAAAAATCATTAATTTTCATTATTAAAATCTATGAGTTAGGCACTGAATTTCAAATACCAAGTATTAATCAAACATAGAGAACATCTTATTTATACATATCGCAGAAATAAATCTTATATTCTTGAGTCAAGACTTGAAAATCCTAGCACAGCCTTATGTAGGATTCCACAATATGAAACCATAAATTAGACACATGCCGAACATGTTAAATTCCACTTAGTGAATTGATATTTTGCACACTATGCTCGGTGAACACGGTAGGAAAAATATAACTCCATTTTTAACACGTGATAAACAATCTCAAATACAGCAAAAATTGGTTAATTCAAAACTCAAGGGATCTAAATTATTTTTGAATTAGGTTCTGTCCCCTCTGGGAAGTATTTAATGGCAGTTATGTAAAATTATATGATATCAAGTGAGTGTTAGTTTGACATTACAGTATGGAAATTGTTTCTTCCTCTACATTTTAATTTACAAGTACCGGTAACTCAAATACTGTAGAATCAAGAGAATACAATCATATCTTGAGCAAGACTTGGAGGTCATAGTCACGATTCAATCCTATCGAGCAGGCATGATTGCCACTTACCATAAACTCCACCCAACCATGACTCAGAGGGTATCAATGATCTAATCTGGATATCGGGGAAAGGTTTCTACTGTGGAGTGTGGCAGCTACTTCCCAAAGCAGACAATCAGACACATTGTTGAAGAGTGCCCTCCGAAATAAAACATTTTCAGTCTTACAAAATTTGCAATGAATTACCTAATTAATGTTGCCCTATTCAGTAACTAACTAATGAAATTGTATACCAGGAAACTGAGTAAATAATAGAGGAAAAGGAGAGTTGCTTTCTTCTGTTACATATCATGATTACCAGAGACCAGAATACTCAAACAGCTATTCCAATACTTTTGGAAAATAAATGAATGAAAAAAAAAAGAGGCTCTCTGTAATTCAAAAAGAAATTTTAGGCCCCTTGAATTTTCAATTAACCAATTTTTGCTGTATTTCAGGTCATTTATCACTTGTAAAAATTAACTTAGAACATTCAACAAAGTTCCTAGAACATAGAAAATATACAAGTAAAATCAACTTAATACCATCATTTTATATGTTGACACTTGCCTATAATCTTTTTATTCAATTTGTGTTTAATGCTGAATTAGAAGAATGCTAATATGCATGATATCAAACACTATTGATTACCAATACCCACTGAAACAGGCAACATCCATGTAGTGGCATTTCTAACAGCTAGGAATTAATAGTGACAGCTATCACAGGATGTATTCAGCTGGCTTTGAACACATGGATCTTATTGTGATTTGTACACTCTTTACTGCAAATTATAAGAGTTACAAAAAGTGTTCCCATACATTTCAATTTGGTTCTTAAGTTTAGGGGCTGCGACAACGCGGTCATGTAGCCCCTCGTTTCAATTTATTTTAGCACTAATGTTTCAATAAATAAGATTGGAGGAAACTAAAATGATCCCTGTAAGCACCGTTGGGTCAATTGGGTCACCAATTTGACTACATGTTAAATCCTACGAGTGTCCAGTATATTTATTCTATAGTATTCTACATGTATGAAGGCAGATCGGAAAGTAACGCACAATCATTGAAATTTCAAGACTATATACAGCAGTTTGCGCTACAGAGGGTATTTTATTTTCACGTGCAATTCTAGCAAGAGAAGCGTGGACTGCAAAACAAACATGGCGCGCATGTTACTGTCGTCAACTTGTGAAGAGCAGCGAAACGTAGTTTGATATTTGTGGGCCAAAGGGCAAAAACCGAGTGAAATGCGTGGCATGTATGAGGAAGACTGTATGGACCGTAGCAATGTTTCCAGGAATCGTCACTGGTGATGAGTCATGGACGTACCACTACACGCCCAAAACCAAGCAGGCCTCTATGGAGTGGAAACATGCTGGTTCCCCAGTACGAAAAAAAAAATCAAAGTGACTCAATCTGCTAGGAAAGTGCTTGTGACAGTATTCTGGGATGTGTGTGCTGTGTTATAGGTGGATTTTGCTGAACACGGGACCTCTGTGTATGCTGCAGCCTACATTAAAACTTTGGTTAAGTTGCGTCATGCCCTTCGTGACAAACGCTACAACATTAATGTCAAACTTCTTCATGACAATGCCCGCACCCATGTTGCTGCTCCTGTTCGTGAGAAAAACGCCCAATTTGGGAGGGATGTGCTCCAGTATCCGCCATACAGTCCAGACCTGGCACCGTCGGACTATCATCTGATTGGTCCCATGAAGAAATTCCTGGACGGCCAAAACTTTGCGACAGATGCGGAAGTGAAATCAGCAGTCCGCAGATGACTATACTCCAATGGACCAAAGGTCATATTGAAACTGGTACCACGATGGCAGAAATGTGTTAAGAAAGTTGGCGACTATGTAGAAAAGTAGGTCAAAGATGTAAGTCATTTGCTCATTCTGTATCTATTAAACTTCTTTAGGAAAAAATGATTAAGCGTTACTTTCCGATCTGCCCTCGAAGGTTCAAAGTTTTGCCAGTTTCCGGTTTAAACTGGCATATTTCTGAAAGTAGATGCCAAGAACGGGTACATTTTCATATGCACGCACACATCTTATGGAATCCTACTATAAGGCTCTATAAAGTGGGGGGAGGAAGGGAACAAAAAGAAACATCTAAGAAAAAAAACTCCCTTTGGCAAAATATGACTATTTCCTGCTACATTTCGAAATTTAATTAAAATGTTTCACTGCAAGTTGGATCTGTACAGAACTTACCAGAGCTGTCAGTACCCCCCTCTGGACTACCACTAGAATACATCGTGGCTAGTTTTCCATCCAGGATGAAACGAAACCATCCATTACTGCCATTCGATAGCTCCAGAGCTGCTGCATCGGACCAGATATAGAGGCAGTCTCGCCCACGGCAGATACACCAGTCTCTCCAATGGTAAGCCTTGCCAGGGAGTATCTCGCGAGCATCCTCTAACAGAGGCTCCTGCTCACCTTCCTCCTAAACAAGGAACAGGAGAACATGGTATTACCCAATGCTTTCTAAAACAAATCTAAACATAGTACAGTGCATTCCCGATAATTCGCGTGCGGATAATTCGTTTTGCGGTTAATTCGCGGGTCTCCAAGAGTATTAGCAACTAATCATCACGCTGAGTAAAGCTATCTCTCCGTCGTTTAAAAGAATGTTGATGCGACGCAATGCGTCAAGACGAAATCATAGAGATTCGAGAAGACTGAACTGCGTTTCTCGGCGATGGAACAGTAGGCCTATTTGCACAATCTTCGAAACATACGAGCATGTTGCCGCGAGTGGTATAGCACAGATTTCCTTTATCTTCGAAGCCCAAACAATACAAGAGGAATGCACTTTCACTCGGAACCTACCCTTCCTTTCCAAACAGCCTCGCTCCAAGGTCGCTGATCTGTGAGTTGTGAAGGGTGGATGCACGGGTAGCATATTGTAAACAGAGATAATTGCCTAATGGTGCAAACTTGCATGACCCCGAGAGCGTATTTGTTGAATGCTCTTCATGCAGTTAAGAAGTCATGGGAGAAAAATACCGCTACTACGCTCGTACAAAAGCAAGCTCTTGCAGACTTCTGTAACGAAGATATTTCGAACGGGCAAGTTCGACGTCGATAAAGGTGATTATGATTTAAGACATAAAAGCAAAGAAGAAATAGCACGAAATTTGACGGTTGGTGAGGAAAACGGAGATCCAGTTGATAATGAGTGCGGGAGTGGGGAAATCCCGAAAGTTTCCCACAGTCAAGCCAGTGTCTCTAGTCACACTTATCTCTTATATAGAAAAACGAGATGAATTTTCGTTCTCATATAATGTTTTCTTCGGAAATGTGCAATCAAAAATTAGAATCAACGATCTAAGAAACAAAACTGTGATAACTGTTTACTTTTTGTTAAATATTAATGTAGGAATAATCCACATAGGCCTACCTCTAGCCTAGCATGTCTTTAAGACACTACAATCAAGTGTTATACAGTAATTATTATTTTGCGTGTTCAAGCCTATTTCTATATCATAACCGATAGTTTTGTTTTTACTAGGCTTAACAGAAATAACTGGATAATTCGCGGAAGTTCGTGCATTAATTACAGCGAATTAACGAGAGTGCACTGTATAAAATAAAGTCTTCGATTGTGTCTGTTTGTCTGGGCTAAACTCGAGAACAACCAGACGGATTTTTATGCCATTTTTACTCATCTATAAAGCACTTTTCAAGAAAGGTTTATATATGTAGAAATGTTCATCTATCAACAAAGGAAGCCAAGGAAACCAATTTAAGTGAAGCAAGTCGAAGGAAAAACCAACATCCATGCACCCTTTCGGCTTACACTGGCTAAACAGTTGAGATATATCAATATTTCATCAATACTATTGTTCAGCATAAAACATACTACAAAAAAGGTATGTGGCAGCAAATATCTATCATAAGGGACTTAAGCATTGAAAATGAAAATCCACAACCTGCTTCCAGTCTCCGACTGGGTCAGGAATGGAATGAATGAAGCCCCCATCTAGCGGCGAGGATATGAACTGTGCCGGCTGCCGAGGCCTGACGCACTCCTCTGGGGCAATGATTAAATGAATGACAGATGAAATGAAATGATAGTGGAGAGTGTTGCTGGAATGAAATGTTGACAGGGAAAACCGGAGTACCCGGAGAAAAACCTGTCTGCCTCCGTTTTGTCCAGCACAGATCTCACATGGAGTGACCGGGATTTGAACCACGGACTCAGCGGTGAGAGGCCGGCGTGCTGCCGCCTAAGCCACGGAGGCTTACGGACTTAAGCATTAAAATTAAAAAAATTGTTTATACATTGTTAATGATTAGATTATGTTGATGCTGTTAGGGTCGTTTTTCAATCTCAGGATAAAAGTGATGACATTTTCCAGAAGTCACAACATGGTACCCATTGCAACGCGTAGCTTTCTCGTGAAATCTACCTAAAACTGTGCTTATTTAGTGTGCCACCTCATCATGTGAACATTTACTTAAGAACCATATTGAATAACTCACATTCTCATCCTTCTTGTTGATATGAGTTTCTTGAGGTTCCTGGGGTCCAGCCAACTGCATAACTTTGGAAAACACTCCAAGGCGAGCAAAGTGGTCCAGGAAGATATCCTGAGCCTTGCTCATTAAGTCCTGGATAATTTGCAAAACTACAAGATGACCATCTTCATCCTCCTGCGAAGATAAGAAGAACACAAGTATAAATTCCCTTTCCTCCACTGTTACATGAGTTGACCTCTTTCATGCATGACAAGGAAGTCAGTAGTTCTCAAATCTTTTTTCTTTTTTTAATTGAGTTATTTTCACAGTCTGTACATATACTGGCCATGCATTATTTAAAAAAAAAGATAATTGAATGTTGAGATATTTAAAGGCACTTGGAGGGGGGACTAGGTCATTTTAAGTCTCAGCCCAATTTTTAAAGATAACTTATAAACAATCATGGCACAGGAAAACAAAGATATAAGCATGAAAAAATGACAAACATAACAACAGGCAGATGGGGCAGAAAGAAAGAGAGAGGCATAATAATAATAATAAAGTTATTTGATATATGTCCGTCGTAACTACTGCGGTTTTTAGAGATGCCGGGGTGCCTGAATTTTGCCCCAAACGGAATCTTAAACTTGCCAATAAATCTACGGACAAAGCTCCCTTGTACTTAAAGTATACTCAAAAGCCGACTGACTGCGCCAGGATTCGACTTCACAACCTCGGGCACAGCAGGTGAGAGTGTGAGAATTTTCTTCATATTTCCCGTTCGCTCTTGTGTGCCAAGTCGATTTCTGGCATGTTCTGCCATCTACTGGGCAATGTAGTAATAATTAAGTTTGGATTTATGCTTCCTTGAAGTAACTAACAAACCATTTTGTAGACTTCTGTTAAGTGTTTTCTACAGTTAAGTTCATCTGATATAAACAAGCATGGCGGAACGACAAGCAAGTATTTTCTCGACGCATTGTGATTTAGGATCAAAGAATTTTTTTTTTTTTTTTGTACTAGTAAGGAACAACATGTATTAGTTTACTCGTCATCAATTTCCACTTTCCATCCTAAGCCAGGTCGGAGCAAATATGACACCCCTCCACTTTACTCTGTCTGTCCACCATCGCCAGGGCTTCCATCCACTCACTCGTCCAAAAATAGTGAAATAGTGAATGGTTTTATTTCAAAAAAGTGAAAAAAAGGTGAGTTTTTGTATGAAAAAGTGAGTAAATAGCGAGTACCGTATTTGCTCGCGTATATCTCGCACTTTTTTGACCGAAAATATGTGTGAAAATTTTAGGTGCGAGATATATGCGGGGAATGACCGTATTCCCGAAAAAAAAAACACAAAATTTGCGATGTAACGGTAGGCCTACTTGCCAACTGTTGTGGCGCGCTAATCGCTAATTCGAACGTGTCTCTAGGCGGTGAATTTAGCCAACCACGGCCGAAGACGTGGCGAACGATATAAAGCGTGCCAATACTCACGCTGCGCCGTATGCTTGCACGCGGCCGAGCTCTGATGCGTCGCAATGCGTAAAGACGAAATCATAGAGATTCGAGGAGACTGAACTGCGTTTCTCTGCGATGTAACAGTAGGCCTACTTCCGCAACTGACGTGGCACGCTAATCGCTAATTCGAACGTGTCTCCACGGCGACGAATTTAACCAACTGCGGCCGAAGACGCGGCTAACGATGCACAGCGTGCTAACACTCATGCTGCACCGTATGCTTGCACGCGGCGCCTCGATCCCTAATCGGCTCGTATCAAAGTTCGGAATGAAGATGTTAGGAAGGAAGTTGGGATGGGAAAACTAAATGAGAGAATTGAGAAGAATAAACTAAGGTGGTTTGGACATATAAAGAGGATGGAGGAAAATAAAATACCAAGACAGATGCTGGAGGCGAAGTGCAAGGGTAAGAGAGCAAGGGGAAGACCTAGAACAAGGTGGATTGATTCAGTGAAGAACAGCGTGAGAAAAAGAAATCTGGACTGGGACAAGAACGTGGAAGAAGAATGGTGGAAGGAAAGAGGAAAGTGGAGAAGTGCCATAAATACCCCGACCTGGCAGGAGCTGGATAAGGGGAAATGATGATGATGATGATGATCAAAGTTCGGATCAACTCGTTGCTCACTCTTCCTGTTAGTAACGCTTCGGGTAAGTTCCTGGACAATGACGACTGATGTGGCGCGATAAATCGAACGTGTTTCTACCTCAAGGTTATTACGGTCATTTATATGATGGCGTCAGTAATGAATGCGAGATATATGCGACTACTCTTTTTCCCCTGAAATTTCAAATAAAAAAAATGGGGTGCGAGATATAGGCGAGCAAATACGGTAAATTCATAGCATTACAGTAGAACCTCGTTAACACGTTCCTCATTAAAACGTTTTATCGCATATCACGTCGTAATTTTCAAGTCCCGATTCTTATCTGATGACAATAATGTAAAAGTACCTCATTTATCACGTCGCACATTTTGCCGCGCATCGCTTAGTACGATCTCATTTTCGTCAGCCCTGAAAGCATTCTTTGTCCACCCCTAGTGGAATGTGAGACCGACTGCTCTGAGATAACATTCCTTGCCAACAAACGGGCGAGGGTTGCGACTTAAGAGGTATAGGCGACTCTTAAAAGTAAGACAGTAGCACGCGCCGCGCATCGCGTATTACGATCGCATTTTCTTCAGCCTTGAAAGCATTCTTTGTCCACCCCTAGTGGAATGTGAGACCGACCACTCTAAGATAACATTCCTTGCCAACAAGCGGGCGAGGGTTGCGACTTAAGAGGTATAGGCGACTCTTAAAAGTAAGACAGTAGCACGCGCCGCGCATCGCGTATTACGATCGCATTTTCGTCAGCCCTGAAAGCATTCTTTGTCCACCCCTAGTGGAATGTGAGACCGACCACTCTAAGATAACATTCCTTGCCAACAAGCGGGCGAGGGTTGCGACTTAAGAGGTATAGGCGACTCTTAAAAGTAAGACAGTAGCACGCGCCGCGCATAGCGTATTACAATCGCATTTTCGTCAGCCCTGAAAGCATTCTTTGTCCACCCCTAGTGGAATGTGAGACCGACCGCTCTGAGATAACATTTCTTGCCAACAAGCAGGCGAGGGTTGCGAATTAAGAGCTATAGGCGACTCTTAAAAGTAAGATAGTAGCACGCGCCGCGCATCGCGTATTACGATCACATTTTTGTCAGCCCTGAAAGCATTCTTTGTCCACCCCTAGTGGAATGTGAGACCGACCACTCTGAGATAACATTCCTTGCCAACAAGCGGGCGAGGGTTGCGACTTAAGAGGTATAGGCGACTCTTAAAAGTAAGACAGTCGCCGCGCCGCGGCACTTCTGATTAACGTGTTTTTTACATTTCCCTTACTGATACAAATTAATGAGGTTTAATTATTATTTTCCATTAGTACGTTTTCCCGCTTTTGACGTTCAAATTTTTCAGTCCCTTGAAAAACGTACTAACGAGGTTTCACTGTATTCGCATTTATGGCCGTAGGCCTATATATGTTTTTTTTTTTTAATTTTGTTGATATCTGTAGGCGCAATTATGGGGGGTGGGGGTCTTGGGTGGCTAATCTCCCGAAAAATGTGACAAAACTGTATTAAATAGACAAAATTTGTAAGAATGTGTATCTGAAAAACAAATTAGCCCCCCCAAAATGTCAACCAAATTGCACCTATGTTAATAATATCTCTGAGTACTGTTTGTGATTTTTTCATCGATCGCTGCACGGCACTGGCTATGGTATTTCACCATGGAAGCTTTTTATGCTTTCTGGCCGCCTGGCTCGCTGCCGGCAGTGGTCGCAGAAAAACAAACTACCCATTCATGGGTATATTTTGGGTCATTTCTAACAATCTGATTGTGCGTGAGACCATTTTTAACGCAAAATGTGACCAGTTTTGAAAAAAAAAAAGTGAGAATAGCGAGTAATTTTATGAAATAGTGAGAAAAGTGAGGCTCTTTTGAAAATAGTGAGAAAAGTGAGTCGCTGGAAGCCCTGACCATCGCTCCTCAACCACTGAACTTCACTTCAGGTTTCGTTCTCTCACACTGTCCTTCACCAAATCCATCCACCGTACTCTAGGTCTTCCTCGTCCTCTCTTTCCAGTCATCCATCTCTCCATCACTTGTTTCGGCATTATTTCATCATTCATCCTTTTCACATGTCCACACCATCTCAATCTGTTCTGCTCCACCTGATCGTTCATCTTCTGTACGTTCAATTCCTTTCGATTGTCTTCATTTCTCACTCTCTCTACCTCCTAGTCTTCTGTACCATACTTCTCAGGAACTTCATTACAGCTGCCTGAATTCTACTTTCATCTCTCCAAGTCATCGGCCAAGTTTCTGCTACATATATTATTATTGGTAAGTAATAGGTCTTGTACATCACTTCTTTAGCCTTCAGTGGTATGTCTTTATCCCATTGAATTAAACTCATAACCTGATGATAGAAAACACTCCAACATTGTATTCTCTCATATTAGTTTACGGATTTTTGGAAATAATTTAATTTAGGGCCCTTTACCTGGTATGGGGATGATTCAAGCATGGGCACAAAAAATTAATTTTGAAAAGATGGTATATTGGCTTTCACGGCCTTAAATTTTGATTTAAAAAAAAAAAAAAAAAAAAAAACAAACACGTAGGATTTTAATTTGCATTTAGATTAATAAAGACCCAAAACTAGTTGACAATTTAAGTTAAAAATTATTATGGCTTTTACATTTTTATTTTTTTTATTTTTTTATTTTTTTTCTTCAAAAGCAAATGGAAAAACTCAGCACTGAGGTAATAAACAGCTAACTCATAACTCGGCACTAAAAAGGTTAATAGGCTTTAAAAAATAAAGTTAAATTAGCCTACCTCATTGTCTAAAACAGTAGCAATTACTTCCACCAGCATGGTGCCAAAATTATAGGTTGGAGATTCAGGACTGCAAGCTTCAACCAACAAAGATGGTTGAATATAGTGCACCATCTTCTTTATTAGGCTAAGGCTAGCTTTTCTGAAACAGTAACATTGAAACACCAAATGAGAAATGTTAAGAGCTAACAACTTAAATGAGAAAGCATCGATTCAAATAAAAACAAACAAGTTATCTAGGGCACAAAAATTAACATGGGAAACTTACAAAAAAGAAATGCTTATCAATTAATGCAAAAATTAAACATTACAATACAAACGAAACGTAATCATCTTAAAAATACACTGGAAAAGATAGAAGACGATTTCAAGAAAAAGCAATCTCGAGATTATTACAAAACATTTGGTAAATATCTAAAAAAATTTGAAGCTCCAACATTAATGTTGAAAAATCAAACAGGAAAGTTAGCACATTCTAACCAAGAAAATACAGAGATCCTTGCAGAAGCATTCGAGAAACTGTTAAATTGTGATGATCCACTGGAAACCCTGCAAGTAAACACTGATACACCTATTTTAACTTCACCTGATTTAATAAATCCTCCAAACATTAATGAAGTAGAACTCGCAATTAAAGAACAAAAAAATTACAAAACTTGTGGCGAAGACTTAGTCTTTGCTGAAATCTGGAAAAATGCTGGTAAACCTGCGATCATAAATCTTCATCAACATCTAGTTAAAATGTGGATTACTGAAGAAATTCCTGCACACTGGACCACAGGAATAATCCATCCATTATTTAAGAAAGGAGACAAAACGAACCCAGATAACTACAGAGGAATTACCCTTCTGGACTGCACATATAAAATTTTCTCTCGTATAATTTACAACAGGATCAAAAACATTCTGGAACCACAACTTGGAGAATATCAAGGAGGATTTCGCCCTTACAGAAGTTGTCCAGACCAAATCCTTAGCCTGAAATTAATAATGGAATATTACAAAAACAGAAATAAGCAACTCTTTATCTCTTTTATAGATTTCAAGAAAGACTATGATAGTATTCATAGACTGACACTGCTCAAAATCCTCAGATCATACGGTCTCCATCCTAAATTGATAAAAATCATTCAATTAACATTAACAAACACAAATTCGAAAGTTAAATTTAGGGGAGAAATATCAACAGCTTTCACAGTAAAAACTGGTCTCAGACAAGGTGATGGATTATCCCCTCTGCTTTTCAATGTGGCTCTTGATTATATCATGAAGGTTTGGCAAAAGGAAAACCCTCCTAAGATCAAAATTGGAACAAAACCATCAATAAAAATTAACTGCTTAGGATTTGCAGATGACTTGGCTCTTTTAGCACTAGACAAGGAAGAGGTTTGTACTCAGATCACTAGTCTCCAAGAAATTGCTCAAGGGATAGGATTACAGATATCCTTTGAAAAAACTGAGATCATGCCTATGAAACCCTTAGATATAAATGAAGTCTATATAAATGATCATAAAATTAACCTAGTTCCTCAATTTAAGTATCTTGGAGAAATTATAACACATAACTTAAACGAAAAAGTAACTTGGATAAATAGAACAAATAAAATGAAAAAGGCACAATCTCTAACCTGGTCAACATATAATAAAAAATGCCTATCAATAGCTACTAAGATCCAACATTATAAAACTGTAACTCTCCCTGAAGCCACTTATGCTTGTGAAACACTGTTCCAAATTAAAAATGAACAAAGAACTGATCAGCTCCTCAAAACGGAAAGAAGAATCATTAGAACGTGCATAAATAAAAAGTATCAGGTTGAGGGAGTCTGGAGGATTCTCCCAAATGAAACTGTCTATCGTGAGATTGATCCAATCACCAGCACAATGAAGAAGAAAAGAATTTCATATTTTTTTCACATCTTACGGCTTCCAGAAAACAGAATTGTACGCCAACTGGTGATGAGAAATCTAGGAAAGAAAACTGGAGGAAAATGGATCCAAGAAATCCAACAAGATCTCAAAGCAGTTGGACTCAAGATAACAGATGCCGAGGAGAAAAATAAAATTAACACCATTCTTAAAACTCACAAATTTTCTGCAGAAATGACACACAGAAAGCCTATGGAGATTTCAGATGAGTTGAGAAAATCCCGATCTGAAAGAATGAAAAAGTACTGGAAAGAGCGCAAGAACCAAGCAGTACTACCTTCAAAGAAGAAGTGATTGTGGAACGACTCAAGTGGTCCAATGTGACCAATCAAGATTAATAATAATAATAATAACAATACAGTCATAAAACCGGAAGCCACATATGCAGTAGAAACATTATTCCATCTAAATGAACATTCTAAAACCGACAGATTACAGAAGATCGAAAGGCGAATTGGAAGAACTTGTATCAATAAAAGTTATAAAAAAGATGGGCAATGGCGAATAATACGTAACAATATTGTCTATAACAACCTAGAACCCATTACTGATAACTTGTGTAAGAAAAGACTAGGATTCTTTGGGCACATCATGAGAATGCCAGATTCACGTCTTCTAAAACAACTATTACAGTACAATCTTGCTTCAAAAACACAACTGGATGCCGATGGTTAAAAGAAATCAGAGAGGACTTAAAGAAATTGGTGTAACAACAGAAGATGCTACAAATAAGAAAAGTTTAACTACAGCACTTAAAAATATGACTTCATTTTCCACTCATAAAAAAAGAAAATTCCAACAAGAATATTTTCCGCCCAAGAAAGGGCAAGAAGATCAATACGAATGAAGTAGTACTGGGAGGACCGCAAGGCTCGTACAGTTCCTACAAGTCGACGAACTAATGGTTGGTTAAAGTGATCCTATGTGATCTCAAAAGGCAAAGGAGAAGAAGAAGATACAACTTATCTCCCACTAAGAAAAGAAAGAAAGCTAATTGCCCCGCTAGGCAAGATCAGTTTGAAAACTGCTATATTAAGTGGGGAAAAAGCTAGATAGGCAACCCTGGGAGGACAGAGTTATACGTTGCCATCAAGATGAGTGTAGCCTCAATGAGGAGCTGGAAAGAAAGGCAACAATACATCACCAAGCAGCCGGCGTGATGATTCCAGACACAAATCACAACTACAACGATTTCCCACAAAACAGGAGTTATAGAATCATCAGCAAGTGTCTTTTTTTTTTTTTTAATATACGACATGTTTATTTAGCTTATTAATTATCATCAGTTCAGGATTCTTTTTGCAAAAATCCCAAAAGAGGGGGGTAACACACCGCTGGCTATGCCACTGCTTAAATCATACTTACCTAACAGAAGGAAGCATGGTGGACTGGAATGTGTTACAGAAGACAGGCAACAACCGTCGCAGATAAACTGGTGCCATTTCTGGATCTCCCTTTGGTTCACTAGTGTCTTCCGGCTCTACTGTGTCAGGTTTCTTCTCTTTCTCCGAAGGAATCATCCACTCTCCTGGAGCAGTAAAAGTCATGTCATATAAAATCACAGTCCTGAAATTTTCAAGATTTGAATGTCACTGTTTTTGCTTCAATTAGGGGCTTAGGACATCTTTGGTCATCAGCCCTGTGTACTTGTGTGTATATAGTGTGTCTGATAACCTGAGTTATTGTGGTCACTGTAGTAGAGTGTGAAATAAGGTGCAAGAGCGAGTATGGAAGATGATGAGGGGGGGAAAACATACTCAGGATGGTCACTGACAAAACCCAGATGCAATCCTTGAATCTCCACACTTGTAGTTCCACATTGCAACTGTGAAGTGCGACTTCACATCATTTTCTGCTGGTGGTTTCTGGATATGTTGTGGGATACAAGACATGATGTGAGTCTCAAATTCTGGAGCACACAGATAAATAAGTTGTTGTTGATTCATTTAGGGGCTTTGCGACAACGTGGTCATGTAGCCCCGTGTACTTGGGTGTGTGTGGAATTTGTCCAATATCCTATGTTACTGCAATGGCTGTAACAGTGTGTGTATTTGTAATTCAGATGAAGATTGGGAAGGAGGTGGCCATGGCCTTAATTTAGGAACCATGCTGGCATTCGCTTGGGGTAGAAGTGGGGGAACTATGGAAAACCACTTCCAAGATGGCTGAGGTAGGAATCCAAACCACCTCTGTTCAGTTTTACCTCACGAGGCTGAGTATACCCCGTTCCAGCCCTCAGACCAGAATTAAATTTCTTGGCAGAGCCGGGAATCGAACCCAGGCCTCTACGGTGACACAAGGGCGCTAGACACTAGGCAACAAGACGGACTGAAGTTGTCAGTAAGAGTTTGGTTTAAATGAATAGCACTAATAAAATGATAAATAGGAAAAGAGGTAATACTTCATGTCAAACTTTGTGTTTAGGAACGTAACGATTCATTTTGGATCCGTATTGACTGTTAGTTATTGTAGCTTAAGGGTTTTAACTAACAGTCTGCCTAGTCAATATTGCCAATGTTGAAAACATCTTTTAAACGACACTAAACGCACTCAAAGACTATTGGGATCTAGTTTGAGTGCCGAGTTACCGACCAAAAGAAACTGATTTGACAGATCGATTTAAATCGAGGATTACTCGAAATCTCCTCCCGCTGTTGTGAACAGCGCATTGACGCCAGCTGATCGATGAACTTTCCAAGTCGGAAGTTATATTTGCCGGACTAGATACAAATGTGCCAATATTTTTGTCTTAAACAGTTATCAAATGTTTAAGGGGTACGCGTACTCCTGCGTTCCCCCTGAGAAAAAAAAAAAGAACTGGCTAGAACTGTGAATTTTATTACATTAGAGGTACACGTTTCGAGAGAATATACCCTCTACTTCAGCCTCTCGTAAGTCTCTCTAATTAACACTTCAAAAATACAATCAGACAATCCTCAAAAACACAATAAAAAGCTTCAACTCTTGCAGACTAATGACAATATGCATTTCAACAATTTATACAATAATTGTGGACATGTATACTGGAAATATATCTTGCTGAATGATGGAGTGAGGCTATTAATAAAATTAAAATAAATTCCCATCACATCTTGGTCAAGAGAAACAAGGCTTTCGCTGTTTTTACTGATATCTTTAATATTTATAGTGTCTACTAAAACCCAGTCGTGTGTGGCTACTATTCTTCATGACTAGGCAGACTGTTAATTGAAACCCTCATAAAAACTGTGTTATTTCAAGACATAAAATTACATTTTGAAGGCACCAATTGTCAGTGCGGACCAATATGTCTGTATTAGTACTCAATTGCTTAAAAGTACAGTACAACCTGTCACATCCGGACCTGTGATATCCGAACCCTCCCATATCCGGACACATCTCCGAATGAATTTTTAAGTCGTAGTTGAGAGCAAGGATACATTAGTGTGCTAGCCAGGGAGGACGAGTGAAAGTTGCAGCGCTGGAAGGCTGTATGCGTGCTTGACGGCGAGGGGTTGTGGCCTGACTCGGTCAACGACATCTTCCCGGAAACTCATCCCTTTGTGTGAATAAGTGATATTCCATTCACGGCTTCTGCCTGCCTGCCACCAACGTCAACACGAGGCTCCCTCTCTTTCTACCCTTCAGTCTGTGCGCGAGTCTTGAAGCGACAGTTTGTTTTGCGAGTGTGTTTCTGTTGTTACTGTTAATGTTTACCGTTGTTATCGTTATTGTTATCTTTTAACCTTGTTTTTTTGCTAAAATATCCGAAAAAAGGAAAAAAAAAACTGTTGTTACGATGGAAGAAAAGTTCCGTGCTCTAAAAAGGTTGGATGCTGGTGAAACAGCCAAGAAGATTGCCGCGGATATGGGAGTAGGAACAAGCACTGTGAGTGACTGGATAAAGGCTCGGAGTGATATTGAATAGTGGTGCTCGTCACAAGCGTCAACAAGTGGTGTTAAAAAACTTAAAATGATGAAAAAGGCAGCTAACAACCAAGTTAATGAGGCATTGTTTCTTTGGTTTACCCAAAGAAGAGAGCAAGGGTTACCTATCACAGGTCCTTTACTAACAGAAAAGGCACTACACTTTAATAAGGAAATTGGAGGGGATGAACAGTTTAAAGCAAGTGAGGGGTGGTTGGAAAGCTGGAAAAATAGTCAAGGTGTGCAGAAACTACAGATCAGTGGTGAAAAGCTATCGGCTAACCAAGAAGACGTTGAAAAATTTAAAATATTTTTACACAGTCTAATTGATCAACATGGGATTACTGGAGAGCAGCTCTATAATTGCGACGAGACTGGGCTCAACTATAAAATGCTTCCCACCTACACTTTGGCTTCCAAGAAAGAAGACAATGCACCGGGGTATAAGAAGAAAAAGGAGAGGGTCACCATTTTAGCCTGCAGCAACGCTACAGGAGATCACAAGCTTCCATTAGGATTCATTGGAAAATCCAAAAAGCCAAGGGCTTTCAAGAACTTTAAAGACTTGTCTGGCCTACCAGTTTGGTACAGAAACCAGCGCAGCACATGGATGAACTGCGAAATATTTAGTGATTGGTTTCACAAGCAGTTTGTGCCACACGTGGAAAAACATTTGTTGCAAAATAACTTGCCAAGAAAAGCAGTGCTCCTACTTGACAATGCACCCTCACATCCAAGTGAAGACTAACTTAAAGATGGAGATATAAAGGGTGTGTTCTTACCACCAAACGTGACATCACTTTGTCAACCTATGGAACAAGGCGTGCTTGAGTCACTAAAGCGAACCTATCGCCGTAGGTTACTTTCTGTGTTGATTGCTGGAATGGACGAAAAAGGAAGTGTTACAGAGACGTTAAAGAAGGTGGACATCTTAGACGTGATAATGTGGGTATCCCAGGCATGGGATGAAATAAAACTGTTGACGCTGGTAAGGTCATGGAGGAAGCTCTTAGATCACAAAGCTACTGATAAATGGACGGGGGAGGAAACAGAAGACGTCAATGAAACATATGCCTGCAATGAAGAAAATCGTCAGATTGCTGAGCTTGTGCAATGCCTGCCTGGTTGTGAAAAAATCAACAACGAGGAAGCCATAAATTGGTTAGTAAATGAAGACTAAGTCAACGAAATTACAGACAGTGACATTATAGAAATGGTGTGCAATGATGAGGAAAAAAATCTTTGAACCCGAAGAAGAGGACAACGACCCTATAATGAGTCACTCTGAGGCATTCAAGACCATAGAATCTTTAATCACTTATGTAGAAAATCAAGATGAAACGAGTGTGACTGAAGCGATGCTTTCATGAAGATTGACGGACATGGCATCCAAAAAGCTTGTACAGTGCGTGAAGCAACAGAAAATCACAAACTTTTTCAAAAACTAATGTAGAAACAGTAGGCCTAAGTGAAGTGCGTGAAGCAACAGAAAATGACAAACATTTTCAAAAAATTA
Organism: Meconema thalassinum; assembly: GCA_946902985.2. Lineage (NCBI taxonomy): Eukaryota > Metazoa > Arthropoda > Insecta > Orthoptera > Tettigoniidae > Meconema > Meconema thalassinum. Next base: position 139,051,137 of record OX336399.1, on the reverse strand, counting down.
TGTAGAAGCAGAATGTACAGTGTATTTATGTAAGTACGTGCACTGTAAAGCATATTATTATAATTTAATTATTTTAATTTAGTTTAAAGCAATTCTATTTCTTAGCCTATGTACAGTATACAGTTAACAAAATGATACTAAACCGTTAAAAACATTAAAATTAATCAACAACAAACTCGTGAATTATTTCTGGTCACCTAGCTATTTGTAAAAATAGCCTTGTGATATCCGGATTTTTCCATATCCGGATCGGCCGGTCGCCACATTAGTCCGGATATGACAGGTTATACTGTACAGTGTATCTTCATCACAAATCAACAGAAACAAACACTTATAACTATAGATATTTATTTATATGGTGATAAATGCAAAATCTCCCATACTGGATGATAACTACCTTGACCATATTGAATCCTCATAGGATGTATGAAATAATACCATCAATTTTCTGCCATGTTACATCTGATAAGTAGGACTCGGATTTTTAGGTGCTAAAAATCGGGAAAATATTTATCTTTTATGTATTAAAAATACCTGAAATGTGTGACAAAAAAAAATAAAAAAATATTGCAGTACTCATGAATGCAATTTATTCTGTGTCTCACCGACTGCTGAAGCATTAAAATACACAACGAGATACATCTTCAGGTTGTCCATCACAAATGACCGCCGATTATCGCGAAACAATTATTCTGAAGGCGCGAAACTGCGGCAATATGTTTCTTGCCCTTGAGGTGTTGTGTAACTTGAGATCGCTGTTCAGCCTCAATTGCTTTCCCACATGGTTGGCAGAACAGAACGCCCCCATCAGAAGTAAAATTATCTTTAAATACTGCAACAGACGATAAATTGTGGTTGTTTTACTTAAGGGATCGCAGAACTGCCTTACACTTCACAGAGCCAGTAATGAACTGCATGTGAGTGACAGTGGTTCCAGGTAACTGGGGTAGGGGGAGGTCTAGCACGTGGTGCAATATGGCTATGGACAAGGAAATCTCCGTCTTCCACAGCGAGTGGCACGGGGGGACAAGTTAAGAATAACACAGTTGCAAGCTGACATACACTCTGCACGAAGTATACATAGCTCACAGGTTCTTCCCCGTTGAAGTAACACAGAACAAAAATGCAATAAACTGAAAGATCTAGCACACTGATTTTAAAAAATGTAAATATTATGTCTTTATGTGCTAATAAGTGAATAGCAGGAATTTATGTATTTATAGCAAAAATGGTTAAAATATGTATTTAGATTTAAAAAATATTTATTTGAAAATGAAAATCCGAGCCCTCCTGATAAGTGTTAAAAGGAGTACGGTAATAATATACTTCCACAAGCATATGCCGACATTACCTGGAGACTGCAGGATCGCTGCCACTTCACGATGGCCTTCATCGATGCGCTCCCGAGCTTTATCTAGCGGTGTCTTGCCATCTTCATCTCGTAGATCCGGATTTGCACCATGTCGCAGCAATACCTTGGCGATGGCGGGACGGCCAAAACATGCTGCATAATGCAAGGATGAAGAACGCTGACCTGAATACCACAAAACATTTATGGATTATATCAAACACAAGAGCTAATGAACTAAAGATAAAGGGCCTCTTCCGCGACGTTACATGGTCTGGACATGTGCCGACACACTTGCTTAATCTTCGCTGTATGGTGACTCCATGGCACTGAAGAACAGGGAATTGCAATAAGGGATCAGTGTGTCAAGTGGCTATTTTGTAATTCCCTGATAATTACAGGTTTTCCATACCAAAACTCAACTTTTTACAGAGAAAGACACCTTTTAAATTTCTGTCATAATTGGCTTTGGTGGCCTAGTCGGTATTATGCTGAAATGCTATGCCGAAGATCACGGGTTCAAACCCGGCCGAAGTAGTCGGATTTTTAAAGCGTTAAAATCCTTCAGTATGCCTTCCTTTGGAGGGGAAGTAAAGCCAGCGGGCCCATGTCATGCATTTATGGCGCCACTACAATTGGTAGTGCGTAGCCAAATTTGTAGGTTATAATATTTGGTTAGAAACGCTCTTCAAGTTCCAACGCTCACTGCTAGGTGTCAGTGACAGTGGCATCTGGTAGCCAAGTTGCAACTACTTGAAATTGAACTTAATGGGAGCTTACGGGCGTTTAATTAAAATACCCTGCTGTGGCCATTGGCTGCAATTCATATATAATTAATTTTTTGTCATGAAGCTTTAATTGTTTGCAGGATAGAAAATATAAACAAATGAATAGATGGATACATAGATAAATAAATTAAGACCCATTTGGGGAACATTTAAAATAATAAAAATAATAGTACAGTTCTGAATTGTTGGGAAAAATCTTTAAAATATTTGAACATATATAGCTGGTTACTGGTACTTACTAAAACAGTGTTGCCAAACATTAAAAACTGAACGAGTTATCTCATAACTTTTACCAGGGGTATCACATACCTTCTTGATAGTTCCGAATGCAAATGTTACATGGATTATGGGGAAATAAAGTTACTTTAACTTTGGACTTATCTCAATAATTTGTTAGGCACATTCTAGGAACTAGAGGTATGTTGAAATTCCCAAGATTTCACTGACATAATGAACTAAGAAATTCTGCGAGTATTTATGTTATTCAGAGTGCTGGTCACTTGGAGGACCTTTACATACATGTACACTTGATGCAAACATGGAGTGGACAAGTAATCTAGCATGGAAGTTAAAATGGATTCAGCTACAGAAGATAGAACGTGTTTTGTCAAAAAATGATGACAAGAGGGATAGGATGGGGTTGGTTGAAAATTATTGTGTTGTTGTGCTAGCCCAAGTTGGCTTACCTACAGTGTATGTTCCAACTTCTGCAGTATGCATATGCCATTGATAAAGCAGTGAGTTGAGAATTTTACACGCAGTTTATCGAAATCTTGAATGCTGATCAAAATATTTAAAAACATTCGTAATGCTGTTAGCTGTAGTCATGTGTTAGGCTGTTTTACCATATCCGAAGATTGATAGCTGATGTTCTACATCAGTACAGTAGGCTTAGTCATGACTGTCTTCCGACGGCCTATCCCTCATATTTAGTGTGTATGTGCTGAGAATAGCATCAGACTGCACTGGGAATTCCTTGTTGTCTGTGGCTAGATGGGACTGTTTTCATACTTCTACTTGACTTTTTAGGCCCAGGAAGCCAGAGGCCGAAAGAGATACCGTATGCTGCTAATGATGACAATGATTGTTGTTTTAAGGGACAGAACAACAAGGTCATCTGCCCCTCAGAAAACAGTTTAAAAATACAAAGTTTGATTAGTTAAACATTTTGAGATGGATACCTAAATATTAAAAAGCCTAATATAAATCAAACAAAAAATAAAACTACTAATTTTAATAACTATAATAATGATTGTGTGGCCTCCGGAGAGGCCGAGTGCAGGTCTTTCTAGTTGACGCCCGTGGGCGACCTGCGCGTCGCAATGAGGATGAAGAGATGATGAAGACAGCACATACACCCAGTCCCCGAGCCACGGGAATTAACCCCAGGAGATTAAAATCCCTGATGGCTCGGCCGGGAATCGAACCCGGGGCACTTTGGGCCAAAGCCTAGCGCGCTAATCATTTAGCCACAGAGCCGGACATTTTAATGACTAACAAAAATACGTGGAATACACAAATTAAAATTTCAAATCATATAGGTAACACTTTTAGATTGTTGTTAGTTGTTCCCTTTATTGTCCTCAGTTTACTGGGTCTTGGATCAGCTAGCCACCGAGTATCCCAGAATGTCAATACTTGTTGGCCAAACTGAGAGAAAATAAAGAGATATACCTTACAGCGCAGTTGGAAATATTCAACACACACAAAGCCATCAACCATGTCTAAGCCTACTGTGAAGATGAAGAAACAGGATGCAGTAAAACACCATTACAACTAACAAAACCAACTCTGACTGTGAATGTCGATGAAACAAAATTGATTATGTTGGATAAGCTAATTTTTCACCAATCCAAATAATGTTAACAAATAGAGCTGCAAGCAACCTATACAGTTGCAGGAATAGCCATTTCACATTGTGGCATGACACATCTGCCTTTGGAATTATTAGACTGTTAAGTTAACAATACACTGAGCAGAAAGATATAGAAAAATATGCAAGCAATGCTCTGTTTGAAGGGGATAGACAGGGTGATTTTGTTGCTAAAGGGTGGCATCACAGGGTGCAATGCTTATGAAACAATGAGTCATTAGTAAGTATCATTTCCAAATTTTGAGATCACTTAGCTACCTAGGTCTTTGAATCAAAACCATTATGGTGAATTTGAATGCAACTATCACCCAAAAAATATCTTAATTCTGAATTGTAAGATATACTGTATATATTGTAACCACAAAGAAACAAGAAATAAGTTGCTGTTGTCTGAGAACCTGCATGCTAAAATTCTATTTGTTTACATACCCTGACAGATGAAAATGTGCTTCATCCAACACCAACTGAAGAATTATAAATTGCACTGTACTTCAGCTTGCATAGTAAGAGTGATATTCTACTAAGTTGCTCACTGCAGTGGATTGAAAACCATCATATAACGGAATGAATTAAGCTTCAGGCTCATATGTAAGCTCCAAGCTCCAAGAAGCACATCAATCCACTTAGGTGAAGGTCATTGGAAGAATGGAGCTGAGATACAGCATCACCCAACTCATAATTATTCTGGGTTTCTCATGTCATTACCAACCATGGTAGCTGCAGGTGCTGTCTATTTCTAGACTAACGACAAGTGGATTGAATTAATATAAGTTCTTTAATTGCCCACCCAGTCAATATTTAATATAAGTCAAAATGGATCCATTTTCAACATGGTTCATTTCATGTCAATCTATAGTCAGTTGGTTTCACACGCCACTGTCAGCTGTCCTTGAAATACCGTAGATTCATGAGGTTTCCCCAGCCTGACTCCAAGCAAATGCCAGGATGGTACCTTTTAATAGACCACAGTTGCTTCCTTTCAACTCTTCACCCAGTCTCGCATATATTCATTTCATCCCTCAGTACCTTCTCTGATGAAATTGGCATCAGGAATGACATCCAGCCGTACAATCCACCTGCTACATAGATATCCATCTCGCCTCATCCCTTGAACCCAAACAGAAATAGTAAGTTAACAGATAAGAGGGGGTAAAAAATCTCAAATCTTTATTGTAAAACCCAGTGTCACAACAAGCGTATTTTGAAAAGTTATGATGAATCTCTATATTATAACCTATATATAAAAAAGAAAGTTTTGTCTGTATTTCCATGGAATTTTGCATTATTTATTTGCATTTTAGACTGTTTTACAACAAAAATACATTTTTTGTCTGTTTGCACGCTTTTAACTCGAGAACAACTAAGTGGATTAGCGTACAATTTGGTACGGGTGTCTAGTACAGACCAGACACCAATCATTTATATGATTCTTCACGTTCACCATACCTCTCACTGGGACTGTGGGAAAACCCCCTCACAATACATGCTAAAATAGGCAAAATATCATAGTCGTCTTAGAAAGACTAGACAAAGCTCATTTTGAGCCCCTCGAAACAAAACTCAGACCCCAAAAACCATATCTCAAGACCCTAGAATCAACCATTTACAAGATATTTGTATCATAGCATCCCAGTTATGGAAGACAGAACAGAAAAGGCTGAATCTAATCGATAAACATGTAATAATCTAATTACATTAAGAATACATGATGATGGAGATACTATGCTACCAACCCAGAGGAATAAGATCTGTAGGACGTACGATGAAGCGATGGAAGGAAAATTAAAGACCGTAACGGGACACTTGGCCCAATACTTGGAAGGAAGAAGATATGCGATTATGAGAGAAGATTATTATGATGATACAAGATTATGAGAGAGGTTTTTATTCTCGAAAGGATACTTCTGGACGTCGTAATAAATAAAAAGGTAGAATACAGTCACATTAACAAGCTACAAAGGGAAAAAATGAGAATGAGAATGACTTACCGGGACAAGTGGATAAAACACGTAGTACAGCAAGACATTACAATAATTGTTAATTGGTAACAAATATTTCAAATAAGTCATCAGTGTTGGAGGGAGAAGAGGAGCAAAGAAAGAGCTCTAATCAGGACTGCTTTCCTTCATTTGACACTTGTACTAAGGAGTAAACTGGAGGTTGGGTGACAAGGAGAAATCGTGGCATCAAAGGAGTGGAACGTGAAAGCTATCTAATATCGAGTCCAGGGACAGTTCTATTCTTTTAAAAATAAAATGTTATACCATCCTGAGAGTCCTCTAGGGCAGAAAAAGGAGCAGGGAGGAAATTCAATCGATGATTTTCATTGAAAAAACACTCGTCAAAGGCAGCAATATGAAATGAGTGGTAACAAGAAGTAAGTTGTTGTATTGTTTGCAAGTACTTCCGCAGTAGTTCATAAGGGTGGTTGGTGATTGTTTTAAGAACATCAAGGTCATCTAAAACCAAACCCCCTGGCACTACAGCCCATAAAGGGCCAAGGCCTACCAAGCAACCGCTACTCAGCCATTTGGCCTGCAGATTAGGAGGTGACGCGTGGTCAGTGCATCGGGTCGTCTCGACCGTTAATCTTGGTCTCTGTGACCAGGGCGCTGCCTCACTGTCAGACAGCTACTCAATTGTCCACGCGAGGCTGAGTGCACCCCATTCCAGCCCTCAAGCCAGTTTCTAAAATCCCTGACTGAGCCAGGAATCGAACCTGGTACCTCCTGGTGCCAGGCAGGTTTACTACCCCAACACAATGGGGCCAGCTCTATCAAAGTCATCTGCCCCATTCATATGGGTGGACAGAGAGGTTGAGTTGTTTTGTTGTTTCATTTGAGGGGCATGGACATCGTGGTCTTAGCCCCATGTACTTGGGCGAGTGTGGAATTTTGTCTGATAACCAGTGTTATAGCGATGGCTGTATTAGTATGTGGATTTGTAATTCAGGTAATTCTCCACTGCTTTTCATCTCTGTGATGGATGAGGTAATGGTAGAAGTGACAGCACAAATAGGAGAAGAGCATATGAGAGCAATGGTGTTTGCTGCGACAGTACAACAGTATGGTTTGAAATTTAATGCAAAGAAGTGTGAAATGATGGCGACGAGAAATAGGGAAAGTGTAACAACAGATATAATGATAGGAGAAGTACTAAAGAAAGTGGATAGTTTCTAGGGAGTGTAATAGAAGTAAAGAGGTAGAAATGACAAGGAGATCAGTGAGAGAGGAAGGCAAGCCCATGCATTCCTGCAGAGCGCGAGAGGTCTGGTATGGAGCAGGGACGTACCCCAGAAGAGCAAGGGAGGAAACTGAACAGTTCATTAAAACAATAAATATTATACAGTGGAGACCGTCTCCCATAAGACCAACCCCTTGTCCATGTCGTGGGAGATGGGCAACAGCATAAAGTAGGGGATTGCCTATACGGGTGAAGTACAGTGGAGACTGTGTGTGCTCCATGACCAATACGGTAGCTGTGAAGGCCTTACAGGAACCCTGAAAAGTGACGGCTAACAGGGCTCTGGTGAAGCCGTGTCACGAGTAGCTGGCCAGCGGTGGATCGAATCGTGCTTTCAAAACCAAAACAAGCCTCGGAGGTAAAGCAAAAAAGGAGAAAAGACCAAGGAGATGGTGGATAGAGACAGTACGATCAGAGTTGGAGAAGAACGGTTTTAACTGGGACAATGTCCAAGAACAAATAGTGTACCATGATCAGAAGAAATGGAGAGCGCTTGTTTACTACACCCAGAAAACTGGAGATGGAAAATGATGATTATCATGATGAAGATGAAAGTGGAGACTATTTGTTTCTCCTCTTCCCTTCAGAGGATTGTTATACTCTCACACCACAAACAACACACCACACATACAAGGTGTTACAGATACAGATACCACACCTGGCACAATTATTCCTATCAAAATTAAAATAAATGACATAATTATGAATTATGTACAGTATGTATGTATGTATGTATGATAGAATTTCAGGAGTTTGATTACAAACAACAAGGAATGAAAGTGAAAATCGTATAACTGTGGGGTATATACAAGCTACATTGACTAATTTGAGGCTATTGTAAGTCATAAGAATTATGCTTTTGAGACATCTCAATCTAGTGTACCATTTCCCATGAAACAGATTTTCGCTTTGATCATATCAAATGTCAAGAATTAGATTTTCACAACCACTGATGAACGAGGAGGCTTTTCAGCTGTTGGGAAGTGTATGGTATGAGTACAAAACATACAGATGGAAAGTAGAAAATTATTAGACTTTCAGACACGATTGCCGTTTAACTTGGCTGCACCAGCCGTTGTTGATAATAGCAGCTGTAGCCTTGCCGGACAAGCAGGGGGACACAGCGATGATGGAGTGCACAGTCTGCACATAAGTTGAGCAACATTGTGTGCGCTGCTTGCGTTAGACAGAAGTTATATTGTGAACGGAATAATTAGTAATAATGGGCAAATAAAGAATAGTGCGTTTCAACAGCACAGCTAAGCTTAATAGGAGCTCATGTCACCATGGAGAGTAAAGTTATGAAAGGCTGCAGGTCGTAAATTATATCCTGTACCTGTCAACTAAGCAAGCCGATAGCATGACATATATATGTAAACAAAGAATAGTTTCCACCTCGGCCACCGGCACTCGTATCTTGAATGTCTAATAAAATGTCAGGCAAATGCTCGTCATTAAAATTTCCTAACTTCTATCTTTATGTCTTGTACTCTCCATACAATGCCTGACCAAGCAGCTGAAAAACCTCCTCAGTAATGCAATTATTGACCACTGAAGAGAAATAACAAGTAGATCTTTGCTCACTCGCTTAGCACCACTGCAGTAAAGCACTCGAACGTTGCAGGTTCATACACAATCTATTTTAACTCTTATATGCTTTATGTAACTTTTTACATGGTACTTTTCATTGTTTTTTTTTTTTTTTTTTTTTTTTTTTTTAATTCAGTTTGTTGCAACAGTATTTGTTGAATGTTTTGTAAATAAACATAAAATTCTAATAATTGCCTGGCTCTAGAATATCCTTTATAATGGTAATCCTTTTAGAAATGTATGGCTGTTTTGAAAATACATCATACAGAAGTAGATTATAGCTTTTAGAGAGAGGTGGAAGGCTGCTTGAGCTCTTAGCTCTCGCAGTAGAGAAGTGCAGGTGCGCTTTATAAGGGAGGTAGAGCACAGTTCGCTGCTCCTCTGGGGGACCGGGCACGGACACCAAGAGCCCACTGATGAACCAGCTTGGTGTTCCTATGCGAAACCCCACACAAGACACGGCATGAACCTAGAAAAATTGCTGAGTTCTAGATGATTTCTGTTATACTTTTCTTTTCTATTTTAAGGGCAGAACTATGAGGTCATCTGCCCCTTTAGTTATAGTAATTTCTATGCATCTGAATAATAAATATATTCCCTTATCATAACAAAATTACTGTGAACCAATTGACACCATAACATGCTGTTTCCTGCAATGGTACTAGAACGGTGCACTAAAATCAACAACACAATTTCTCACCTCAAGTTCAGATGTGCATCATAACCAAACTGCAATGGTTGGTTAGTCCTATCATAGTACTACAATTCCCCAAAATTTTGACAAAATTGTTGGTCCAAAGGACTTTCTTGCTTCTTGCTTTCTTTGCAAGTTAATTTCAAGTTTATTGTTTATAAATATATCTGCTGGACCCTTCAGATAATCCTGAAAAATTTTGTTGCAAAAGTGTTTGTATATAAACATAATGAGATGGTCTATCCTTACCACACTTTTAATTGAACAGAACGTTTATATTTATGTTGTTTAAATGTTGAGCAAATTGACATCATCCCACAAACATCAAGTCTACACCTCCATGCGGTCAAAATTACACTTACTACACATCCACATTCGAGTGGGACTTGCACATTGCATACGTTATACATATGAGCTGGAATACCACTGGGACGCTGAGCACCATTGCAATGTCTGCCATTGGGTGTGATCGTTCGTACCATGAAACCAAGACTATGCTATAGATTGGGTGATCTATAGTGAATTACTGATCAAGTAGTATTGCAAATATGTCAGGCACATTAAAGTGTTAATTGATAATATGCAAGCAAATTCATTTTTCCTTATTGTGTTATATAAAATACAAAGTACTTTGGAAGCGTTAGTCAAGGTAACAATTGCAAATTATGGCCCTATTTCATGATAATAAAATCTCTTCGATAACCCACACATTACATAAATGTATAATTTAATCCAATAAATGCTGGGAGGTCAAAAGAGCTCTTAATGGATATAACATTGAGGAGCCTTCGACTGGACTAGTGGTAAGAACGCACACCTTTGAAAACGACAGTGGCAATTGTCCTTTACCTTCTTATGAGTTTGTCCAGGTCTTCCCTTCTACCTCTATCTTTGCCCATAGTTCTCAGTCATTCTGTTTGTCCTTTATCTGTGTTTTTATTCCTGTCAAAATTGTTTGTAAATACTTAATCATATATTTATTCAATTCCCCATTATGCAATTACACAACATTGAATTTTGCCTGGCCGTATCTTAGCCATATACTGGCAGGCTAATCATGGCCATGATGCTACAGTTCCAAGCCATTAACCTAATGACAAAACTTAGTGTTGAATGGGGACCCATTTCGAATCGCATTTCAGCTATTTTCCAGCGTGTATGAATAAGGTAAGCAACAGTCTTGCAGGACATGCAACTCAACCTACTGAGGAATATGTATCTGTAACACCCAATACACAGCAGACATAGCTCACCTTCTTCAGAGGGTGTCTGCTTGAAACATGGGCTATATTTGCCTGTAGTCCAGAGGGCTGAGAAAGAAACAAAAGATAAAACAAGCCAGAAAATGTTCTTTAAAGGAAAAACTACCGTTAATGTATGCTATAACTAGAGAAAGACAAAATTGGCGATTCACAAATTCGCTAAAAAATTTCCAAAGGACCAGATACAGGAAGGAAATAAGATGGGCCATATAAAAATTACAGATTGACATAACAAAATTATTGCATTACTAAAAAAGTTAACTTGTTTTGTACTTATTTTTCAACATAATCGCCAAAACGATTGAAATATTTGTCGTGTCTTGACACCAGCTTTCCAATGCCCTCTGCAAAGAATTCTGCCACCAGTGAGATGGGTAAGTCTGGACAGTCTCCTGAAGTTCTTCGTTGGTGGTGAGAAGTTGTTGCCCAACCACACCTTCAATTCTCGAAAAAGGTGAAAATCATTCGGTGCTAGGTTTGGACTAAACGGCAGTTGGTCGAAAACTTCCCACTTGAATTCTTTGAGAAGGCCTTTCGCCACGTTGGCACAGTGCAGTCGTACATAGTCATGGATCAAAACCATGTCGGACGAGAGCATGTTTCTTAGTTTGCTTTGAATTGCTCTGCTTGCAGAAAACTTATCACACTCCGTGTTTGCATTTGTGAATAATTAATTTGTTAATTTTGCATGTTTTGTGAAAGTGTCAAAGTCAGACACAAATTTATTCTTTCTCATAACCTAATCTGGTCACCTCATGTACTTGACATTTCATTTTTGTAATATGCTTCCATGTTAAATCAAGTATGTTGTAAAATGATTTACTCTAGTTTATAAGCCAAGTTCGCTTCTCAGAAAATTTTCCAAGTGTTTTAGCCACGTTCTACTTTCGTCTTGCACGCATGAAACCTCGTGGTCTTCTGGACTCCATTAGCTACGCGCTCATTGGGCAGCCACCACGCCATCAGCTACGCTTTGGCCAATCACAGCACGTCTTCTCCAATCCTGGCCCGGCTCCTCCAATCGCTTGCCATGGATGGTTCTGGAAAGTCAGCTGTTCGGCTATTTAAACTGACTGCTGTACTGGCTACTTTGTGATTACTGCAAACTTCAGCACGACAACTAGTCGGTCACCATTGGCAAAACTTAGCTGCACCTGCGACATGTCGTCCAGGCCATAGTACTTCAGTGACAACACGTCATTCGACAAGACAACATGTCTTAACCTACAAGTGCTTTCTTGACAGTCCAGTCTGTCCACCAGTCTTGCAATACCGTACTTTAAACTTCAACTTTGTCTACATATCATCTTTAGTTTCCGCATCAAGAAGTCTTATAAACTTCGTAATGTCTTTCGACATTCTTCTTAGTGATCAAACCTCGATCACAAGTCACGTGTTTCTACAACATGTTAGTGCAACAAACTTTTACAGATGTCAACTCTACAACTTTTAGTGTTAAGGAAAACTATTCCTATACAATCCGTCTACAAAGTGAATAAATTATCACTTAAGACTTCGTCTTCATATGGCTTACTATAAAGCTCTATGTTTTGTGAACTCTATTATTACGGGACATAACCTATTCATCTTTACTTCGCACTCAAGTGTTCTATATGAAGTATTTATTGTCTTCAAATGTTTAGGTTGCTAACCTACTTTATTGTTTTTACATAACTTATGTTTTGTAAAATGTACTCTGCTGTTTTGCTGTATCATGTTACTTCTTTCCGAGGAAAGATTCATTCTAGCTTGCTTCAGAAGTTTTCTCAATTTTAATATTCGGCTTGCCTTTTCCATTTCGCTGGGAAGTACAACATAACGGCTTGCTTTAGAAATTTTCCATTTGGGAAAAGTTTCATCATTAACTTTCATGCATCTCATGCATACCTGTGTCTGCCATTGCACTTTTCTTGTAACATTTCATGGCTTGCTTCTGTGCATTATGGCAATTAATATCACTTTTTCATTTCAAAAGGTACTGCAGGATTCAGCCCCTGACAGCCACTAGCCCCTTCTATAGGCTGTGTTACTACTCATTTCTTTCACAGATCAAGTTAATTAAGTTGTGCCTTAAAGCACTGTACTGGTCTTCAATGTTCAAAGTATTCTTTCCTTGTTAGTAAAGAAAATCTTTCAAAAAATAATTTATGTTTCAAATTGTGCTAACTTGTTTAGACAAAAACCAAACTGATGTTCTATAAATTGTCTTTTGGTGGAAGAAAATAATATATACTGTATATCCAAGCTACCTGCTCTCTCTCTTTCTTGTTCTTGTTTCACATATGCTAATATCTATCCCATGTTCCTTAAAGCTCAAAAGGTATTCGATTCTGAATTCACTCAGAATTCTGTCTGAAAATGGAGACCTTTAATTGATCGATAGTTAATCACACCACTCCGCATCTCCCACTTGGCGGGAATATTGATGGTAGCAGCCATGTTCAATTGCCCATAGCTCGGCTATGATTGGCGCATTGGAGCCAACAATGACACAGGTAGTGGAGGGAACGTAGAGCAATTGTACGACGCACTGACTTGGCTCCCGCTTAACTCTTCGATTCATGATCGGAGGTTGAAAAAAAAAAAAAAAAACAGCCCTCGTATATTTTAGGCCATTCTGCAGCATTTTCCACCAATTTCTACCTTAGGAATGACTCGTAAATTTCAACAATGTGTCTGTGTCAATGAAAATTACTATTCAGCCAGATATATTCACAAATTTCATTATTTGCGAGACTTTTCAGGAATTTTAATATTTTCAATAGACAGGCCCTCTCAGAATGATTCAGACATGCCCGGCAATCCAATCAGAGCTTGGGTATTTCACTGGGTTAACACACATTCAGAGATTGTGATTTTAGGTCAATTTGGATACCTGTATCCAATGCCAACTGCGAGAGTTTCATTTTTATCAAAATTGTTATGTCTTGTCAACTCGTGGATACTTGAGCCATGGTATTGCAATAAATCTTATGATCAGGAGGGGAGGGGAGGGGAGGGGCAGGGGGATATTTTTTCTTTGATTCAGAGCCAAAGTATGTTTCATATTTTATTTGTTCGTATAGTTTATGCCCACAGTGGAGCACTAAAATCAAACCAAATACATTAAAGTTATCTACGGATTAACAGGGAATTTAGCTGTTATCATCTTCCTCCCTCCCAAAACCCCTTCAATCTCGCTGACCTCGACCATTTAGTGGTGCAGCGGCTATTATTATTGGCTGTCACCCCGGTGGTTCCAGTTCGATTTCCAGCTCTGCCAAGAAATTTAATTCTGGTCCGAGGTCTGAAACGTGGTACACCCAGCCTCGTGAAATAGAACTGAGAATAGATGGGTTTGATTCCCACCACAGTTATCCTAGAAGTGGTTTTGCATGGTTTCCCACTTCTACTCCAGACAAATGCCAAGATGGTATGTAACTTAAGACATGGCCACCACCTACCTAATCCTGGCTCCAATTACAAATACACATATTACTACAGCCATCCATATGACGCAGGTCATCAGATATGTTCCACACACACCCAAGTACATGGGGCTACAAGACCACAATGTCGCAAAACACCTTACAAAAATCCCTCTCTGCGCACTGGAAGGCAGAGGTAGATTTCACTGGGCAAAGACAGACGGATAGCAGAATGTGATCTCTCGAGCTGGCGTTGTCAAGTTAACGTTTGCCTTTCCTTCATCATTTGGCATCATCTTATAATTCCGAAAACAATTTGCTCATCCCTTGGCATAAGGATGGGTCTTAACAAAAATTCTTTCAGGTATTTCTTTTAGGTATATTTCAGAGGAATATTGACCATTTTCAGGGGCCTGGGAAGTGTGAAAATGTAAAAAATTGAAACTTTATTTTTTAGTTGTGATATATTCCTGGGAGTTTCCTGAATAAAATGATATATCTAGTATATTACAGCATCAATTAAGCTGTATACAAATATTTAAAGAGACCGTGCGTCATTCAGTTCAGTTGTGCCACGCCCCTCCTAACAGTCTTTGCTTTTCTCTGAAAGTGTGGTGTTGAAACTCCGGGGGTAATTTTTGTTTACGCACGTAGTTATGTTGGCAACGTGTCCTGTGTCCGCATTTTGCTTTTCTTTGTCTCAGTTTTGTTCAGCGGGAATGCATGTTTATAAACAGCAACGGTTATTAGGTTTTACTTTTGTAACTTACTTTGCTAGTGGTGTTTTCTTTCCAAGTGTACTTTAGAAGTTATTTAGCAATGCCAAGAAACAGTAGACTGTTTAAAAAGCGTTAATTCTGCGGTAATAAGCATTTAAACAGTAGAAGCAATGGCGATAATCCGTGCACCTCTTCTAACCTAAAAATACAGCATCTTGAAGAGCATGAAAGCAGGGAAAGTGTTTCCAGTAAGAAACTGTCTTACTTGAAGGATAAAAAGTGTAAATAGTGGCAATATTATAATTATCGAGTAATAGAGTAATAGAAGCTATCAGACAGTATACAGGGGTTTGACAGATGACAAACTGTTGGAAAGATGTTTCCATGGAGCCACTCAGAACTTGAATGAAAGTTTTAATTACTGCATTTGGAAAATACCACCAAAAACTGTGTTTGTAGAATATGACATGGTGGTAATAGGTGTCTGTGATGCTGTGGTGACTTTTAATAAAGGACCAGTTGGTAGGCTTAAACTTCTGGAAGGCATGGGCATAAAATCTGGTTTCAACACCACAACTACTTTGTGAAAAGTTGACAAGGAACGTGTGTCAAATGCCCAAAAAGCTGCCAGTCTGGCATCTAAAGAAGATAGAGTGGAAGAAAGGAAGAGAATTAAGACTCAGGAGGCACTAGAAGCAGATAATTATGATTATTGTCCAGGAATGCACTGATGTAAGTTGTAAAATGAAAGAGTTTTCTTCAAATGGATTTTTCTCAGTATAATATTTTTATCATCAATGTTCCACTTTCTCAGTACCTGTTAAAGATAACACACTGAAACTTAACTCACGTACTGAATACATGCTACTTTATGTACTGAAGTAGAATTGAGAATGTAAGTTAAGTAGTTTGGAATTATTTTTTCTTATTAAATTTGAGGCCTATTTTTGATCATAAAATACCATGGAAAAATATAAAAACTTAAAAAATATCCGTTACAATTAGAGCAACGATTCTACTTCCATAGCTAAATAATACTGTCACAAGTTTTAAAAAAATCAAATTCAAAAAGCATATACTTTCTGAGAAAAAAAGAACATGAATTTGAGACTTATTTCTATGAAATTTTTAAAACCGACTAATATTTGTAATTTAATAGCTAAGAAGAAAATTGAACTAGATCATTGATATATTGTGTGCTTATCTGTCAGTTTATGATAAATAACAGGTTCAATTTTTAATCTAATACATTCATTCATTCCAGAGAAATTAAATATTGAACAAAAGTGTACATTATGAGGGTTGCACACTTCCCAGGCCCCTTAAAGGCAGCTTGTAGGTTAAAGTGACTGTTAATCTCGCGATCATTGATTGCGGGCCATTTTAAAGGGTTTTAATGTTGTGCCTAATAAGGGAGGTTAAATTTTTTTCTTTCTCTCAAAACTCTTATCTTTCACACCCCTTTGGTCAATGGTTGGTGCTACCAGAAAAAAAATTAAGAGATAAGCTTTTGGCCCTTATTCGAAGAATAGTACGAACTTTGAATGCATTCGATTTTTCACATGCAGTACCAGTACTAAGAAAGTAATAGCGATATTTCACTTTTTCAAACCCCTGTCCGTTTCCAACCCCTTAACCTGATTTTGCGCATTAACAAACTTGACTGACACTTAAAATGGTCATATTTTATGTATAAATTTGGAAGCGATTGGTGAAAAATGAACATAGTTATTGTGTCCAAAAGAAAGTTGATATATAAACTTTTGAACTGAAGGTGGTTTAGGGGGCTGGGGGATACGAAACGTGAAGATATGTAAAACTTTTCTGCAAGTCGCAACATGGTATCCATTGCAATAGTTAGCTTTCTAATGAAATTTACTTAAAAGGAGGTGGAGGTGGAAGAACTGAGCAGTTTCTTTATTTTTCAATTCAAATATCTGGTAACCAGTGACGACAGTGAAGGGTAGCACATCTACTAGTGCTATCCCCAATGTTAAGTTCCCCTTCCCCCCTCCGCTTTTATGCATGGTTCTGAAAAGGTATGGATGAATAGAAGGAGGTGGAGGAAGGGAATTGACAAGTAATTTAGCTTTGGTTCCATAGATGGTAATAGAAAGTGTGGATAGAAATGTTGATGAAGTATTCTTCAGAATGAATTAATAGTAATCCACCTGATGAATTAACCCGTTGAGTGCTGTGCTCGTCTTAAACATTGCAAAAGATTTTTTCTTTCTTTTTTTTCTTTCCACCATTCACTTTCAAGTGCCGAGTCTATCTCTGGCATGTTGTGCCATCTATTGGGCATTATGTAGTACTACTACTTGAGTTGGAATTTCAGTTTCCAGATGTAACTGAAGACGTCTGTCATCTACAGCTGGAGTTCATCATCAGTAGCCTAATGTACACAAGCATGGCGGAATAACAAGCCAATTCTTTACGCCGCGTTGTGATTTCGGATCAAAGAATATCAATTTTTGCACTAGTAAGGAGTAACAAGTATTACTTGCTTACAGATTTTAAGAAATAATTTTATTTTGTAGCCTTTACCTGGTATGGAAATGATGCAAGCATGGACACAAAATTTAACATTTTGATCTCAAAATAAAAATTTATATAAACATAGGATTTTGAATTTACATTTAGATGAAGACCCCAAAACCTAATAGACATTTTAAGCTTAACACACACTAACCCTCCTCTCCCCCCATAAGTTAAAAAATTACAGTCAGTCTGAAAGACTAGACGTTATATCATTTCAAATGAAAGCTACAAATGTTAGAAAGGCTCAGGAGGGCTTCTAGCTTCGCTCGAAGCCCCAGGACTCTTTCAACAGACTCCATTACCCATTAACTTAGGCTTCCCACGCGGGCACCTCTTTAAGGGTCACCCTGTATTTGAGTCCGACATCTTTCACAATTCTTTAAGGGTCACCCATTATTTGAATCTGATAACTTGCAAACCTCTTTAAGGGTCACCCTGTATTTGAATTGAATCTAACATACTGTACACCTCGTTAAGTGTCACCTTGTATTTTGCTCCGACATCCTGCACACCTCTTTAGGAGGCACCCTGTATTCTTATCTGGCATCTTGTATATCTCTTTAGGAGTCACCCTGTATTCCTATCTGGCATCTTGTACTGTATTTTGCTCTGACATCCTGCATACCTCTTTAGGAGGCACCCTGTATTCTTACATGGCATCTTGTATATCTCTTTAGAAGTCACCCTGTATTCTTGTGTGACATTTTGTACACCTCTTTAGGAGCCACCCTGTATTCTTGTCTGACATCTTGTGCACCTCTTTAGGAGTCACCCTGTATTCTTCTCTGCCATCTTGTACACCTCTTTAAGAGTCACCTTGCATTCTTATCTGGCGTCTTGTGTATCTCTTTAGGAGTCGCCCTGTATTCTTCTCTGCCATCTTGTACACCTCTTTAGGAGTCACCCTGTATTCTTTTCGCTTCGCTCAAAGCCCCAGGTCGCTCAACGCCCCAGGACTCTTTCAACAGACTCCATTAACCATTAACTTCGGCTTCCCGCGTGGCTACATGACGTCACACACTCTCCTTTACCCATTAACTTAGGCTTCCCGAGCGGCTGCATGACGTCACTTCCGTCTCCGTAACGCAACCGTCTCTGTCCCGCAACCGTCTCCGTCCCGCATAACTTTAGACTCAAGCATAACGACGAAGTCGACAAGATCATTTGAAATGATAAAATTATGCCTTCTACAATCTTTTTGAAAAGAGGACTAACATCAGCATCCGGCAAGAAATTCAAGGGAAGAGAGAACTGAGACCAACGGTCCATAAAAGAAAAGCTAAATTCATAGGCCACGTCTTGTGATAAAGGCTTTCATAACTAATCTCCTGGAAGGAAAAATCACTGGGAAGAAAGGTTGAGGAAGGCCGAGAAAATATTTCCTTGAAGACATCACACTAACTCTTCATTATGGTTCCTACAATGAAATGAAACGAGGTGCTGAAGACAGAGAACAATGGTTGCGAAGACAAGGCCTTTAGAAGTTGATGATGACAATCTTTTAAAAAATTGGAATTAAAAAATGGGCACTGAGGTATAAAAAACAGCAAATAGCTAACTGGGTAACTCAGCACTTAAAAGGTTAAAATATTATACAGTATCACCAAATGAATGTGCCACTCCCTACCCAAGTATTAATTACCATATACTAATTTGAGTTTGAAATGAGATAACATATAAGTCATCACTTGAAAGACAGAAGGGCACATTCATACACAGTATTGTTTCAATGGTGCTGCTTCAATTCACAGATCCTGTCTTGTGCTGAATGACACCCCACATCTCCTCCTAAAAAAAATATTTGGGGAATCGATTTTCTCCTTAAAGGAAAAGAAATATTACCCTAATTCAGGTCCCTAATATCGTAGTTTCCCAAATACTATGATAGGGCACAATTTCCCTCATTCCATGGCTGACTTACTGCTGCCAGCAACCTTTACTTACCTCCCCTATTCTGTACGCAAACATTACAGGTTTCCTCACATCATTCATTCCCTTGTATCAAATGATGACACTTGAAGTTCCTCATTTACTGAATATTTGATACAGTTTATGCGAAGTATGAATGAAAAGATAAGAAAAAGTTAAGAAAAAGAAAATGCCAGTTGCGCTGCTGAGCACGGTTACACCGCGGGACGATGGAATAAGTACGGTATCTTTAAGTATTAGGAATGAGAATCCAAGTGATCTTTATTCACAAGTGGATTGAAAGAGTTTTACAACTGGACTACTCAAATGGTACATTCTCCTGCAAATATCAATTTCAACCGTTACTATCTACCACTAAACAGACCCGGCAAGTGGCTGGTGCAAGAAGCTGATGATGATGATGATGACTATCTACCACTCTGGGCAGTGGCATCCCACAAAATTAGCTTCTGAAATATAGTACAGCAAATCTTTCAGTTTTCCATTCCTCATTTAAAGGACCTCCATACATTTTCATAACACAACTAACATGATTAATATGAACATACAAACTTTTGGTGGAGGTACAATACCACAACATGCAAAATTAGTACCATGTATTTCCCACTTCCATAATCTATAACATGCCTTTTCACATTCCATGTTCAGAGATGCCATTCAGACTTTTCCAAAGTTCAACCACAACCAAGATAAAGAGGGGGAATGCACCATCAATTCAGAGTAACATGCATAAAACCACTCCACAATGGGGTAAAAATAATACCCCTGCATAGGTTTAGTTTACTAATAACAACTGATCTTAATGTCATTAAACTTGAGAGCCCACTGCCACAAGCCTCAGCAGCAGAATTGTAGAAAGTACAAGGTGAAGAGTTTAATATTTGTGCCATCCAGATTTGGGATTAATGACTGAAATATTTAACAATTAAAATTAATCATCAGTAGTGGTTGCTAGAAGCACAGTGTTGCCTTCAATGTTTGATGGCTGTGGAAGATTTGTAAGTGTCTACGACTAGATTTATTATTTATATTGTAGATTGACCGTAATTGCATTTTCTTTTTATCTTGCCTCTCGGTCTTGTACATTTTCTTACCACTCAAATAAAAGATTGATGAAGAATTTTTCTGACATATTTTTGATGAAACCTGTTTGGAAGATTTTTTTAACTTTAAATTTTAATCAATTAATTTAATGTAACTTTAATCAGTGTCACTTCAGACTTAGCCTTTTAGAATCAACAGACACAAAATAAAACCTGTTAAAAATGGATCCGTAAACCCAAATACTTTAATGGTACACTCAGTCAATACACAAAATTTACTAAAAAAGTTAAGTTAAAATTTGTTGTACATGTTTTGGGCTAATGTGCTCTTCCTCAACAACTACCTCACTCTACCGCCTTCTATGGTTCGCGAAGATCCCGTGCCGATCTCACTAAATGCCTGCATTGCTTTTTGTCTTGGACAAGTTCCTGCCAGTCTGTCACACAATTTGGTGATCTTACTCTTCCAAGTGCTTCGTGGCAATTCCTTACATGTCAGCAGGACCACCCTGTTATGTCCCATCCTTAGAAGCTGACCAGCCCACTGGCATCTTTTACTGTTTATAATGATGATGATAATAATATTTATTGGTTTTACGTCCTTTTAACTACTGTGACTTTTAGAGACGCCGGGGTGCCGGATTTTGCCCCAAAGGGGATCTTTATCGTGTCAGTAAATCTACTGACACGGCTCCTTCACATTCGCGCACCCTCAAATGCCAGCCGACTGTGTCGGGATTCGATCCTGCAACCTTGGGAACAGCAGGTGAGAACGCTACCGCTGAGCCACGCAGCCAGACTATAATGATAAGTATCAGTGCTTGCTGTGAGAGTGCGTGAATGTCATTATTTGATCTCTTTTTCCAGGCCGGCACCGTGGTGTTGGGGTAAAGCGCCTGCCTCTCAAACGGAGGCCCTGGGTTTGATTCCCGGCCTGTTATTATCATCACAGTCTAGTACTTGTAGGTCGTTTCCGCAGATTAGTTTACAATTGTACAGTAGTTTAGAGCGTATTGCTTTAGTGAATCACAGAAATAATAGCTACATCACTGTATGGTCAACGCGGGAAGTCAACAACCCACCAAGAGTATTCTGGTAATAGTGGACAATGTATAAAAATTTGTTGGCCAAAGCATTAGATAATGATGTGATAATACAAAGAGTTGACTTTACAAAGGTCGCTTGACAATTTAGCAAACATGTGGAGGACCAGACAATATTATTGTCACTAAATAAGGAAATCCAGGAAGGCATAAAGGACACGACACCACCACTAACTAATAATAAGATATATTATCAAATAGGTGGCACATAAACATACTATCCAAAGGTGACACATAAACATATGAGAAACACTAGCACAAATTTACACAATTGAAGAAACACTCAAAGAATTAACACACGTTACGTCTTGAGCCTAAAACACACATATTGTCTTGAACGTAGCTGCAGATCAGTACATCATAGAACGGCATGCAATACACGGCGGTTCCAAAGAATGATATAATTTAAATATGCAACACAAGTGGAGTTGCAACAAATAATGAAAAAACAGGTCGCATGGAACGAGAATGTGTCGTCGAACCAGGACTGACTTACAGTGATGCGCCGATACCGTAAGCCCAAAATGAATTGTTAATAAAACAAATTATGTGTGAAACGCAGGAAGTCAAAGTAGTTGCTGTCATACAAATACCGGGATATGCCAATCGCGCGGTATTGTCACAATAGTAAAGTAGTTAAGCCCAGCGTCAACTTCCATTCCAGTGATGTTGCAGGAAGTCAAAATAGTTGCTATTATACAAATACCGGGATATGCCAATCGCGCGGTATTGTCACAATAGTAAAGTAGTTTAGCCTAGCGTCAACCTCCATTAGTGATGATGCCTAGCCTTGTAACATGCTTCCAGACACGATGAATTACTTATCACACGAAGCATCATCATTATTCATACGCGTGAAGACAAATTGTTAGGCAGTAAATGAAGATAGAAGTAAACACATTAACAAACTATCCGACGCCGCGGATTGAAGAATTCGTCGACATGACGCGTATCAACATCAAGCATGGTGATGATGAGATCGAAAATCACCGTAATGTCACTGCCCAAACAAAATATGAATCATGTGCATAGGACATGATTGCTAAGCACGGTTACTATGAAGATAGCACCAATTATAGAAATGATTAGCTGGATACTTGTTGATATATCACAACCAGTGTTGAAGCACAACATTGTGTCATGGCTACACACTTAGAGAAAAACGAAGAAGAAACACGTGATTGGTCGCTACAAGCAGCAAGAAGGCCTCTGATAGGCTGGAAGCAGCCAATCACAGTAGAGAGTTCAAAAAACAAGTTAGAGGCCTCTGATAGGCCGAAAGCTGCCAATCACAGTAGAGTTCAAAAAACAAGTTAAAGATGAATCAATGTGGCCAACTTAGAAATACCACAATACCTTCTAAGCAAAAATATCCTACTGGAAACACGGCAGTGGGAATACTACATGCAATCAAAACAAATAAATCATGACAACTAATCAACA
Source organism: Meconema thalassinum (assembly GCA_946902985.2). Classification (NCBI taxonomy): domain Eukaryota; kingdom Metazoa; phylum Arthropoda; class Insecta; order Orthoptera; family Tettigoniidae; genus Meconema; species Meconema thalassinum. The sequence continues at coordinate 139,028,154 of OX336399.1, read as the reverse complement.
GAAACAAAACTAACTTGACAATGAATAAATACAATGAAGACAAATAATACAGATATGTACAACCACACAGAGTGGAAACAAATAGGGAAACACAAAAACTGGTTTGCCAAGACAGTGGCCGAACCATATTGCCCGCACAGAAACAACAGGCAGGTTGTTTATGAAAATACAAGAGTGTTTAGTTCTGCGGCAACAAGGGAGACACCTTGACGATGGGACGTTTCAACAGTCCAGAGGTGGTATGTAGAGAGACCACACGAGCTAGGCCGTCCTTACCACAATGAACCTCAAGAATACGTCCAAGTCGCCAGTAAGTAGGAGAAACATTGTCGTCCATAATAAGCACAAGCGTGCCAACCTTGAGGTTAGGAGACATACGGTTCCACTTGCGACGTTGTTGAAGGGAGAGTAAATGATCTGTGGACCATTTACGCCACAATGAAGTCATAATCTGTTGAAGTAATTGCCATCTAGACAACCTATTGATGGGCACTTCAGAAGCGTCAGGAATGGGCAAGGCATTCAAAGGTCGTCCAACAAGAAAGTGACCTGGCGAGAGATAGCACAAGTCAGTAGGATCCTCAGTCATAGGCGAAATGGGTCTAGAATTTAGAATGGCTTCAATTTGCACCACGAGAGTGGTCAATTCTTCATACGTAAGTACTTGAGCCTTCATGATTCTTATTAAATGAGATTTCAAAGATTTGATGTTTGCCTCCCAAATTCCACCAAAGTGCGGAGAACTAGGAGGAATGAAGTGCCACTGAATTAGTAGCGATGACGTAGAATCTTGAACAACAGATTGAAAATCTGCAGAGGAGAGCAACGTACCAAGATCAGCAAGGTCAGACTGTGCGCCTTGAAAGTTGGTACCATTGTCGGAATACACTTGAGTGGGAACGCCCCTTCTACTGCAGAAGCGAGTAAAGGCTACAACGAAAGCATGACTGGAGAGGGAAGTGACGACCTCGTAGGTATCAATTGACAATAAATAAAGACAAGCTCCATAGGCCTGCTGACTGCTGTCGCAAAAGCCATGAAGTCGCATAGATTTGATTTCTGAAGCAGGCTTAATCAAACGTGGAGTAGAAATCTCAGAAATCGCAGGTAAATTGCTATAAACATTCAGCCAAGCTTGCGCGATTTCCATTGGAAGGGGGTCATCCCAACCGAGTTTGTGAATCCACAAATCTTGGAAGAGAATCTTACAAGCAACTACAATAGGTGACACTAAACCCAAGGGGTCAAAGATAGAGGCAACAATGGACAAAAATGAACGCTTAGTAAAGGTAATTGAAGTGTCACAACTCACGATAGGTGACTGAATCCGCAACAAGTCATCGATAGGTTGCCAATAAAATCCTAGCGTTCTGGCGACTGTTTCTTCACCATCGCCGAAACTACGGAGTTGTTGTTTCTCTTGATGAACAAGAGGAATGTTATCTAATAGAGTCATGGAGTTTGAACTCCACTTACACAGTTCAAAACCACCTAATCTCAAAATAAGGGTCAATTCATCATACAGAATGAGTGTGTCATGCTCGGAATCACATCCCGAGATACAATCATCAACATAGAAGTCGTTTAAAACAATCTGAGTGGCAGCTGGAAAAGCTGTGCCATCAGTGAGGGCGAGCTCCTTTAGCACACGAGTGGCTAAGAAGGAAGCTGGGGCAGTACCATATGTAACGGTGTTTAATTGATATTCTACCATAGGGTCTGAAGGAGAGTCTCTCCAAAATAAACTTCACCATCAGTCGGGTGGGGGGCAACTTGCATATGGTTTAAGGCTAGATATTCACATTTTACTCAGATCAGCTGCAAACGCTATCAAGTGAGTACGGAACCGAAGCAAAATAGAGAACAAATCCTGCTGAATTACAGGGCCCACCAACAAGGTATCATTAAGGGAGCACCCAGACGTAGTAGCCATCGAAGCATCAAATACCACTCTGAGCTTTGTAGAAGTACTGTGCGGCTTGAAAACAGGATGATGGGGAATGTAGTATTCTCTGTAAGTCACGATCTTTGTGATCTACAAGAATCTGTCTGTATTCTAACCTTAACTCAGGGTTACGAGCCAAACGTCTTTCGAGAGAGTGAAAACGATTTAGTGTAGCGTAGCGAGAGGCACCTAGAGGCTCAGAGTCTACCTTGCGAGGGAGTCTAACCACAAATCTACCATCGTCTTTGCGAGTGGTAGTAGCAACGAAGTGTTCTTCACATATGGATTCATCAACAGACAACACTGGGGTTTCAACTTCTTCAACGTTCCAAAACGCTTCCAGCTGTTGTTCTACATGAGGGCGTGAGAGTGTAAGTGCTGATACCACGTGCGATGGTTGAGAGGTGCTTGCACTGGGCAGCTTCCCAGAAAACACCCAACCCACAGAGGTATTTTGAATGATGGGCAAATCACCAACTGGTATGATTTTACCAGGACATAACAGGTCAAAGAAATATTCTGCACCAAGAACAAGATCAATAGATTTAGTGCAATTGAAATCAGGATCAGCTAAATCAATATGTGATGGAATGTTCCATTCAGAGGTATCGAAACCAGCAGCGGGTAGCTCAAGTGCAATATTGGGAACCACGAGACATTCAAGCTTAGCAGACCAATTAGTAGCACAGGCAAAAACGTTCACATCAGCAACAACAGTAGCAGTGCTTTGATTTTGACCAACACCGTGAATGTGTACCTTCATAGGTTTGGTGTGGAGTCTTAATTTCTTAATTAAGTGTGACGAAATTAAGTTACAATCTGATGCAGAGTCAAGTAGTGCAGTGACAGGTACACGTAAGCCATTGCCAGCTAATATATTCAACTTGGCAGTGGGTAATAGCGTCCTTGAAAATTGATTGTCACGAGCGACGTTACTGCAACTAGTGTTTACCACGTTAGCATGAGCTTGAGAAGCATCATTACTAGTGCCACTGGAGGGCTCATAGTGAAGAAGAGTGTGGTGTTTTCGGGAACAAGTGTTACAAGAGTACTTCGAACATTGATGATTAGGCTCGAAATTACGCAAACAATTATAACACAATTTTCGAGACCTGACAAAATCCCATTTGGCTGTGGACGAAAGTTTGATAAAGGTACCACATTTCGACAATTGGTGATCAATGCTCCTACAATATGTACAACGAGATTTGGTAGTAGTTAACATGGGTTTCTGAGGCGAATGACCTTCAGCTTTAAGTTTGGTTACAGCAGTATGTAATGCAGGCCTGGACCCATTCTTTTCAGTTATTTCCAGTACCTTGCATTTTTTCTCTAAGAAGCTAACCAAGTCCTGGAGAGTGGGAATTCTCCCAGAATCAACATGATTCTCCCATTCACGGATGCTATCATTATCTAGTAGCTCCAATATAAAATGTGACAATAACAGGTCTTGAAGGGGAACCCCGTTAAAGTCCAAAGCTTCTAACGCATTGACATGAGAAACAAAGTGGTCGATGATGGCACGCAAGGACACTGAATCATTACCGTATGCAGGGGGCTTGAAAAGCTTGGTGACATGATTGTGCGCTATGAGCCTAATGTTATTGTATCGAGTTGTCAGCAAGTTCCATGCAACCATAAAGTTATCATCTGACACAGTAATGTTCTTTAAGAGGAGTTTGGCCTCACCACTAAGACTAGAATTAAGGTAGTAGAACTTAACAATATCAGACAGAGCATGGTTATCAATTACTATAGCCTTGAAGCTATCTCTGAAATTCAACCAGTCTGTGAAGTCGCCACTGAACTGCGGAATTTGAATTTCAGGCAACTTTATATGCGCTGCAGCTACGTTAGCAGTAGGAAATTGTGCACTCTGCAAATTATTCAAAGGGTTATCACTGTCTGTAGTGTTGGATTTTTTTAAATTGTCACAATGTAGTTTAATTTTAACCATCAACTCAAAATATTTATCTTCGAAGTCACAACGTTCGGCTATTTCTTCGTCGATATTGTCTGTAATATCCTCTAAAGCGACTTGCGCTTCGTTATATTGTTCATAAATTTCCTCGCATTTGTGTTTGCGTAACACTAACATTTGATATTGCTCTTCTGTAATGTCCTGAAAGTTGCTAATTACTTTTTCTTGTGAGGTAAGCATGCCCTTAGCGACTGCACGCTTCCTAACTAAAAGTCGTTTTTGGGCATCATCCATAATGACCTTAGGATTGCCCGCCTAGATGTAATTACCAGAGTTGCACACCTAACTAACACAACCAACTTAACTAACACAAAAAATAAACACTGAGACAATGGTCTCGATTAAGTTGTAAACAAACATCTGAACATAGAATACTGTATTGTGTCCTTGGGAAGTTAATGGGAACGTATACAATGTTAAATTTATGGCCTTCCTGGTGAAATAGCAAGAAACAAGGGCCCAACATGGCCAAAACAATGCTTAATAATTCATTCAAAGTAGTAAACAGCTCAATATCCGGCCCGGAGGACCAAATAATGTATGGTCAACGCGGGAAGTCAACAACCCACCAAGAGTATTCTGGTAATAGTGGACAATGTATAAAAATTTGTTGGCCAAAGCATTAGATAATGATGTGATAATACAAAGAGTTGACTTTACAAAGGTCGCTTGACAATTTAGCAAACATGTGGAGGACCAGACAATATTATTGTCACTAAATAAGGAAATCCAGGAAGGCATAAAGGACACGACACCACCACTAACTAATAATAAGATATATTATCAAATAGGTGGCACATAAACATACTATCCAAAGGTGACACATAAACATATGAGAAACACTAGCACAAATTTACACAATTGAAGAAACACTCAAAGAATTAACACACGTTACGTCTTGAGCCTAAAACACACATATTGTCTTGAACGTAGCTGCAGATCAGTACATCATAGAACGGCATGCAATACACGGCGGTTCCAAAGAATGATATAATTTAAATATGCAACACAAGTGGAGTTGCAACAAATAATGAAAAAACAGGTCGCATGGAACGAGAATGTGTCGTCGAACCAGGACTGACTTACAGTGATGCGCCGATACCGTAAGCCCAAAATGAATTGTTAATAAAACAAATTATGTGTGAAACGCAGGAAGTCAAAGTAGTTGCTGTCATACAAATACCGGGATATGCCAATCGCACGGTATTGTCACAATAGTAAAGTAGTTAAACCCAGCGTCAACTTCCATTCCAGTGATGTTGCGGGAAGTCAAAATAGTTGCCATCATACAAATACCGGGATATGCCAATCGCGCGGTATTGTCACAATAGTAAAGTAGTTAAGCCCAGCGTCAACTTCCATTCCAGTGATGTTGCAGGAAGTCAAAATAGTTGCTATTATACAAATACCGGGATATGCCAATCGCGCGGTATTGTCACAATAGTAAAGTAGTTTAGCCTAGCGTCAACCTCCATTAGTGATGATGCCTAGCCTTGTAACATGCTTCCAGACACGATGAATTACTTATCACACGAAGCATCATCATTATTCATACGCGTGAAGACAAATTGTTAGGCAGTAAATGAAGATAGAAGTAAACACATTAACAAACTATCCGACGCCGCGGATTGAAGAATTCGTCGACATGACGCGTATCAACATCAAGCATGGTGATGATGAGATCGAAAATCACCGTAATGTCACTGCCCAAACAAAATATGAATCATGTGCATAGGACATGATTGCTAAGCACGGTTACTATGAAGATAGCACCAATTATAGAAATGATTAGCTGGATACTTGTTGATATATCACAACCAGCGTTGAAGCACAACATTGTGTCATGGCTACACACTTAGAGAACAACGAAGAAGAAACACGTGATTGGTCGCTACAAGCAGCAAGAAGGCCTCTGATAGGCTGGAAGCAGCCAATCACAGTAGAGAGTTCAAAAAACAAATTAGAGGCCTCTGATAGGCCGAAAGCTGCCAATCACAGTAGAGTTCAAAAAACAAGTTAAAGATGAATCAATGTGGCCAACTTAGAAATACCACAATACCTTCTAAGCAAAAATATCCTACTGGAAACACGGCAGTGGGAATACTACATGCAATCAAAACAAATAAATCATGACAACTAATCAACAGAAACAAAACTAACTTGACAATGAATAAATACAATGAAGACAAATAATACAGATATGTACAACCACACAGAGTGGAAACAAATAGGGAAACACAAAAACTGGTTTGCCAAGACAGTGGCCGAACCAATCACCTTCATACATGAGTTGGGGGGATGAAGATTGTTTTTGTTGATGGGATAGTCATTTCTAAGTTTTGCAACATTAAAATAAATAGTTATTTTTTCGGGTGCTTAATGCCTTAATATTTATTAGTAAAAATTACCACACTTACTAAATTTCTGACAGGTTTTTATTTGTTTATGTTTTTGGAGGGCAGAGAATGTGTGTGGGTGACACTATAGGTTTGGTATTGTTTCGTAGAGCCATTTGTCCCATAAATTTGATCTGATGATGCTCGCTTGATGAGCGATAAATGTCATCCCTTAGTTTTCTCCTCGATAACAATGTAATATAAATCTTAATCACATGTAATTTATTTCAGGTTATTTTTTCACATATTCCAGTAATTGGAATTATTTTGTGTTGACCTACTGAAAGTTACACTATCAATAATTAATTTACAGAACATGAGAATGAAACTTGATTGATTCCTAGAAGGAATGTGGAAAACCTCTGACTCCTCATTCACTGTGTAATGTACAACACACAGTTTTCGACACATACAGTAATTTATACAGTAAATTCAACACTAGAAATGATTCTTTTCTAAGAAATCAGACAGAGAAGTAGTCCAGACACAAAATGCAATGCCTTTATATAATTCCCAATCAGTTCTAAGAAATATCTCCAGCAAACAGGAGTGGTCTTCGACCACCTGGTAGTGTAGCGGCTACTATTCTTGACTGTTACCCCGAAGGTTCGCGTTCGAACCTCAGCTTTGCCATGAAATTTAATTCTGGTCTGAGGGCTGGAACGGGAAACACTCAGCCTCGTGAGGCAAAACAAGAAGTGGGGGGGATTCCTACCTCAGTCATCCTAGAAGTGGTTTTCCATGGTTTCCCACTTCTACTCAAAGCAAATGCTGGGATGATACCTAACTGAAAGCCACAGCCCCCTCCTTCCCAATCCGCAGCTGAATTATAACTACACAGATTACTACAGACAGCAGACTGACAGAGGTTATCAGACAAATTCTACACACACCCTAACACACGGGGTTAAATGACCATGATGTCCAATGCCTCAAACACTGTAATACAAAGTATTTTTTCCATATTGCATTTTTCCATCTCCTTATTCAGCTAATCACAGCCAGCAACATCATTTAGCTCAATGTGAAACTCAAAACACAAAGTTGTTCAAGGCAGTTAGTCCCACCAAAGATGCAGTAAAATTAGCAACAGAGCAGCAAATGTACCAACAAACATAACACCCTACATAGCAAGCTTCAAGTACAGTATTATGGGAAATAGGTACATTAATCACAATTTTAACAATAATGTTTCAAACAGATTAGAAATATAGGAACTCTTAAGTATTTTTTTTGGTGCAATAAATTCTGTGATACATATCATTTAACTCTGTGTAGTAATATGCAAAAATCTATAGTGGACTATAGCAAACTATAATTTATTGTTGGTTTGTTTGTTTGTTGTTTTTTTTTTTTTTTTCACCCACAATTATGCGCACTTCTAAATATATATGAAGTAATTTTGACAAACAGATAGAAATTTGCAATTAGCTCTAGCAGAAAAAGTTTATGGAACAAAACCAGAAGAAAATTTATCTGCAATGCATTCCTAAATATTCTATATAATGTATATTGTGAAAAAGGGCTTCAAGTCCAAAGGAGAAGGATTTTGTTTGTATATGATACTCAAAAAAATCGTCCCAAAATAATTCCATGTTTGCAAGTCATTATTCTTTCATATTATTTCTATTTTGCATGGCTGGAAAATAAAATAATGCAAAGGTATTTACAGGCACCATTAGTCAGAAAGCTATCAGGATCAAAAGCCTTCACACCAATCAACACAGTTGTTATTTTCAGGCAACAAGCAAACCCCATTCCTTCTCTACTACTTGGTCAAATAGATCTGCACTTGGAACCACGAATTAAAATCAACCATTCATAATTGAAATTTTACTGTAGCCAATTGTCTTCAGATAACAACATGAAGTTTTGAGGAACGATAATAGCACAACTCTACAATGCTTTCAGTTTGTACTGTGTTCGAAGTGTAAAAATAAATCTTTCTCACCACTCTTTTCTGTTGCACCATGTAGAAAATAAATCTTAGGACAGCGTGGCATGAAAAATCTAGTTTCCACCACAGCCCCAAATAAGTTTCCTAGACAGAAATATAAGAAAGTACTCCCAATGAATATCCAGGTAAGATATGTGAAAATGTTATCATAGGTATGTAGAAAACCATTTTGTGTGTTTCTATCGTTCCTTTCCTGCCTTATGATTGTTTGAATATAATCCATAAAATAAAACTTTGAACAAAAGTGTTTTCTAAGTATCAATGTTCTAAATATAGAGATCTTGGTATACTATGTTTTGATTTAACTCCAAACAGTGAAAAGTCTTCTCCTCCTCGTTTTTTTTTGCTTGGTAGCCTATTCATCACGTCAAGTAAAGCTGATTTCTTTTTTATTAGCTCGTCTTTCCCTCTCCCAACTGATGTCATTTTGCAGCCTTTAAATGGATTTCAATTTCTTTCATGGACTCACCCACCAAAACGTTGACCCTCCTGGTCTATTCTTGAATGTGTGGTCTGTTAGAAGAGACATCCTAATACATTATTGATAAACCAGTTAGCAGATAAAAAGTAACGTGATCTCATTAATGTCTGGCACAACGATGCCTGAAGTGATTATGAAAGAACCATTCACATACTATTCAGCTTCCCTCCCCATTCTGAATTCACAATGTGGACCTTGTCAAACTGGAGTCTTGCTACATCTTCAACAATGTATTCATATTCCTTGAACTAGAAAGCAGTGTAGAATTGTATATTATCTCCCGAACTGAAAGACGTGAGAAGCAATAATTGACCTCAAAGGATAACAGATAAAAAGACAAAACATTTATAATAGCAATTTTGACCTAGTTTGAACATCCCACCATGTCTCAATGTAGTTTGCGAAAACATTAATCGTTATACGCAGGGAAAGGATTTCCAAGTAAATACTTATCTATTTTGGAAGCTATCTTAATTATATTTGTTATTATCTTTACGAATCATGACACATGGAGTTGAAAATGGAATATTTGTTTTCCATATTTTTCCATATTTTGGAGTTTAGCACATATGTTCAATATTCTTAGTCATTAAAATCAATTTAGTCCATATTTCGGCTAAAAAGTATTAAATTCTATTAAATTGGCAGTCCTGTCAATAATGGAGAAACAAATTAAAAATCTATATTTGAAAATTTAATAATTTAGCTGATGTGCAGCTCATCATCATGCTGTCCACACCAGAGTTGATAAGACAAGGAAAGAAAGGACTGAGCACGGAAGAGGACAGATCACAAAAACACTCAAAAGGCTTCAAAACTCAAAGTTTCGAGATTGTGAACAAAACTGTGGAACAACTAAACCGTGATACAGGTCAAGTTGCAGATGTAGCAAAAATGATGTTGGCCAATGTACTTTCAAAGAACTCTGGATATGAAGGAATGGGAAAGGTTGCTACAATTTTGTGTGGAGATTTTAAGTGTAAAGTTGGATTTAACCCCAGCAAACTTTGCTAAGTCCAGCTACAATTTTGTGTGGAGATTTTAAGTGTAAAGTTGGATTTAACCCCAGCAAACTTTGCTAAGTCCAAATATGTCCTCATTACCTCTTCTGGTGTTGAATGCAGTTTATCAATATAAATCTATCTTTACAGACAATAGGAGAAGATTCACTTTAGCACTTAAAAAAAACATTTAGTGGGACCGTTACGGTAGCTGGGAAGGTCCTACAGGAACCCTGAAAAGTGACGGCTAACGGGGCTCTGGTGAAGCTACGATAGGCCCAGCAAGCCAGTAGTGGATGAAACCAAATGCTTTCAAAAATGGAACGAGCCTCGGACATGATGGATTTAATAGACGACGACACGGCTGTACACACGGACTAAGATTTGGAACTTTAAACCTATGAACGCTGACGGGGAAGGTGGAGGAGATAGTGGATATGATGGAAAGAAGGAAGTTGGATTTATTGGGATTGGCAGAAACAAAATGGAAAGGGGAAGGAAGGAGAGAACTGAGAAAACGCTATAGACTGTACTGGAGTGGGAACAACGAGGGAAAGAGGAATGGAGTGGGAGTAGTAGTACGAGATGGTTTAAAAGAAGAAGTGAGGAGAATAAGTGATAGGATGATAAAAGTGAAAGTAGCACTGAGGGGAGAGACCGTAGAAATAGTGCAAGTGTATGCTCCACAAGTAGGCTGCGCCTCTGAAGAGAAGGAGGAGTTTGAAGAGGAATTGCAGAAGCAGCTGGTAGGAAGAAATATGATTGTTATGGGAGATCTCAATGCCCATGTAGGAAGAGAAAGACAAGGTTATGAGAGTGTTCTAGGACCAGAGGATTGGGGTGGAAGAAATGAGGAAGGAAAGAGACTGTTGGACTTCTGCCAGAGGAACAGCCTGCTAGTTGGGAACTCCTGGTTTAAGAAAAGAGAGAGCCACACAATCACACGGTACAGTGATGACTTGACCAGGAAGTCGGTGGTCGACTATATACTGTATGAGATAGAACTAAATAAGAACATCACGGACATCAAGGTTATACCATCGGAGAACCTGGATAGCGACCATCGATTGCTGGTAATGAACCTGAGAGGGAGTAAGGAGAAGAAAGGGACTGAGAACCAGGAAAGACGTATAAGGATATGGAAACTGAAAGAAGGGGATGGGTCGAGTACCTCAAAATGGTAAAGGAAGGAATTCCAACAGATGAAGAAAGAGGGGTGGAAGAGGAATGGGCTAGATTTAAGAAGACACTAGTAGGTGCAGCAGAAGCAGTATGTGGGAGGACAAGTAGTAAGAAGAGGTGGAAGGAAACACCATGGTGGAATGAGAAGACAAAAGATATAGTAAGGGAAAAGAATAGAGCCTTTAGGAGGTGGTATCAAAATAGGATGGTAGAGAAAAGGGAAGAGTACCAGGAAAGAAAGAAGGAGGCGAAGAGAGTAGTGGCTGAGGAGAGAAGAAAGTGGATGGAAGAGTGGACAAAGATGATGATGGAGGATAGTGAGGGTACAAAAAAGGTCCTGTATGGGATGGTAAATATTTTGAAGAACTTCTGAACCCAAATGAAAAAGATGGTGAGGAGGAAGAAATCGGGGAAGAGGAAGATGAACTGCAAACAGAAAGGGACTTAACATGGAAAGAAGTGGAAGATGCAGTGAACAAGATGAAAGGAGGGAAGGCACCGGGTGTGGATGAGTTGAGTGTGGAGATGGTGAGAGCTGCAGGAGAGGTGGGGATACAGTGGTTGTACCGAGTGATGAGGACAGCATGGAAGGAAAGGAAGACCCCAGAGGACTGGAAAAAAGGAATAATTGTCCCGATCTTCAAGAAAGGTAGTAGAACAGATTGCAGAAACTATCGGGGAATAACACTGATGAGTCATTGTGCAAAGATCTTTGAGAAAGTTTTGGAAAAGAGAATTAGGACAAGGATAGAAGGAGGGATGAGGGAAAAACAACATGGCTTCAGAGCAGGAAGGTCCACAGTGGATTTGATTTTTGCTGTAAGGCAGTTACAAGAACAGCACTATGAGTATGGAACAGATCTACTGATGGCCTTCCTGGACATTGAGAAAGCATATGACAGTATATGCAGAAACAAAGTATGGAAGTCCCTGGAGGATAGAGGAGTAGAGAAATGGACTATAAAGAGGATAAAGGAGATGTACAAGGGAAGCGTGAGCTGTGTGAAAGTGGGAGGAGAGAGATCGGACTGGTTGGAACAGAGAAACGGCCTGAAACAAGGAAGTGCACTGTCACCGTTACTTTTCATTGTGGTGATGGATGACATAATGACCCGAGTGGCACTAGTAATTGGGGAAGGAAAGATGAAAGCAATGGTGTTTGCAGATGATTTGTTGATTTGGGGAAACAAGGAGGAGGAGGTACAGGAACAGTTGGACGTGTGGGAAGGAATAATACAAGAATATGGGATGAAATTAAGCATATATAAGAGTGAGATGGTGATCACAACAAGGAAGAAGGAAAGAACCACAACAGGAAAAACAAATGGTGGGGAACAGCTGAAGAAAGTGGAGAGTTTCAAGTATCTGGGAACCCTGATACAAGATAATGGAAGAAACGATAGAGAAATAAATGAGCGGGGGAGGCAGGCAGAAGCATTTCGGAGGAGTGTGAGAAGCATGTTATGGAGCAAGGATGTCCCTCAGAACAGCAAAAGGATCATATATCGGATGTACTATGTCCCTATCCTGACGTATGCCTCGGAGACCTGGGTTATGAAAGGAAGGGAGAAGAGCAAAATACAGGCCAGTGAGATGAGGTTCTTGAGAAGCAGTATTGGAGCTACAAAGATTGACAGAATAAGAAATGAGAGGACCAGAGAATTAATGAAGGAGGAACCATTACAGGATGGTATAGAGAAATCTAGACTTAGATGGTATGGACATGTAAAATGAATGGAGGAGAAGAGGATACCCAGGAGAGTACACGAGACGAAGTGGGAAGGAAAGAGACCGAGAGACAGGTGGCTGAAGGGGGTGGAAGAAAGCGTGAAGAAGAGAGGAGAAGACTGGACAAGGGTGGAGACTGAGAGATGGTGGGAAGACAGAAGACGTTGGAGAGGCTTGTGTTCCAAACAGACCCGGCCAGTGGCTGGAAACTGTGCAAGATGATGATGATGATGATGATGTTTTGGTAACAGGAAATCTTCAAAGATCATATCGATACTAAAATTGGAAGTGCAATATTATGTTTCATGTAGATGTACTTTGAACTTAGTTATTAAATAGAAATTAGAGCTTTTAGTAATTTTAAGTCAATATATAATTCCATATTTCGATAAAAATAACTAAATATATATGTACAAATTTCATTAATTATTAGTACTCGTACATATAAATCCTTACCCTGATTATAAGTGAGGTTATGTCACAGGATCTGTATTGATATCTCTAACTGACTGAGGCGAATGATATGCTTTAATCAATACTAAAGAATAAAATCATATCAATTAATATACATGTTTGTCATACTAGTTCAGGCGCTCAATGGTGCCATCTTCAACAAAAGTAGAACACAAGTGAAAATTAACCTAGGGATACATATAAACACCAATAAAATTCTTAACTGCTTATAAAACTGCTGGCAAACACCCTCCGAGTTTTGCTAACTATAATATCAGGAAATTCAATGGAAATCCTTACTAAACAGTTTCTACTTGACAAACTGTTTCAATTATAATGCATGTTCATGTATGCTTAGAGGTGAGTATATAAAATTTAAAAAAGGCTAAAGAAGGGTGTTCCAGAAGGTTTAGTGGGCCGAGTAAAACAATTGTATGCAGACACCAAGAGTTGTGTCCAAGTCCAAGTCAGAAGATCAGGCTGGTTTGAAAATAGAAATGGAGTTCAGCAAGGGAGTTGCTTGTCTCCTCTTTTCATAAGCATTATGGATGAAGTTGGTTAAGACCAGAGATATGACATCCAATGCAATGGTGTTTGCAGATGATCTGGGGAGAAAAAGATGACATCCAACAATGACTAAATTGGTGGAAGGCAGGTTTTGACAAGTTTGGATTACAGATCAGCCAAACGAAAACTGTATGTTTGGTGATGAACAGGGGAAGCAAACCTATCAAGCTGGAATTGGGACAGCATGACATCCAAATAGTTCAACATTTTAAATATCTTGACGGCGTTTTGTAGACATAACAGGTTAACCCAAGAAACCAGCAGTAGGGTTCAAGCAGCTGCGAACTTCTACAACTCTGTTTCAGAGCTTCTATGGAACAAAAACTTTCCTCAGGAAGCTAAAATATCACCGTACAAATCCTACTTACTTCCCATATTGACCTATGGTCTAGAAGCTGCTACAATGACTCCCCGGGACAACAGCCGGATACAAGCAATTGAGATTAAATTTCTAAGAACAAGTATTCCGAAGACCAGACGAGAAAAAATTAGAAATGAGTCAGTCCACCTAAAGCCAAGGCTGAAAAGAAGAGTGCTTGACATTCTTGAGGAGCCGAGATTGAAATGGTCCGGTCATCTGATGAGGATGCCTTCTAGTAGAACACCCAAAGCCTATCTCGAAAGGGAGATAATTGGCAAGAGACCAAGAGGTAGACCCCAAGATGGGTGGATGAAGCAGATCCACAGAGCTTTGACTAAGAGGAGCGTAGAATGGAGGACAGTGGTGGAAGAGGAATGGTGGCAGGACAGACACTATGGAAGGGGCTTGTTCGTTCCCACACCCAGCTTGCTGGAGTGGAGAATCTATGATGATGATGATGATGGTAATGAAGGCTAGTAAGTTTGTTCTCTCACTAGACTGAAAATATGAATTTCGATTGCAACAACACTAGTTTTTAACGACATAATTTTTTAGGTCCCTTTGATGTCATTATTACAAAGTTCAACTGTACCATCCAATTCAATCAAGAACTTAATATTTACCCAACAATTCTCTCTTTACCCACAAATGTTAGTTTATATGAGCATGCAAATGAAAACAGCTTCTAGGTAAGTGCATTTTCTAATTTTAACAGGATTCTGACAAATCCTTTACCTACATATTTTCTCATGTATTCAATCCCCTCCCTGTCATGAATTTGCGAGTCACAAAGCTTGACTGCCTCTACTCATGAGGACCAAGTTTTGTAGCCTCTGTAAGCCTTTGTTGAGAACAAGGAAAGGAGGCCTGAACTAAGGAACTTAACATGCTCTAGGAAGTGGGCCTGTGCAACTAAAGAATCTTTAGTTTTCTAATTATGCAAGATAGGTGGGAGACTACTCGCAACGGTCACCAGACGAGTGTCAAGGTGGAAACTTATCCCTAAGCCCTAAGAAGGGAGGAAGATTGTAGTTTTACGTGACCATGAATCTTGTGATTATGAGCCACGGGACCTCCTTTTTACGTGGAATCCGAACCACAGGACATGGCATTTCACTTCGAAAAGCCTTAAGAAGTGCTGTTGCACAATTATATTATATTATATATAAACTATAAACACCCTGTACACAAAGTGAAAGCTATTGGTTACTGCAACTTGCTTATTTGTGCTATTACTGTCGGGTTTATAACTACTCCAAAATAATTAACTTATTAAAAAAGTTTCTCCTTCCAAAATATTTTGTCTTTTCATCCTACAGTTATTACTTTACATCTTTCAGAACCACTTCTGGTTGTATTCTCCACAAGGAAAGTAATAAATTCCAAGAATTGGATATCTATGATCTCCATGATGACACATGGAGGCTTCCACCTATAAGGCCATGTATTGTACAAATAGCATAAGCCATTTCAATCCAAGCCTTCCATCCAAATGGCCTCTACTATTTGTGGGGCATTACATGACTCAATAGCTGAAATCCTCTATTTGTTCAAGTTATAGATCTTTATCATTCTTCAACAAACTGCATGTAAATCCAAACAACTAAATTTTAAGCTCTTTAGAACACTGTAAAAACAGAAAATGGGTACAAGTGCTTTTTCACACATAAAGCCAATGAAGTCCACAAAAAAATCTTAAAAACAAAACAAGTGAAACCCTCCTTCATAAATTAGAAAGTTTTTTGGAAGTCCAAAAAATGGTGCTTGAAGCGACGTGCGTGGATTGATCCTGATAAGAAAGAGATTATATAAAAGAAACACAAGGCAAGCCCCTACCCCAAAAGGAACTTGAAGAAGTCTTCGGGATGGTGGCTTACCCTTGTTCACGTCCGCACCTCTGTCACACAGAAACTCCACCATCTCTTGCGTCCCGAATGCTGAGGCCCAGTTCAACAACGTCTGGCCCACATCGTCCATGAAGTTCACTTCGATTCCTGAAAGATACAAAGGTTTGAAACATTCAGATTTTTGTTGAATTTTAAGAGCTTGGTCATCACTGTATTTTGGGTGTGTAAAGGTTTGTCTGTGTTATAGTGAAATCTGTGTGTGTATTCATAATTGAAGCTAGGATTGGGAAGAGGCAGCTGTGACCTTACATTAAGAACCATCCCAGCATTTGTCTGGAGTAGAAAAGGAAAAACAATGGAAAACAACTTCTAGGTTGACCAAGACGGAAATCGAACCTCCCTAGTCTTAGTTTTGCCTCACAAACTGTGTGTTTTCTGTTCCAACCCCGAAGCCAGCATTAAATTTCTTCTTTGAATACACTAATAATTCAATCCAAGTCAAGTATTTTGAACTCTGGCAGGGAAAGAGACATCATCCGTTGAAAATACCTGCGTAAAATCTTCTTCTTTAGCATTTGCCCCACAAATTAGCATGGTCTTCTTTTTTTTGTTCTATGTTGCCATATTACACGATTGTGTGCCATGTCAGGATGAAGCCTGTCAATTCTTAAATCTTTTTGTAGGGTGTGAAGCCAACGCTGTCTCGGTCGTCCTATTGGTCTCTTCCCATCTATCTGCAATGCCAATCCAGTGTGTGCAACTGTTGTTTCAGCAGCTCGTAAGATATGTCCATACCAGCGGAGACGGCTTTCCCTCATCTTTTCAGTAATTGGAGCTGCTCCATATCGCTTACGAATGTCATTATTGCCGACATGATCATGGAGTGTCAAGACTCAAGCCAGATGCCCACCTGAGCATCTATGTCTCCATCACTACAAGTTGCTGTTCCAACTCCTTGGTTGAAGACCAGCATTCTTCCCCAAACAGAGCAACAGAACGGACCACAGAACGATAAACTTTAGACTTTAGCCGGTCTGGAATCTTCTTATCACATAAAGAGCCACTTCAGCCAGGCGCTGCTCACGCAGTGTGATATTTCATGTCTGAGGGTTCCATCTGCAGTAATAGTCGAGCAAAGATATTTAAAAGACCATGTCTTTGGAAGGTCAACAACATTAATTTGAATCGTATTCGGATCATTTAGATCTATTGTCAAATACTCAGTTTTCAAAATATTGAGTCGTAATCCATGCCTGAACTTTTAATAATTTAGATCAGTCTTATCCTCAAAAGCTAGAAGCACATCGACAGCATATAGCAAGGTTCAAGGTACAGATTTATGTAGATCCCTTGTAACAGTATCCATGACTGTAATGAAGAGGAGAGATCCCTGATGGACCATCAGAAACTAGTCCAGCCACTGAATATACTTGACTCTTTGGGTTGTCATATAGCAATTTGACCCAATCTATCAACACTTCAGGGGCACCATGAACTTGGAGGGCATGCCAAATCAAGTCGTGTGGCACAAGATCAAATGCCTTTTCAAGGTCGAGGAAAGCAAGGTGGAGGAGTCTCGATTTTTCACAATGTTTCTCGATAAGCATGCGAACAGCATGGATAGCATCTATTGTACCACAGTTTTGGATGAACATGCACTGGCTGATGGTGAGTTGGACAAGTTTTCTGCATCTCCGATCAATAATACGCTCAAAAATCTTCATTGTATGAGACAGGAGGCGTACTGGGCAATAATTGGAACATTCAGCTGGACTACCCTTCTGTTTCTAAATTGGGACTGTCGTTCTAGACATCCATTCGGCTGGTATTAGTCTCTCTTCAATTATCTGATTGAAGAAACATGCGAGCCATTGAGGTGAGTTCCATTGCTTTGATTTCTCGAGTTCGGCAGGAATATCATCCAGCCCAGTTGCCTACCCACACTTCATCTTTCCAATCGCTTCAGTGGTAAGTCAATCCAAAATATAGATTGTACATAGAACACACAACAAGGGTGCCGTCCGCCCGTCAATTACTTTTTTTTTTATTATTATTATTATTGATTAGCTTTGAACAAAACAAAAATATTGCATTTATTTAAAAATTTCATATTATTATCCAATTTTGAATTTGATTCCTAGTACAAACCCACTAAAATAAGCATGTAGAGGTCACATCATAACAGACAGATTATTAAATTCCGAGACTAGAACAAAATGGAAACAAAATAACCCGATTAAAATTTGGCAGCCATTCTCTTCGAAGTACCCCCTTTACGCCAATCCCAGCAACTCTGCCACTTTTTGGAACGCTTCCTGGAAGTCACTTTCTAGAAGATTATCAAGCACAATCTGTGGTTCACATTGGATCTCTTCCACATTGCCGTAGAAATCAGCCTTCATTACCGGCCACGGTGGCCGAGAGCGCTTAACCTCATGCTTCACTGGCATCGGGATAGCATGGATTCAAATCCCACCTCGGCTATCCTGAAAATGGTTTTCGTGGTCTCCCATTTTCGCCACCAGGCAAATGCTGGGATGGTTCCTTTACTGACCCGTCCTGAAAAGAAAATACATGGCCATTGGCTGCATTAATAATAAAATTAAATCAGCCTTCACTTCTTGAGCCGCAGGGACAAATTCATGGTGTACAATCCTGATAATGTTGATGGGGACGGGAAGAGATATTAGAAAATGATCCTGCTCTTTGTTGTGCTCTTGACCCTTTGATCTAGAAGATTCAAGGCCCTTCCACTGCGAGGTTGCTACTTTGTCTCAGGATCGTACCCATACATCCATTCTCATCACCACTAATAATCCTAAACATGAATTCTGGGTCATCCAGGGACATCTGACCAAGATTTTGACAAACGTCCACACCGTGCTTCTTTTGGTCTTATGACAGAAGTCTGGGCACGAATTTGGCATATACAGGAGTTGTTTGAAACAGACACAAGGATCACTCGAACCTTCCCAAATGACATGCTCCCAGTTTGGAGTCCAACTTATAAAAACTGTCACCACTCTGCATGCAGGTCATGAAGTAAAATTACACCAAAATCCAATACCCACGTAGTACAATTTCATGCTAAAAATTCATAAAAACACTATATTTCTGTACTTGCAAGGAGCCCTGCACCACCATGAATTAATGAGCAAACTGTAAAAGTTGGCACATACATGGCATCTGAAATGCTCTCTTACCTCCAGAGTCTATGGCTTCCACAAGAGCGTCCGTGTCCTTGCTTCGGATGCAGTCTATCAGCTGACGATGCGACTTCTCGCCAGCACTGTCCATCCGTCGCAACCGAGGTAGGAGCTGACCAGCACCCACACATCCTACCCCTGACCTAGAGAGAGCTTTCCGCCCCTCAAAGAGAAGGACTAGTAACAAGTCTACCAAGCGCATGGAATCCAGGGAACATCTACGAACAGAGGAAACATCCTCAATTAGACACTGAAGTTACAGCCAGGTTGACAGGGTACAAGTGGAATGTTGTTAACCCGACGAGTGCTTAGTTTACCGCTCGGTCACCAGTACTACGCCCGTCTATGGGGTCGTACACATATTACATCGTCACAAAGAGTGTGGGCAGGGATGTCTCGAAGCTTATGGTTACATTGATGTCGTGCGGGAGGAGGGGATGAACTAAACAATTACGTAATCACTTAACAAATGAAATATCATTTTACGCTCTACACGGCTGCTGACGATGCGAAGCCACCGCACAGCGGGACGTATGGGTTATGCTAATTGAATGTAAGGTCATTTTTGTTTTACTTGTAAAATTAGCAGAAGCCTTACCTCGTTCCAAGAATACTTCTATTCAGATCATGAAGAGGTTCAAAAAATTAAGTAGGACTTATGTCAATTTTTCTTATATGTCTCGCGCTTTTTCGCCCCCAAAGCACCGCGGGAAACTACAGCATAATACTTTTGGCAGCAATTGATGTCCCCGAGTCTGACATTTTGTTTTCTGTTTCATTTATTTACCAGTTGTTGTTGTTGTTGTTTGAGACTTCAGTCTTTCGACTGGTTTGATGCAGCTGTCCATGCTTCCCTGTCCTGAGCTAATCATTTCATCTCTACATAGCTACCACACCCTACATCCGAGGCAATCCGTTTACCATTATACGGTTAAATAGTGACTAAATCAGAAATATAACAGCTTAGGCTTTCACGGCGTTCATTACTATGTACAAGTTGTCCGGGTTGATGCAGTATGCTTTTATAACCATTTTAGCATCAATAACTTAAAATGTAAGTGAAATAATCACATTCTAAGGTACATTTTTCAAGAAAAATAATTGTCTGGCAGTAAAAGAACAAAATATTTAAAAATATCGGGATAGTCTGAACAATATTCCACTTTCTTCTTCAACCCTTCTGTGTGAATAAGTGCCACTGACTTTGGCTGTGCTCGAGTTTGTTGATCGAAGCAGTTGGAGTCATGCGAGACAAGGAGGGGGACACGGAGGTGATGGAGTACCATGTCCACATAAGTGTAACAGGAGCACTCGTCACCACAGTGAGGGCCACGATGACTCACACTACTAGAGCCAAGTCAAAACCTATCTGCCAACAAGGCAAACAGTCATATGCATACAAAGAACAGTTTCCAACCTGGCCGTTGGCACTCGTATTAAGAAATGGGCAATATCTGTACTCGCGAATTCAATCACATCTGCCAACCTTACAAAACCAAAAATCAGGAGATTTTGATATGAAATTCAGGCTATGCAAATAGTGCATATCGGGGCTGATAACTTAAATGTTAGGCCCCTTAAAACAATTATCATTATTATTATAGTGCATATAAGCTCAATTAATTGGCAAACTATGCTTTAAAATGAATGATGTAAATAAACGTTGGGCACTTATTATTCTATCTTCCAACACTTTCACTTTTAACACCAAAACCTTTCTCTTTTTAATTTTTACTTTTAATTTTATGCTACTCTTTTTCTTTTCTTTCTCTTTGTGTGCTTCTTTCTTCTCACGTGTTTCGAAATTCACATTTTCCACCCTGTGATATAATTGACAGTAAAAAATGCAAAATAATTGACCTTTGCTGGATTCCATCATGCACGGAATTTGTTCCTAAAACTGTTTAAATAAAACAGAATTGTATATTTTGCCAGTGAAGAGTCTAACACTGAGCAAAAACACTAGAATGACAAAAATGTTGCAGCAAGATCAATAAACAACCGCTTGCACTGAGACAAAACCTATTTACGAATCCAGGTACCTAAATAACCTGCCCACTATAAACACTTCTAAAAAAATACTGGAAAATACTTGAAGTTCGCTAATAATTTAAAAAAAAAATAGGATAACTCGAGTAATCGTGAGGAAGGAAAAACTATGGAAACTCTGGAGTCTCCCGCCTAAATCGGGAAAGTTGGCAGTAATGATAAATGTTGGGATAGGATGTACTAACCTTGCCCAAAGCCAGGCAACTGGACTCTCATCACCTATAGAAGCAATGAGGCAAATGCACTTGCACCATGTCAACCCTGCTTAAGTGTGTAAATGCCCACACGGTCCAATCAATTTACTGACAGGTAAACTAATCTTAAAATCAAAACAAAAGCTTACCTCTCATCACCCTTTAAAGCTTTTTCAATGGCATCAGGCAGTTCTGACCTCAGAAGATCCTGTGGATAAAGAAGAAAAAAAAAAACAATTTGGTGAAGAATTCACAGAAGGTGCAACAGCAGCACACTCAAAAAAA
The DNA here is from genome assembly GCA_946902985.2 of Meconema thalassinum. Taxonomy (NCBI): domain Eukaryota; kingdom Metazoa; phylum Arthropoda; class Insecta; order Orthoptera; family Tettigoniidae; genus Meconema; species Meconema thalassinum. The sequence continues at coordinate 139,006,521 of OX336399.1, read as the reverse complement.
GACCTAGGTCTACAAGCATGATCAAGTTAAGAGCCCATATCATATTTGACAGCAACTGTGGATGGATTTGAAAAGCTACATACATCTATGTACTAAGAATGGATAAAATAAGGACCAAAAGCCATATAAAAATTTTAGAAGCCATATTTCCGAGTTGCCTTTGCAATTGCTTTTCAGTCGGACAACACCTTAATATGCCCAGGCTTTTTATTGATCACAAACGCAAAACAAGGAAGATTTTAACTAAAAGTATTGTTACGAATGTGAGTTTGTGTCATCGCTCGCCGCTTGAGTCACAACTGCCCCAGGGGCTGGGCTGTGGCTTGCCTCCTGTATTGCGCGCGCCTTATGCAACAGGGCTACTACAGACAAAGGGATAGTCCAGAAGATTCGTGACTGGACCAGCGGTGGAAACCTCGAGAAGCCGTGGACTCTGGATGGATCTAGAACCATTTATCGAGTCACCGGCCTGCTATATAAGAGTGACCCGTGAAGCAGTTGTTGTTGTGTTTTACGAGCTAGTGTGAGCGTTTATTCTGAGCGACAGAAGTGTGGTGACTTGCGAAACCCCTAGTGTAGCGGCGAAGTGAGGAACATACAGGGGACTGCCGTGTTCTGAGTAAGTGTGCTTTCACTGAGTGTCAGATATTGTGGTGTCGAAATTAAGTGACATTGTTTCTCCCAGCTGGTGAACAGCGCGCAGCAAGTGCTCGTAAGTACTGTAGTAGGCGCACATTAGAAAGAAGTTGCATGTAGTTCTGTCAAGGCCACTAGGCTCATTAGCGGCAGGATTAACTTCTGTGGTTTGTTGACAAGTGGAAGGGCCAAGAGCGCTCAAGGAAGAGACTTGACGAAACTGGAGTAAGGCTCCTAATTGCTTGTATTTGCTGATTCGTGTAATTTTCTGGCCACAATGAAGTTAATTATTTCTTTAAGCAGTAATTGGGGTTGTGCTTTGTACCCCACCGTAATCCAGTTAACAAAAGTGCCACTAGGGGGGTGTCACGTAACAACTGGTGTCAGAAGCCGGATTACGAACTCAAGCACAACACCTGACGGTCCTGGTTTCAAAACCCGAGCAGGTCAATTTTTTTTAAATTTTCCTGTGAGTGCATGCCCTTTACAAGGCAAACAACTAAAATGGAGGCGCAATTGGCAGCATTGCTAGAAAAGTTAAATGGCATAGAAGACGGCCAGAAGAATTTAACCAAGGAGCTAACTTGCAAATTAGAAGACGGCCAGAAGAAGATGGAAGACGGTCAAAATAAGTTAGCCGAGGACCTAACTGCTAAATTAGAAGATGGCCAGAAGAATTTAACCAAGAAGATAGAGGACGGCCAGAAGAAGATGGAAGACGGGCAGAATAAGTTAGCACAGGACTTGAAGAAATTAGAACTGGGTCTGCGTGAGGAAGTCACGGCAGTGGAAAAGAAGTTCGACGCCTTAAAAGAAGAAGTTGCTGAGCTACGCCGACGCCCGCTGACGGGGGTGGAAGAGAGATTTAACGCTCTACAAAAGGAATTTGCTGAGCTGCGCCGACACCCGCCGACAGGGATGGAAGATAGATTCAAAGCCCTACAAGAGGAAGTCGCCGAGCTGCGCCGACGCCCGCCGACCGGGGTGGATGAGAGAGTCAAAGCCCTACAAGAGGAAGTAGCCGAACTGCGCCAACGCCCACTCACGGGGGTGGAAGAGAAAGTCAACGCTCTTCAAGAGGAAGTTGCCGAGCTGCGCCGACGCCCGCCCACAGGTACACCGGGGACACCAGGAACGGGACAGAGCAGAGTGACGCCCCCAACCTTCGACGGAAAGGTCCCGTGGAGCACCTATTTACGTCAGTTCGAGGCAGCCTGTTCCATAAACAACTGGAACAGCACGGAAAAGGCTACAGCTCTCATTGTAGCGCTGAGAGGGGACGCCCTTAACGTCCTTCAGGCCATCCCGACCGGATCCCAGGACTACGCTTCACTGATCGCACATATAGAGTCCAGATATGGGGATAGCCATCTTCAGCAGGCCTACCAGATGCAGCTCCGGACCCGGGTACAAAAGAACGCGGAAACCCTGCAGGAGTTCGAGATGGACATCGCACGCCTCGTAAGGCTAGCCTACCCAACAGCGCCGGCCGACTTTCTGGAGCAGATTGCGACGCAAACCTTCACCGACGGACTACGGGACTCGGACACTCAACAGGCGCTGCGACTCGCGCGCAATAAGACCCTGGCAGATGCGCTGAGCCACGCACTTGAGTTTGAGACGGCGAAACAGGCATCTAGAATGCACGCGCGGGTGCGTCAAGTGGACGTTGACGAACCAGCAAAACCCAACGAGACCAAGCCCCTGGCCGACGAATTGATGGAGGCGCTAAGCCGTTTCTTCGATAGTCGCGGCACTACCAGCAACGACACAGCCGGAAGACAACCGGAGAGGCGGCCCGGAAGAGGACTACCGACCTGCTGGACCTGCGGTAAGAAAGGCCACCTGAGCAAGGACTGCGGTGATCGCCGCCGCCGAGGGTATCCGACGGGAAGTCAGTCGTCTGAAAACCGCGCGGCCCAGGGAAACGAGTATTAGCCAGCCTTGGGGGGCAAAGGTTGGCTTGTGACAGTCGTCAAGCCCCGGCAGTCCAAGTCCGTGTGACGAAGTTACGGAGGGACAATAGCAGCCTGATGGTCGACGGAGTTATCAACGGAGTGAGCTGGCCCATGCTAATCGACACGGGAGCATCGAGGACCATCGTCAGCCCCACCGTGATCCCGAAGTGGAGAGTGCAACCCACACAAAGGAACCTCCAGCTAATAACCGCGACCGGAGAGACCGCACCGGTACATGGCGAAGCATCACTGGAGTTCGTCATTGGTCGACGGGCGATAAAGCATCCAGTACTTGTGGCTGACGTATCAAATGAAGTGATCATCGGACTGGACTTCCTGGACCAGAACAACATCATCTTGGATCTGAGTACCAACACTCTGCACCTCGGAAGTGAGGAACTTGCTTTGCAACCAGCACACGAGGCCGTCGCCGCACGACGAGTAAGGCTGAGAGAGGACGTCATCGTTCCCGCCAGGACGGAAGTCAGCGCTGCCGTAATTGTCGACGGAACTGCTGAGGGTGTGGCGGCTGTCATCGAGCCAAAATATGAGGACATCCAGACAAAAGGATTGCTAGTTGCCAAGACTCTCATCAACACGACGTCTCGGCCGTACGTCCGCCTGTCCAACCTGAACGACTACGACATTACGGTTCACCGGGACACCAACCTAGGAGTCTGCGAGCCCGTTACCTGGATTGCCCGCATCACAGATACGACGGACGGACACCTACAGACGGACAACCGAAGAAGACGCGCCCTGCCAGAAGAACTACAGAAGCTGTACCAAGGATCTCAGGACCATCTAGACGAAGAGCAATCACGCCAACTTCAGGACCTGCTACGCGAATTCCAGGATGTCTTCTCCGTGGGGAGCAAAGACTTCGGCAGGACAAGCTTGGTCCAGCACAGAATCGACGTTGGGGACAGCGCACCGATTAGGGCCCCATTCCGACGTGTCCCGCTCGCCAAGCAAGCCGAAGTCGACCGGATGGTAGAAGAGATGAAGGAGCAAGGGGTGATCGAGCCATCACATAGTCCTTGGAGTTCTCCGGTCGTGCTAGTGAAGAAGAAGGACGGTTCCACCAGGTTCTGCGTGGACTACAGGCGGGTGAACGACATCACGAAATCACGAAAAAGGACAGCTACCCTCTACCCCGGATCGACGACACGCTGGACACCATATCAGGATCAAGATGGTTCTCCACCTTGGATTTGAAGAGTGGCTACTGGCAGGTGGAGGTCCACCCTAAGGACCGTGAGAAAACTGCGTTCTCTGTGGGCAGCGGGCTCTGGCAGTTCACCGTCATGCCATTCGGTCTGTGCAACGCCCCTGCAACCTTCGAAAGGCTAATGGAGTCCATTCTGAGGGGACTACACTGGAAGACCTGCCTGGTATACCTAGACGACGTCATCGTTCTGGGGAGGAGCTTCGAGGAGCACTACAGCAACCTGAAGGAGATCCTGTTGAAGCTACGGGCTGCCCAGCTGAAGTTGAGCCCCAAGAAGTGTCAGCTCTTCCAGAAGCGGGTCCAGTACCTTGGGCATATCGTCTCCGAGGAAGGGGTGCGCACCGACCCAGAGAAGACCGCAGCTGTGAGGGAGTGGCCAGTTCCGAAGAACAAGTCGCAACTACGAAGCTTCCTGGGACTCTGCACTTATTATCGTCGCTTCGTGAGAGGATTCGCCGACATCGCCAAACCTTTACATCGACTGACTGAGAAGGACCAACTCTTCACGTGGACAGCAGAATGCCACAGTGCCTTCGAACAACTCAAGCAGGCTCTGTGCACCGCGCCTATTCTGGCCTACCCCAGACCTGGAACAAGGTTCATCGTCGATACCGATGCCAGCGACTTTGGCATAGGGGGGATCCTGTCGCAAGTAGTGGACGGCGAGGAGAGAGTAGTGGCCTACTTCAGCAAGGCCCTGTCAAAGCCAGAAAGGAACTACTGCGTCACCAGGAAGGAGCTGCTCGCCATCGTGAAGACCATTGAACACTTCCACAAGTACCTGTACGGGCAAGAATTTCTCATCAGGACCGACCATGCATCCCTGCGGTGGCTCCTGAACTTCAAGCAGCCCGAGGGTCAACTCGCGCGGTGGTTAGAGAGACTTCAACAGTACAACTTTGAGATTCAGCACAGGAAAGGCCAACTGCATTCTAACGCCGACGCCCTGTCACGAAGACCGTGCCCCGAAGACTGCACCTTCTGTGCCCGAAGGGAGGAGAACACCGGGGTACTGTGCCGACGGACTACTGTGGAACTTCAAGGGAACTGGAGCCGCGAATCTTTCACGCGGGCACAAGCAGAGGATGATGACCTGGGACTGATAGCCGAATGGAAGAGGGCCTGTGTCCCCAGACCCGGGTGGAACATTGTGAGTGACTGCAGCCCAAAGTTTAAGTCCTACTGGGCACAGTGGGACTCGCTGATTGTAAGGGATGGCCTCATCTGCCGTACCTGGGAGAGCACCGACGGGAAGACATCTCGGGAACAAGTCGTCGTTCCAAAGGCTATGACGGAGGAAGTCCTGAAGGAAGTTCATGGAGGATCATCTGGTGGACACCTAGGGATAAAGAAGACCCTGGAGAAGCTGAGAGAGCGGTTCTACTGGATCGGATGCCGAACAGACGTGGAGAACCACTGCGCGAGGTGCCACGATTGCGCAGCCAGCAAGGACCCAGGACGAAGACGACGGGGTCCACTGAAGACCTACAACGTGGGCGGCCCCATGGAGTGAGTGGCCATCGATGTTGCTGGGCCATTCCCGTTAAGCGAGGCAGGGAACCGCTACATATTAGTCGTCAGCGACTACTTTACCAAATGGCCGGAGGCGTATGCGCTCCCTAACCAAGAAGCCGCGACGATTGCAGAGACCCTGGTGAAGGAATTCGTCAGCCGGTACGGAGTACCCCTGGAGCTGCACTCCGACCAAGGGAGGAACTTCGAGTCGCAGGTGTTCCAGAACCTATGCCAGCTGCTGGGAATCCGGAAGACAAGGACAACGCCACTACACCCTCAGTCCGACGGGATGGTAGAGCGATTCAATCGCACCATCGAGAACCATCTTCGAATAGTCGTCAGCGAGCACCAGAGGGATTGGGACAAACATCTTCCACTATTTCTCCTGGCCTACCGCGCCGCCGTGCATGAAGCCACCGGGTGCACACCAGCCCGGGCCATGTTTGGGAGGGAGCTCCGTTTACCTGTCGATCTTGCCTTTGGCCGACCTGGGAATGATCCGATCTCGGTAAGCCAGTATTGTCAAGAACTGGTCGACCAACTGGAGGACGTGCACGCGTTCGCGAGGAGGAAACTGCGGATCGAGACCGACAGAATGAAGACCCGATACGACCAGCAGACGGATGCCGGCGGATTCCACGAGGACGACCTGGTCTGGCTCTTCAACCCATTACGGAAGAAAGGCCTGTCACCCAAACTGCAGAAGTCCTGGGAGGGCCCGTACCGAGTCGTGAAACGGATCAACGATGTCGTCTACAGGATCCAGCGGAGCCCGAGGGCGAAGATGAAGATCGTGCATCGAGATCGCCTGGCAGCCTACGGAGGGACACAGACGGACCAATGATTGATCGGGACGATCAGCCTTTTTAGGAAGGGGGTGGTGTTACGGCTGTGAGTTTGTGTCATCGCTCGCCGCTTGAGTCACAACTGCCCCAGGGGCTGGGCTGTGGCTTGCCTCCTGTATTGCGCGCGCCTTATGCAACAGGGCTACTACAGACAAAGGGATAGTCCAGAAGATTCGTGACTGGACCAGCGGTGGAAACCTCGAGAAGCCGTGGACTCTGGATGGATCTAGAACCATTTATCGAGTCACCGGCCTGCTATATAAGAGTGACCCGTGAAGCAGTTGTTGTTGTGTTTTACGAGCTAGTGTGAGCGTTTATTCTGAGCGACAGAAGTGTGGTGACTTGCGAAACCCCTAGTGTAGCGGCGAAGTGAGGAACATACAGGGGACTGCCGTGTTCTGAGTAAGTGTGCTTTCACTGAGTGTCAGATATTGTGGTGTCGAAATTAAGTGACATTGTTTCTCCCAGCTGGTGAACAGCGCGCAGCAAGTGCTCGTAAGTACTGTAGTAGGCGCACATTAGAAAGAAGTTGCATGTAGTTCTGTCAAGGCCACTAGGCTCATTAGCGGCAGGATTAACTTCTGTGGTTTGTTGACAAGTGGAAGGGCCAAGAGCGCTCAAGGAAGAGACTTGACGAAACTGGAGTAAGGCTCCTAATTGCTTGTATTTGCTGATTCGTGTAATTTTCTGGCCACAATGAAGTTAATTATTTCTTTAAGCAGTAATTGGGGTTGTGCTTTGTACCCCACCGTAATCCAGTTAACAAAAGTGCCACTAGGGGGGTGTCACGTAACAACTGGTGTCAGAAGCCGGATTACGAACTCAAGCACAACACCTGACGGTCCTGGTTTCAAAACCCGAGCAGGTCAATTTTTTTAAAATTTTCCTGTGAGTGCATGCCCTTTACAAGGCAAACAACTAAAATGGAGGCGCAATTGGCAGCATTGCTAGAAAAGTTAAATGGCATAGAAGACGGCCAGAAGAATTTAACCAAGGAGCTAACTTGCAAATTAGAAGACGGCCAGAAGAAGATGGAAGACGGTCAAAATAAGTTAGCCGAGGACCTAACTGCTAAATTAGAAGATGGCCAGAAGAATTTAACCAAGAAGATAGAGGACGGCCAGAAGAAGATGGAAGACGGGCAGAATAAGTTAGCACAGGACTTGAAGAAATTAGAACTGGGTCTGCGTGAGGAAGTCACGGCAGTGGAAAAGAAGTTCGACGCCTTAAAAGAAGAAGTTGCTGAGCTACGCCGACGCCCGCTGACGGGGGTGGAAGAGAGATTTAACGCTCTACAAAAGGAATTTGCTGAGCTGCGCCGACACCCGCCGACAGGGATGGAAGATAGATTCAAAGCCCTACAAGAGGAAGTCGCCGAGCTGCGCCGACGCCCGCCGACCGGGGTGGATGAGAGAGTCAAAGCCCTACAAGAGGAAGTAGCCGAACTGCGCCAACGCCCACTCACGGGGGTGGAAGAGAAAGTCAACGCTCTTCAAGAGGAAGTTGCCGAGCTGCGCCGACGCCCGCCCACAGGTACACCGAGGACACCAGGAACGGGACAGAGCAGAGTGACGCCCCTAACCTTCGACGGAAAGGTCCCGTGGAGCACCTATTTACGTCAGTTCGAGACAGCCTGTTCCATAAACAACTGGAACAGCACGGAAAAGGCTACAGCTCTCATTGTAGCGCTGAGAGGGGACGCCCTTAACGTCCTTCAGGCCATCCCGACCGGATCCCAGGACTACGCTTCACTGATCGCACATATAGAGTCCAGATATGGGGATAGCCATCTTCAGCAGGCCTACCAGATGCAGCTCCGGACCCGGGTACAAAAGAACGCGGAAACCCTGCAGGAGTTCGAGATGGACATCGCACGCCTCGTAAGGCTAGCCTACCCAACAGCGCCGGCCGACTTTCTGGAGCAGATTGCGACGCAAACCTTCACCGACGGACTACGGGACTCGGACACTCAACAGGCGCTGCGACTCGCGCGCAATAAGACCCTGGCAGATGCGCTGAGCCACGCACTTGAGTTTGAGACGGCGAAACAGGCATCTAGAATGCACGCGCGGGTGCGTCAAGTGGACGTTGACGAACCAGCAAAACCCAACGAGACCAAGCCCCTGGCCGACGAATTGATGGAGGCGCTAAGCCGTTTCTTCGATAGTCGCGGCACTACCAGCAACGACACAGCCGGAAGACAACCGGAGAGGCGGCCCGGAAGAGGACTACCGACCTGCTGGACCTGCGGTAAGAAAGGCCACCTGAGCAAGGACTGCGGTGATCGCCGCCGCCGAGGGTATCCGACGGGAAGTCAGTCGTCTGAAAACCGCGCGGCCCAGGGAAACGAGTATTAGCCAGCCTTGGGGGGCAAAGGTTGGCTTGTGACAGTCGTCAAGCCCCGGCAGTCCAAGTCCGTGTGACGAAGTTACGGAGGGACAATAGCAGCCTGATGGTCGACGGAGTTATCAACGGAGTGAGCTGGCCCATGCTAATCGACACGGGAGCATCGAGGACCATCGTCAGCCCCACCGTGATCCCGAAGTGGAGAGTGCAACCCACACAAAGGAACCTCCAGCTAATAACCGCGACCGGAGAGACCGCACCGGTACATGGCGAAGCATCACTGGAGTTCGTCATTGGTCGACGGGCGATAAAGCATCCAGTACTTGTGGCTGACGTATCAAATGAAGTGATCATCGGACTGGACTTCCTGGACCAGAACAACATCATCTTGGATCTGAGTACCAACACTCTGCACCTCGGAAGTGAGGAACTTGCTTTGCAACCAGCACACGAGGCCGTCGCCGCACGACGAGTAAGGCTGAGAGAGGACGTCATCGTTCCCGCCAGGACGGAAGTCAGCGCTGCCGTAATTGTCGACGGAACTGCTGAGGGTGTGGCGGCTGTCATCGAGCCAAAATATGAGGACATCCAGACAAAAGGATTGCTAGTTGCCAAGACTCTCATCAACACGACGTCTCGGCCGTACGTCCGCCTGTCCAACCTGAACGACTACGACATTACGGTTCACCGGGACACCAACCTAGGAGTCTGCGAGCCCGTTACCTGGATTGCCCGCATCACAGATACGACGGACGGACACCTACAGACGGACAACCGAAGAAGACGCGCCCTGCCAGAAGAACTACAGAAGCTGTACCAAGGATCTCAGGACCATCTAGACGAAGAGCAATCACGCCAACTTCAGGACCTGCTACGCGAATTCCAGGATGTCTTCTCCGTGGGGAGCAAAGACTTCGGCAGGACAAGCTTGGTCCAGCACAGAATCGACGTTGGGGACAGCGCACCGATTAGGGCCCCATTCCGACGTGTCCCGCTCGCCAAGCAAGCCGAAGTCGACCGGATGGTAGAAGAGATGAAGGAGCAAGGGGTGATCGAGCCATCACATAGTCCTTGGAGTTCTCCGGTCGTACTAGTGAAGAAGAAGGACGGTTCCACCAGGTTCTGCGTGGACTACAGGCGGGTGAACGACATCACGAAAAAGGACAGCTACCCTCTACCCCGGATCGACGACACGCTGGACACCATATCAGGATCAAGATGGTTCTCCACCTTGGATTTGAAGAGTGGCTACTGGCAGGTGGAGGTCCACCCTAAGGACCGTGAGAAAACTGCGTTCTCTGTGGGCAGCGGGCTCTGGCAGTTCACCGTCATGCCATTCGGTCTGTGCAACGCCCCTGCAACCTTCGAAAGGCTAATGGAGTCCATTCTGAGGGGACTACACTGGAAGACCTGCCTGGTATACCTAGACGACGTCATCGTTCTGGGGAGGAGCTTCGAGGAGCACTACAGCAACCTGAAGGAGATCCTGTTGAAGCTACGGGCTGCCCAGCTGAAGTTGAGCCCCAAGAAGTGTCAGCTCTTCCAGAAGCGGGTCCAGTACCTTGGGCATATCGTCTCCGAGGAAGGGGTGCGCACCGACCCAGAGAAGACCGCAGCTGTGAGGGAGTGGCCAGTTCCGAAGAACAAGTCGCAACTACGAAGCTTCCTGGGACTCTGCACTTATTATCGTCGCTTCGTGAGAGGATTCGCCGACATCGCCAAACCTTTACATCGACTGACTGAGAAGGACCAACTCTTCACGTGGACAGCAGAATGCCACAGTGCCTTCGAACAACTCGAGCAGGCTCTGTGCACCGCCCCTATTCTGGCCTACCCCAGACCTGGAACAAGGTTCATCGTCGATACCGATGCCAGCGACTTTGGCATAGGGGGGATCCTGTCGCAAGTAGTGGACGGCGAGGAGAGAGTAGTGGCCTACTTCAGCAAGGCCCTGTCAAAGCCAGAAAGGAACTACTGCGTCACCAGGAAGGAGCTGCTCGCCATCGTGAAGACCATTGAACACTTCCACAAGTACCTGTACGGGCAAGAATTTCTCATCAGGACCGACCATGCATCCCTGCGGTGGCTCCTGAACTTCAAGCAGCCCGAGGGTCAACTCGCGCGGTGGTTAGAGAGACTTCAACAGTACAACTTTGAGATTCAGCACAGGAAAGGCCAACTGCATTCTAACGCCGACGCCCTGTCACGAAGACCGTGCCCCGAAGACTGCACCTTCTGTGCCCGAAGGGAGGAGAACACCGGGATACTGTGCCGACGGACTACTGTGGAACTTCAAGGGAACTGGAGCCGCGAATCTTTCACGCGGGCACAAGCAGAGGATGATGACCTGGGACTGATAGCCGAATGGAAGAGGGCCTGTGTCCCCAGACCCGGGTGGAACATTGTGAGTGACTGCAGCCCAAAGTTTAAGTCCTACTGGGCACAGTGGGACTCGCTGATTGTAAGGGATGGCCTCATCTGCCGTACCTGGGAGAGCACCGACGGGAAGACATCTCGGGAACAAGTCGTCGTTCCAAAGGCTATGACGGAGGAAGTCCTGAAGGAAGTTCATGGAGGATCATCTGGTGGACACCTAGGGATAAAGAAGACCCTGGAGAAGCTGAGAGAGCGGTTCTACTGGATCGGATGCCGAACAGACGTGGAGAACCACTGCGCGAGGTGCCACGATTGCGCAGCCAGCAAGGACCCAGGACGAAGACGACGGGGTCCACTGAAGACCTACAACGTGGGCGGCCCCATGGAGAGAGTGGCCATCGATGTTGCTGGGCCATTCCCGTTAAGCGAGGCAGGGAACCGCTACATATTAGTCGTCAGCGACTACTTTACCAAATGGCCGGAGGCGTATGCGCTCCCTAACCAAGAAGCCGCGACGATTGCAGAGACCCTGGTGAAGGAATTCGTCAGCCGGTACGGAGTACCCCTGGAGCTGCACTCCGACCAAGGGAGGAACTTCGAGTCGCAGGTGTTCCAGAACCTATGCCAGCTGCTGGGAATCCGGAAGACAAGGACAACGCCACTACACCCTCAGTCCGACGGGATGGTAGAGCGATTCAATCGCACCATCGAGAACCATCTTCGAATAGTCGTCAGCGAGCACCAGAGGGATTGGGACAAACATCTTCCACTATTTCTCCTGGCCTACCGCGCCGCCGTGCATGAAGCCACCGGGTGCACACCAGCCCGGGCCATGTTTGGGAGGGAGCTCCGTTTACCTGTCGATCTTGCCTTTGGCCGACCTGGGAATGATCCGATCTCGGTAAGCCAGTATTGTCAAGAACTGGTCGACCAACTGGAGGACGTGCACGCGTTCGCGAGGAGGAAACTGCGGATCGAGACCGACAGAATGAAGACCCGATACGACCAGCAGACGGATGCCGGCGGATTCCACGAGGACGACCTGGTCTGGCTCTTCAACCCATTACGGAAGAAAGGCCTGTCACCCAAACTGCAGAAGTCCTGGGAGGGCCCGTACAGAGTCGTGAAACGGATCAACGATGTCGTCTACAGGATCCAGCGGAGCCCGAGGGCGAAGATGAAGATCGTGCATCGAGATCGCCTGGCAGCCTACGGAGGGACACAGACGGACCAATGATTGATCGGGACGATCAGCCTTTTTAGGAAGGGGGTGGTGTTACGGCTGTGAGTTTGTGTCATCGCTCGCCGCTTGAGTCACAACTGCCCCAGGGGCTGGGCTGTGGCTTGCCTCCTGTATTGCGCGCGCCTTATGCAACAGGGCTACTACAGACAAAGGGATAGTCCAGAAGATTCGTGACTGGACCAGCGGTGGAAACCTCGAGAAGCCGTGGACTCTGGATGGATCTAGAACCATTTATTGAGTCACCGGCCTGCTATATAAGAGTGACCCGTGAAGCAGTTGTTGTGTTTTACGAGCTAGTGTGAGCGTTTATTCTGAGCGACAGAAGTGTGGTGACTTGCGAAACCCCTAGTGTAGCGGCGAAGTGAGGAACATACAGGGGACTGCCGTGTTCTGAGTAAGTGTGCTTTCACTGAGTGTCAGATATTGTGGTGTCGAAATTAAGTGACATTGTTTCTCCCAGCTGGTGAACAGCGCGCAGCAAGTGCTCGTAAGTACTGTAGTAGGCGCACATTAGAAAGAAGTTGCATGTAGTTCTGTCAAGGCCACTAGGCTCATTAGCGGCAGGATTAACTTCTGTGGTTTGTTGACAAGTGGAAGGGCCAAGAGCGCTCAAGGAAGAGACTTGACGAAACTGGAGTAAGGCTCCTAATTGCTTGTATTTGCTGATTCGTGTAATTTTCTGGCCACAATAAAGTTAATTATTTCTTTAAGCAGTAATTGGTGTTGTGCTTTGTACCCCACCGTAATCCAGTTAATAAAAGTGCCACTAGGGGGGTGGCACGTAACAGTATGTTGTGTAGCGAGCAGATGAAATATTCACACTATTCAAGATAAAATATATAATTGTAGAAGGCAAGATCGAGGTACTGTCCGCGCATTATATCTTTGCCGGCGACCTACGTCATCACTTCCAGGAAAGGTATATTGACTGTACTAGCTTCAGCAAAAACATTCCTCAAATCACTAGTCATTATTATTATTATTTACATCGCCATTAGAGGATGAAATTGAACAAGTAGGTCGTTTTAAATACCTACGAAGTTGGGTTTCACAAGAAATAATATGCACTAAATAAATATAAACAAGGATTGCAATAGCAAAAGAAGCCTTCAGTAAGAAAAGCAAATTATTTTGTGGAGCAATGAAATTAAGCTTAAGGAAGAGATTAATGAAATGTTTTGTTTGGATTGTAGCTGTGTATGGAGTGGAAATTTGGACGCTTAGGAAAGAAGACAAGAATAGAGGCTTTTGAAATGTGGCTATGGAGGAGAATGGAGAGAATAAGTGGAAGGACAAAGTGAGAAATGAGAAAGTATTAAAGAAAGTAGGAGAAGAAAGGATGCTAAAGAAGATAAGGAAACGAAAAATGAATTGAATTGGACACTGCATTAGAAGGGACAGTCCAAGGGAAAATCCGTAGAGGAAGAAGAAGGTTTCAGATGCTGGATACCATCAAGATTGATAAATCTTATGAGCTGATGAAACGTGCTGCTGAAGACCGGATAAGGTGGAGAGACCGACCATGAGGAAACCTGCCATCAGGCAGATAAACTGATGATGATGATGATTTCGTGTTCTCCTTACTTAATTTTGTAATTTTACTGAAGTCTTGATTGTGTCCTTATATCAGATGATTCTCTCGCTAGAGAATCCCAAACAATCCAAAGAAGCAACGAAACACCTGTCATATGATTGGGACAAAGAAGCCCTGCATTGTGATTGTCTTTTGTTTGTTTGTTACCTGTTTTAAACTGATGAAAAAAAACTGTCATGGCATCCAGAGGAATTAATAAATTGTCCTTTTGAATTAAAATCTTTACCTTATAGAAGATGACATAAGAATCTGTGCCGGTGAGTATAATATTAACAACACCTTTTCTACATAAGCTATAAAAATGCTATTTGTTCTCAAAGAAGTTTTGAAACTTTGAAATGTTACCACTATGTTTTATAGCATGCACAAGTACTGACTGCATTATGCTCAGTTGGCCGAGTGTGCCGTATCGTCAAAACTTCCAAGCCCCACCATGAGGGCTTATGTCACGTAAATTGGAGTAGAGAAATTGACAAGTCGATGACACTTCACTTTCTTAGAAATGCAACGGTCGTCAGCGGCAGGGATATAATGCGCGGACAGTAAAACCATAAGTTTGAACTGAAACTGAACAACAGTTCAATGACATCCTCAACAGTAAGTTATCATAAACCAATTCATCATCAACGATACCGTTTAAAGAAGTAACAACTGCAATAGAATAAATATTGTGGATGGTTTGAGATCTGTAAAAGCAAGGTCATTGATATGGTATTTTCATTATACTTACATTACATTTACATGCGTCCTTTGGAAAGAGACTTAGTAGTCCAAGTAATTTTGCCGTGTTTTAAACCCCCCGCTTGTAGCTAAAACCATTTTCTAAGGCCGGTATTACACTATCAAAGAAATTATGACAGTGTAATGGGGAAATATTTCATAAAAGGTAGGCTAGTTTTATAAAATGTGTTAAGAGCATGAAAATGGTGGATCATAACAGCTGGAATATTACCTCAACAAAGATGCTCATATCGGAGTGTGAAATGCATGAAATGGTACATAATATGCTTAAAGATACGAGAAAATAGCATTTTGAAATTGATTTTGTAGCACTTTCATTTTGAAAAATAGCATTTTGGAGCATTTTGAAATTTAAAAATTAGCATTTTGTAGCATTTAAAAGTTCGTCACCAGGTACAATAAACAGGTTCAAAATAATATGCACGGAAACTAATTCAAACATGTGCAGGATTGAAAATATGGGCGTTTCTGATAAACGGCATAAGCATTTAATATAAGTCTCCAGTTGTGTGTGTGGTTTTTATTTTTACTAAGGGAGTGTTAGAAGTATTAAAATCCTAATATCAGTATTACAGAAATGTAATCATACATTTTTCAGAAATGTGAGATCTCTGAAAATAAAGGCATCAGCCTGGCTAATTGGCAAGATTGAGTTCAAGTGCTGTCGGTTGGTTGTATGACGTGAGACGAGGGTACCTAAACTATGCTCAAAAGATCCAAAGGTCATGTTCTCATTATGCAATCAACAATATTAGGTGTTGTGCAGCAACTCAAATATTGAGGGCCGGCGGAGAGTTGTATTAGTTCACTGGTACCAAGGTGCCAATTGTTAGAAAAAAGCGAGCTGTGGTCAGGCAACAATGCTTGTCTTACGAAGTTTACTGTGTGGCAGGTGGAATGACGACAATACCGGGCTGTCCTGGACTCGATGGACGAATTGTTTCAAATTCTGAGGATGTCAATGAAATCCTTTTGTGTGGTTTTCTTACTAACTCCTTGCCAAGTTCCATTCATTTCTTTTAATAACTTATCTTATGAGGTAGGATTCAAGAAGTGCCATTTGACCATTAAACCACCGGCAAATAGAAATTCAATGCCCCTCATTTAAAAGGAAGTAATAATGTGAATCATACATTTACTTAACTTTGTGTAAATATCACACAATGGATAATTAACTAAATAATAAAATGTATGTTTACTCCCTCATTATTTCCTGACCACCCAGCGACTCTTGACTGACAATCTGTAAAACAGTATCCGAATTCACGGAGAAATCGCCGGACGACATGTAACATAACCTATAACTCACACATGGTAGAGAATACTTTCATCATATTATACAACATTTCCCAAAGCAAAGAGAACGCCTAACAAAAATGGTCTATTCATATCATGATACGTACTTGAGAGTTTTCATTTTCATTTCAAATACAAGAAATGAGGGCCGGCACGATATAAATCTATATAAGCATAACCTTATTGCTCTAATTTTTAAAAAGAATCTGCACAAACGATTGGAATATTCCTTTTATTAGCACAACCAAATGAAACTACGAAATAAATTTCTCCAAAATCATCGTTTTACTGGCGATAAACAGTGGATATTATGCGGCATTAATCTTCTTCTTCTTCATTTCCCGTTTCCAGCTTCCTGGGTCGGGTTGTGAATCAAGGACCTCCAACGTTGCCTGTCTCTCCACCACTCCTCTCCCCCTTTAAGTACATCTTCAGGTTTTCCTCCCTTCTTCTCCACGCACTCCCACACTGTATCTGCCCATCTCCTTCGGGGCCTTCCGCGCGGTCTCTTCCCCGAAACCTTTTCCAGAAAAGCTTTCTTTGGCACTCTCTCCTCTCCCATTCTCATCATATGTCCATACCACTTTAACTTGGTTGTTTCTATCCTACTGTCCTGCAGCATCAAGATTCCTGTCCTCCTTCTTATCTCCTCGTTTCTGATTTTATCTCTTCTGGTCTTCCCTTCTATACCTCTTAGGAATTTCATCTCCGCTGCTTGTATTCTACTCTCCTCTCTTTTTGTAGTGGTCCATGCTCCAGCTGCATATGTTAGTACGGGTCCATAATAGGTTGAATATAATACCTGCTTACATTTCTTTGGGACATCTTGGTTCCACAGAATACCCCTAACACTCTGGTAGAAGCTGTTCGCTTGTTGTATTCTCTTTCCAATTTCCTCAGTAATCTTTCCATCTTCTGTGATCACACTTCCCAAGTACTTGAAACTTTTCACCACTTCTAGAATTTTTCCGTTCACTTCTATCTTTCCTCTTCCCTCCTTACTTCCCCTTGACATTACCATTGTCTTGCTCTTCTCTGTGCTAACTTTCATCCCAAACTTCTCAATCTCTTGGTTCCATACATCTACTTGTTTTTGTACTTCCTTTTCATCCTCACCCCATATCACTATATCATCTGCAAACAGCATGGCCTTTATTGCCTCTTGTCCCAATCTCTGTTTAACATTCTTGTGGATTTCATCCATGACTATGATGAATAGTAAGGGGGACAATACACTTCCTTGACGGAGACCCGTTTCCACCTTGAACCATTCTGTTTCTCCTATAGTGGTCTTTACGCTACTGACACAATATTTGTACATAGCTTTCACCATTTGCACTTCTGCACTGTTAACTTGCCTTTTTCTTAATACATCCCACACCACCTGTCTAGGCACACTGTCATAAGCTTTCTCAATATCAATAAAAGTCATCACCATGTCTTTTCCAAACTCCCATCTTTTCTCCATCATATGCCTTAGTGTAAAGATTAGATCAAAAGTTGATCTGTCTCTCCTAAAACCATACTGTTCTTCTTCCATCTCTCCATCTGTCTGCCTCCTCAGTCTACCTTCCAATACTCTCTCAAAGATCTTGGCTACATGGGCAATAAGGGTGATCCCTCTGTAATTGTTACATTCCTTTTTGTCACCTTTCTTAAAAAGTGGGATAATTAAACCCTTTCCCCATTCTTCTGGGATCTCTTTCTTCTTCCAAATTATTCTAAATAATCTATACAGCCACTGCAACCCTACTGGTCCTGCTGCTTTTATCATTTCTGTGGTCACCTCATCCACTCCAGGTGCTTTGCCACTCTTCATCTTCTTTATGGCTTCCTCTATTTCTAGCATAGATATCTCCTTTTCTTGTTCTTCTTCTTCCTCCATTGTTCCTTCTTGTTCCCTTTCTTCATCCAGTTCAATGTGTTTAACATTCAGTAGCTTTGAAAAGTATTCTTCCCATCTTTTCAATATACCATCTCTTTCATACAATATCTGTCCCGCTTCAGTTTTTACAAATTTTGTGTTTTCCCTACCTTTCACACTGTTTTTTACTAGCCCATATAGAACCTTTTTACTTCCTTTGATATCCTCCTCTAGAGTTTCAGTGAAGCTTTCCCAGCTTTTCCTTTTTTCTTCTTGTACAATCTTTTGACATGCCTTCTTGGCTTCTCTATATTTTTGCCATTTCTCTGCATCTTTGCTGCATATCCACTTTCTCCATGCCATTTGTTTTTCTTTAACTGCTTCCTTTACCCTGTTGTTCCACCAAGGAGTCTCCCTTTCCTTTTTCCTCCCTGATAATCTTCCACAAGTGTTTACTGCACACTTCACAAATCCATTCTTAAAACATGTCCATTCCATTTCTATGCTTTTTGCTTCATCTTTGGGAATTTCCTGTTATAGTTCCTCTTGAAACTTTTCCATTACCTCCTTCTCTTTTAGTTTCCATACCTTTATTTTTCTTTCCATTTTTTCTACTAGTTTTGTGATTTTACCAAGCCTTACTTTGGCTATCACCACTTTGTGGTCTCCTTCAACATCTCCTCTGGGCATAGCTGTCACATCTACTAACTGTCTTTGTTTATCCTTTTCCACCAGAATAAGGTCAATCATTGTCTTTGTCTTCCTGTCTCCCCATCCATACCTAGTTATTTTTTGCGAGTTCTTTTTCCTAAACCACGTATTTCCAACAGTTAATCCATTCCTCCTACAGAAATCTACTAACAGGTCTCCTTCTTCATCCTGATTTCCATAGCTAAACGGGCCAATAATCTCTTCTTTTCCCTGTCTATCTGTTCCCACATGTGCATTCATGTCTCCCATTATAACAGCACCATTTTGAAATTAGTTTTTACAGTAATCGATTGTTTTCACGACAATAATCGATGTTCGTACATATCGATTATTACTCGTAAATATCGATTATATAGCCGATATTGACATTGCAGGAACTCGCAAATTTCAAAGTTGCGGCGCGAAAATGTAATAAAACATAATATTCAACATAATTCGGTAACAATTGAGGCTTTCACGGCCGGCGTTACAAAGTTCATCGATGTATTCCGGGCTTAAGGGCCATGTTCCAGGGGCTTGTGACGGTCCCGACGTTTCGCCGAAAACTGCGTCCGGCATTTTCCAGGGTTCCTCTGAAATGCCGGACGTAGTTTTCGGCGAAACATCGGGACCGTCACAAGCCCCTGGAACACGGCCCTTAAGCCCGGAATACATCAACAATTCGGTAAATTCGGCACTTTTCGCATTTATCGCATTTATGGGAATAATTCGCAAGAACCCTTAGTTATCGCACATTCAGTTTCGCAAATTTTGGGTATACATAGTCATATTAGTTACCAGGTAGTTGAAAAAAGGAGAAAAAAGTAAAATTCGCATTTATTGCAATTGCGATTTTCCCGTATCTCTAAATATGCTACATAATGAATGATCTACAATGTAAAACATAAATAACAGATAGAAAGTGTAGGTAAAAATAGCCGAGGCTATAAGCGATGCACATAAAGGACGCACATTTCAGGTTATAAAGAAGAATTAAACAGTTGAATAGGCTGAAATAAGCCGTGAATTGTAGTGTACCGGTATTTTATATGATATTTCTATTATAATTCATCAATTTCACTAATGGTGTTACAAGCGAGTGTAAATAAGCACTTTATCTTTACCGGTAGGTAATACATGTAACCAATCACAACCTGCAAGTGTCTAGTTGGCAGAATGAGCAGAACGCTCGACTCCAGTGCGAAAGAACCAGGGATCAAATCCTGCCTACGGCGTACTTTTTTACTTCGTATGTTTCAATT
This sequence comes from Meconema thalassinum, assembly GCA_946902985.2. Taxonomy (NCBI): domain Eukaryota; kingdom Metazoa; phylum Arthropoda; class Insecta; order Orthoptera; family Tettigoniidae; genus Meconema; species Meconema thalassinum. Next base: position 138,986,924 of record OX336399.1, on the reverse strand, counting down.
TTCTTTGTTGGGGCAGTGGTTCTTTCGAACCTCACCATCATTCATTATTAATAATTAAATATTAATGAATTTTTTCAAGTCATCGTTCTACAGATCGTTCACCAAGATTTTTCTCTTATAAATATCTTTCTTGTCACGTGGGCGACCCATGGCTTAACCCATAGACGTTTATTTATCTTTGCGTTTCTTTTACTTGCCGGTAGGCGGCTTCGGTGGCGTAGTTGGTAGCATGCTGAGCTTCTATGCCCAAGATAGCGGGTTCAAACCCGGCCGAAGCCGTCGGATTTTTTAAGAGCGTTAAAAATCCCTCAGTATGCCTTCCTTCGGAGGGGAAGTAAAGCCGGCGGTCCCATGTCATAGATTTATGGCATGTTAAAGATCTTTCCACTAATTACACCTGTGTGAAACTAAATTGGATAGGTTAAGAATGTAAACAACGCTCTTAGGTTTCTACGTTCGTTGCCAAGAGCCGACTGCGGTGGCGTCTAATAGCTAGTTCTGAACTAGGCCTAGTAGTCGTTGACGGTGGCGTTTGGCGGCAAAAGTAGGAACTATTTGAAAATTCAAAGTTGCAGTCTCTACTTGAATTAAAAAACAGATACACACACTAATACAGTCATCACAATTAACACCGGTTATCAGACAGATTCTACACACACCCAAAGTACACGGGGCTACATGACCGCGTTGTCGCAGCCCCTAAACTAAGGAACCAACCAACCAACCTACATGCCGGTATTTCCACTACAGAATGTCAACTACCGTAATACAGTAAAGTGAGCAAGGAACTGTCCTTCATCCATTTTGCTGAACTATGATAAAATATTTGATGTAGTGTAATGGCGTGATTGCTTTGTGTAACTTTTATAAAAGTTCAGGTTTTTTTTTTAATATTTTATAAAATTTCTTTGACAATTCTTTGATAGTGTGATACCGGCCTAAGGCAAATAGAACAATATACCCTAGGAAAGATATGTGTGTTAAAAAAAAAAAAAAAATTGTACAGTCAATCATTATCTGGTAGAATCTCATATTTCCCATCTAATCATCATCATCATCATCATCATCATTTCCCCTCATCCAGCTCCTGCCGGGTCGGGGTATTTATGGCACTTCTCCACTTTCCTCTTTCTTTCCACAATTCTTCTTCCACGATCTTGTCCCAGTCCAGATTTCCTTTTCTTACGCTGTTCTTCACTGAATCGATCCACCTCGTTCTAGGTCTTCCCCTTGCTCTCTTACCCTTGCACTTTGCCTCCACAGGGTGTCAAGCGATGACCTTTTCTCAAATTCCCGTATAATTCCCGTATTTCCCGTACGAAAATCCACCAAATTCCCGTATATTTTAGAACTCTCTAAGACTATGGTTCGCATACCGAATGGCTGAAAAATTTATCTTAAAATGCTAATCAAGATTTACTGGCGTAAGTAACTGAATTTTTGGAGATACTTCCGCAGCCCACGGGTGATGGCGAGATTTAGGCCTAATCCGTAGCGTGAGCAAAGCGAGCGCGTGCGCGAGTGAATTCTATCGCAGATGGGAGGAGATGCTACGAACACAAATAAAATACCTTTTACCTGAGGAGAGCTGATATAAATGACTATTTCACTGAGGAGGACTGAGAGAGTAGAGAATAGGAGTGTCACATAAAAAATGTTTACGGGAAGTGACTGAATCGTATGGTACCGTAACCGTATGGAGCTTCCACGAGTTAAAATGGCACCATAACACTAACAATAACAAAATGGCACCGAAGCTTATGCATAGCGAACTTCCGGTCCGCGAATCTCCATTTGATTTTCATTGGCAGTGAATCGTTCGTTCGTGATTATCTTCTTTATTATTTCGAATTGTGGTTTTGTTTTTATACGTTCAACTTATGACATAAGAACTAGAGGGTTGGCCTTTCATGAATATTCCAAAGACAAGTGTCTCCTAAAAGAATAATTAGTAACACTTCGCATCAGAGACGACCATAACAAACAGCTTGCCTACAAAGTGTGCGATTTGCACATTTCAAACGGCAGTGGTTTAACATATCTTAGACTACAATAATTAACTTGGTGCAAATTAAATACGTTATATGTGAGAATATTATTATAATTTGCTATCAGGTTGTTATATTAGTATATAGGTATTATGCATTAACGTGACCCGTTTAAATGCTAAATTGTGACGGAAGCTACGAGTTATAGGCTATTCGCTGTACCGGTAGGCCTAATATTTACTAACAACGCATCGTTTCTTCTTTAATATTTATATAATCATTATAATTATAATAGCCTATCTATTAACACTTATTTAACCAATAATCATTTTATAATTCTATACATATTCCAGGTATTGCAAGAAAGCGATATTTGATAGCACATGCTGTTCCTCCTTAAAATCCAACCGTGCCTAGTTTTCAGTTCCTATGGAAAATATTACTGTAAGTTAATAAACCAAACAACTGGCGACAATTTTTTTAAATGCTCATTTACATCTTCACCCTAGTCTACGTAAAGTACCATACGGCAATCACTGAAAGGGTAGGGGGGGGGGGGGGGGGGGTATGACCTCAATTTCACAAACGAACGAACCTCATTTTGCATGAATTATGGAACCCGAATCCTAATGGAGGTATGAATTGTCTGCATTTAGAAATATGTTAGTCAATAATTTAAAACAAGATGCCAGAAAACGAAATACAAAAAGCTGCGTGCCTACTACGGTGTAAAGTTGATCCGTGAAAAAAAAAAAAAAACTTCGCCAAGATTAGACGTGCATTCGTTTAAATACAATCATCCTATTGGAGAAACACGTTCTTTGACACTATCTTATAAGCAATTCAAACATACATAAACTGCTGTAATTTACGGGAAAATGTGCAACATTTAGAGACTACGAGTGTTGTATGTGGCACAACGTTAGCTGACATTTCGCATCATTAATACATAAGGAATGAACACATGCAGAGCTTTCTCACTGCACACAGCTGAAGATCATACATATCATTCTCGGTGCATTTTACGTTCTCTTAACAACAATTTGCTTAGTTACATGCAAGGAAAATTGTAGTACACAGTTCCCATTGCTTCCATTACCTGACTACTAAATCAGAAGCTGGTAATGCATAACCATACGCCGGTGGCGCGTCCTATGGCAAATGATAGATCGAAAGAAAATGTAAGCTCTATAGAAGCCCGGAACAAGGCGATACAATTTTCTACAATACTGAAAATAGTCAAAATACCCTTTGTAATAATGAATAATAATGTTGGGGGTCATGTAGTAATAGATGTTACCCTCCCACTATCCCTCTTTAGATCACGACTTTGATAGTAAAATTGGAGCCGTGTCCACTATTACACGCGTAAATTATGGGACAAATACAGTATCGCTAACCCCGCGCATTCGGTACTGACAGCCTTCATGTCACTTTGCCCCGCCTTTCCTCTCCGCAACCCACGGTCGCCACATAACAAGACCCTACGTCCAACCGCCACACGGCAAGAATTCTGAGCATGCTCCTCACCTACACCCTGTATTTCGAAGGAAACAATGCAAAGGAGCTTGGAACAGCTGAGCTGTATTGCAAATGTTTAGTGTTGTTGTAAATCAACTGATTCGAATAATACACAGCGCTACACTTCAGACATTATTTCTGTACAATTATACGTAATGTATTTAAAAAAACGATCCTGAGTCAACCCCGAGGACATTCAAATAGAGAAATACGATACTTTTAGATGAATAAATAAATTACACACCGAACCTATGCTACCTTTATCATCGGTATTCAATTCACTAAATACGACAAAGAGGGCAAACACTCTACAGCTAATGAATATAAAAACATTCACCATGCAATGATTATCCTTTAACATGAAACAAGAGTCTGAGTGGAGGTCGTTCACAGCTTACTACAGTAGTCGACAGATAACACCATGCACACTCACTGAATCGCGACTCTCTACGGTTAATATTAGCTTTCGTGATAATATAAAAGTAAAGTTAAGGTAAGGTAAAGACATATTTAGCACTGGGCACTCAAACAAGCCGCTCTGTGGCGATATTATTTCCGTGGTTTTATATTGTCGAGTTGTAGGCTATTGAATGACAGACTGTATTTTGAACGCTAAGACGGGAAACAATAGCCTGTGCTCCATTATCGATTGACGCAAGCGAACTGACACCAGTAAATAAATTATCCTCAGTCACTTGGCAAGGGTCTCTTTGACACCCTCCATCCCTTCACTGTCCCTATCATCATCACCACAATCATTGTCTTCGTCAGAGCTTGATGAATTGCCAAGGTTAATAATCATTCCATCCACCGCGATATCGATACCGCCTTCAGTATTTCTTTCTGTACATGCTGTACGGGATGTGTCCAGTCCTCGGGTCGAACTTTGGCGAAGTAAAAGTAACGAAACAATGACAATGAAAGGAAATCCGACACAGACAGTGGTTAACAAGCGACTGAAACGATGCCTGCCCATACGAGAAGAATTCTGTCACTTATGTGGTGAATTTTGTAGCCACATGTTGGTGACGGGTGTTTGATAGTAAAATGTCGAGAGCTGTGAGACATTATTTGTAGTTTTTGAATTTTATGCATGTGTGACGCATTTGCATCGAGTGTTTGCACCGACTTTAAAACAATTTGGTATGCGAAAGTAGACCATGGAAAGGCTAAAAAGAGTAAAATTCCACACGCGACACGCCGCGAATACTTTTTAATTTAGCTTTATTTTATCAAAGTAGATAATAGAAAATAAAATAATGCAAAACGAGATTAAATAAGACACTTTGACAAATACAAGATCGTTACTAGGAACTTCAGTTATACACAGCACAAAATTACGTTCTTTTGACATTACTAATTTCAGAATAGGAACTGTATTCTAGTCATACACAAAATAAAATAAGTCACTTTGTTACTACTAGATTGTGGTTCGGAACTTAAGTCACACAAAATAAGATAAAACAAACAATATTCAAAGCTTCACTAGGGAACTCATCTGCTCTTCAATTTTCTATGCTTCAGAACGGGCGTCGTTCAATATATATTTTTTTTTTCAATTACTGGAGATCTTTCGTGCCTTTTCTATCGACTGCCACCTTAGCCGTCGCTTCGCACCTGTTTTGCTTCCTTGAACAAGGCGTAGGAGTTTCGTGCAGTATGGACTCTTGCTCACGGTTATCTTTTCTACTCCACCAGCTGCCATCACAGCGTCCTGATCAGTAAGCATTCCAATCGGACTTGCTTCTTTGTGATTGACGATCATGCACTCCTTGTTCAGGGAGAAACCTCTGTCAAGAGCTGCATTGTTGTGATAAAAAATCAGTATCATTTTAACGAAGGTTGTGAGAACGTTTTTGGCAGGAACTGAGGAAGGTGCTGAAGCCACTAATTCAGACCACAGCACGTCGAGCCGTGGCTCTTTTCCGTCGAACTGCTTCAAACGCAAAGTGACGGAGGGCAGTCTCAGAAGTGCGGAGTAGCTGCTCTTGATGCGGTCAGCCATTGCGCCAGAAATCAAATTCTTCTGATTACAAAGAATTTCCAGGGCAATGACGATCCTAACTTCTTCCAACTTAGGAGTCTCAGCGACCCCTATAAGGCATAGGCAGGAAAAAGCACGGGTCATCTTGTGAGCAAGAGATGACCTCTCTTTGATTTTTTCAGCCATAGGAAATTGCGAAATTACAGCACATCCGCGTCTCGAATTTTCTGAGATCTTGAGTTGTTAGCTTCTTTTTAAGGGCTGCTCTTGTCGAGAAACCCAGGTCTCCTCTGTGACTAACAATGCGGACTGATTCCTGTATGTCATTGTCAGCAACGAGCGCGGCGCGCGTAGCCCTGCGCGGAAAGGGTGCGGCCGGCGGTCGGCCGGGCAAAGCATGCATTCGACGTTGGCTGCGTTCTCATCCCGCTTGGCGTTCTATCGGTGGCGCAAATTGAGAGTGGCAGCGCGGTCTGCAGGCGAAATAGAAGACTGAGCGGGAGGACTCTACCGAGCGTTCGGGGGCTAAGAAGTCAGGCATTATGAGACTTTTCAAGATTTCCCGTATCAAGTGCGAATTTCCCGTATAATTCCCGTATTTTTCCCGGGTCACTAACATTCCCGTATAATTCCCGTATTTCCTGTATCGCTCGACACCCTGCTCCAGCATCGGTATTCTATTTTCCTCCATCCTCTTTACATGTCCAAACCACCTTAGTTTATTCTTCTCATTCTCTCATTTAGTTTTCCCATCCCAACTTCCTTCCTAACATCTTCATTTCTCACTCTGTCTTTCCTTGTCTTTCCTATCATACTACAGTGCACTCTCGGTAATTCGCGGCAATTAATGCACGAAATTCCGCGAATTATTGAAAACCGCGAATTATCCGCAGTTATTTTTGTTAAGCCTAGTAAAAACATAACTATTGATTAAAATATTGAAATATGCTTGAAACGCAAAATAATAATTAAAACACTTGATTGTAGTGTCTTATAAGACATGCCTATGTAGATTATGCCTACAATAATTTTTTTAAAAAAAGTCATCCCGTTTTGTTTCTTAGATCGTTTATTCTAATTTTCGAGTGCACATTTCCGAAGAAAACATTTTAAGAGAACGAAGATTCATTTCGTTTTTCTTTATAAGAGATAAGTGTGACTAGATTCTGTGGGAAACTTTCGGGATTTCCGTTGCATCACTCCCGCACTCGATATCAACGGGATCTCAGTTTTCCTCACCAACAGTCAAATTCCGTGCTATTTCATCTTTGTTTTCATGTCTTAAATCATAATCGTCTTTATTGGCGTCTAACTTGCCCGTTCGAAATATAGTCGTTACAGATGTCGGCAAGAGCTTGCTTTTGTAGCGGTATTTTTCTGTCATGACTGGTTGACTGCATGAAGAGCATCCAACAAACACGCTCTCGGTCTCGCGAAAGTTTACGTCATTACGCAATAATCGCTGTTTACAATACGCTGTCCGCGCATCCACCCTTCACAACTCACAGGTCAGCGACCTTTGAGTGTGGCTGTTGGGAAAGGTAGGGTAGGTTCCCAGTGAAAGCCCATTCCTCTTGTATTGTTTGGGCTTCGAAGATAAAGGAAATCTATGCTATACCACTCGCGGCAACCTGCTCGTATGTTTCGAACATTGTGCAAGTAGGCCTACTGTTCCATCACAGACAAACGCAGTTCAGTCTTCTCGAATATCAATGATTTCGTCTTTATGCATTGCGTCGCACGAAAATTCATTTAAATGACTGAGAGATTGCTTTACTTAGCATGATGATTAGTTGCCGTGAGAATTTCTATTTAAAAATATATTTGGAGACCCGCGAATTAACCGCAAAGCGAATTATCCGCACGCGAATTATCGGGAGTGCACTGTACTTAGGAATTTCATTTCACTGGCTTGGATTCTACTCTCCTGCCAGCTTGTAAGGGTCCAAGTCTCAGCTGCATAAGTTAATATGGGTACATAGTAATCTAATATATGTTCATATTTACCGACAAAGTCCACCTCAAGTATGCAAGTGCTTGTTACTCGAATTTTCAGGAAGTAACTAGAACAGTTACTGACATAAACTGAGCTGAAAGATGGTCCCATTACTTGATCAGACACTGGGTTAAAATTTGGTATTTGAAACAGCTAAAGAAGTTTTGATAGGCTGCATTCATAGCTTGAATGAGTTACCAACTCTTCAACTGACGAACAAAGTAAACTTAACAAAACTGAAAGCATATGTAGCTCATACATTCACAACGGATCACATCATAGGCACTACTCACATGGGTAATACTGGGCGAGCCTCGACATAATGTAGAGAGTAAACTAATAATGGTTGAAACTGAGGCTGAAGACTTGGTCTCCGGAGTTGTACTCGTTGCAGTCACACCAGGAGTACCTACAGGCAGAAGAACGGTTATCATGTGAATATTCTTATTGTCACGACAAATTCAGTAAAAACAGTGTTACAAGAGTTTTATTTTCTACAGGACTGTAGTGCCTTTAACATGGCTCAAAACAAGTACCAATTTTAATTATGTAAAAACAATGTATTGACTAGGTGGACCCTTTTACGATTTACACACATCAAAAAAAGTTTTGCATCACCTCGGTTCCCAGATCTCCGGCATATAGACGTTGACTGTGTATATTGTATCCAAGATACAGTCCCTTTGACTGTTCATAGATGTCACTAAAACTGCTCAAAGATGTTAACAACCATGCATGAGCAGGGCCTATTAGACGGAGGGGGTACGACAGCCGATCAGTTCCAGTCATTCCACCAGGACGAAGGTACGCTGCTCATGTTGTCTGTAGTTCTACCATGCCTAGAAGGTCAATACCGCAGTTCGATCGCGTCCGCATTGTTACTTTGTGTCAAGAAGGGCTCTCAACAAGGGAAGTTTCCAGGCGTCTCAGAGTGAACCAAAGCGATGTTGTTCGGACATGGAGGAGGTACAGAGATACAGGAACTGTCGATGACAGGCCTCGCTCAGGCCGCCCAAGGGCTACTACTGTAGTGGATGACCGCTACTTACGGATTGCCGCTCGGAGGAACCCTGACAGCAATGCCACCATGTTGAATAATGCGTTTCGTTCAGCCACAGGACGTCGTGTTTCAACTCAAACTGTGCGCAATAGGCTGCATGATGCGCAACTTCACTCCCGACGTCCATGGCGAGGTCCAGCTTTGCAACCCCGACACCATGCAGCGCGGTAAAGATGGGCCCAACAACATGCTGAATGGACCCCACGGAATTGGCATCACGTTCTCTTCACCGATGAGTGTCGCATATGCCTTCAACCAGACAATCGTCGGAGACGTGTTTGGAGGCACCCTGGTCAGGCTGAACGTCTTAGACACACTGTCCAGCGAGTGCAGCAAGGTGGTGGTTCCCTGATGTTTTGGGGTGGCATTACGTGGGGCCGACGTACGCCACTGGTGGTCATGGAAGGCTCCGAAACGGATTTACGATACCTGAATGACATCCTCCGACCCATAGTGCAACCATATCGGCAGAATATTGGAGAGGCATTTGTCTTCATGGACGACAATTCTCGACCTCATCGTGCACATCTTGTGAATGCGTTCCTTCAAGATAACGACATCGCTCGACTACAGTGGCCAGCATGTTCGCCAGACATGAACCCTATCGAACATGCCTGGGATATGTTGAAAAGGGCTGTTTATGGACGTCTTGACCCACCAACCACTCTGAGAGATTTACGCCGAATTGTCGTTGAGGAGTGGGACAATTTGGACCAACAGTGTCTTGATGAACTTGTGGATAGTATGCCACGGCGAATACAGGCATGCATCAATGCAAGAGGACGTGCTACTGGGTATTAGAGGTAGTGGTGTGTACTGCAATCTGGACCACAAATGCTGAAAGTCTAGCTGTATGATGGTACAACATGCAATGTGTGGGTCTCATGAGCAATAAAACGAGCTGAAATGTTGTTTGTGTTGATCTCTATTCCCTTTGTATTTAACGGTTCCGGAACTCTTGGAACAGAGGTGATGCAAAACTTTTTTTGATGTGTGTATTATATGGACCAAAAATATGTGGTTTTTCTAACCAAGCTTTCAGAGTTCTTACCAGATTTAGAAAGACAATCAATTTAATGTTAAACTCTATTAATGTTAAATACTGAAGAAGATATCATTGAATATCGAAACATGTTTGTTTAATTAATAATTGATGGACAGTGGAGATTGTTGCCTAACAACATAGTCTATCGTGAATGTGAATCAATAATAACTACAATGCATAAAAGAAGAATTTCCTTTTTCTGTCACATATCAAGACTGCCAGAAACCAGGATATTGAAACAATTATTTGATTACTTTTTGAAAAATTAAATCAATAATAATTGGTTCAAAGAAGTTCAGGATGATTTGGAAGGATTGGGTATAACTCGGCAACAAATCAAAGACAGTGAAGAGAAGAGGAGTTTGAAGAACAAAAGCATAAGTCTCAAACTAAAAACAGTTGAATGGAAACAATATACTATATTGGCTTCCAGGTCGGAAAGGATGAGAAAGTTCTGGGAGGAGAAAAAGAAGAAATTTACTCAAATATATTGATTTAAGTGCTCCAATGTGGGTGTAAAATATGTAAACAATAACATAAACTACATATTTTAGTATTGGCAAGGAAGATTATATATCATAAATATAAGCACATTCACTGATTTTTTTATCTAAACATATCAGGTTCTTTTAAACCACAACATTGGAAATAAATCAAAACAATTAAATTAGGAAGAAAGCAATAATGCATTCACAATTATTGATGTTACTGGATAAAAAGTTGTGATGCAGTGTAGCATATAATTTTTTTATTTATTGAAATTCCTTCTTTCTGGACAGTGAATTGTGCGAGTGTTTTCTCAATAAAAATATTATAGAGTATGAAGGAAGAAATGTGATAATTTTTCACAGAACAGTCGCATAGAATGAACCCCTTTGGCTTAAAATAATTCCATAAAATATTACATAGCTCAAATTTTAGAAATTTTATAGAGACGGAAATCAAATTTATGGAAACGAAGCCTACATTTTTAATTAGGATTACAAATAGTTAATGAATTAAGCAAAGTTTATCTTCAGTCTAATAATTTTGGCCACTTCTGTAGAAGTAAAACTATACATCAGCTTGTGCCATACTACCTCTATCTAAACTCTTGCCTGTTTTTGTGATTGTGTTGACATTACCTGGACCTGTACAAGTAGAGGTAGCTGGACCAGCAGCATTAGATAACCTAGTGAGCAATTCGGTCACAAGACCATGTTGAGCCAAGGGGGCAGGGTCTACTCCTCGCCGGGTGAAGCGGTCCGCCAGCGAGGCAAAACACCGCAGCGCTCCTTCTGCTACCTGCAAGTGACAAAACACAAATTCAAATCAATACCACTACTTTATACCTCATACACACTGTCATATAACCCCAGTCTATGTTAATCTCGCCAGAAATGAACCATCCTTAGTGTTATTACTCAGACATGCAAAGGGAAGGTTATTTTTCAGCTAAAGGAAGTAGGAGACTTCTGCTACTTAGGAAGCAAAATAACTAGTGATGGACGAAATAAAGAGGATATAAAAAGTAAGTTGGCTCATGATGGGGAGGCATTTCTACAGAAAAGAAATCTCTTAACATCCAATACATAGATTTAGGTATAGGAAGTAATTTTTGAAAGCCTTTGTCTGGAGCGTGGCCCTCTATGGAAGTGAAAATTGGACTGTTGGCACAGCAGAAAAGAGAAAAGAGGAGAATAGAAGCGTTTGAAAATGTGGTGTTACACGAGAATGACGATCAGATGGGTAGATCGAGTAACAAATGAAGAGGTATTAAGACAAATGAAAGGAGAGATATTTTTGATGACTGCTGATGAAGAGAAGAGATGATAGGTTGATAGGACACATGAATCGCTTGATGTTGAAAGGGAACTTCTGACACTTTCTAGATTTTACAGGAGAAGGAAAAAATTGTCTAGGGATGGAAAATGTCGATCTATGTTTTACGCTTCCGCCAGTGCATGACTCCTATACTAATGCACACTTCAGTGCACGAAAATACAAAATCCAATTCATAGATTATGAAAAAATTACAGATATTAATATTGCAAAAGTCCCCTTGATACATCAAATGGTGTGAACTTTGTAACTTTGAATGCCAACTTCCACATAAAACCCTTAAATAATTACAAAATATATTGTTATTTCTTTTGAAATGTATAAATACAATTTTCAGTATGAACACTGAACTACTTAACTTAATAGTTATATGAAAATGAAGTACAATATCAATGCAAGAATCATTGAAACTCAGAAAGGAATAATTCCGATAACAGCAATTCAATGTAATGAAAAAAAAATGCAAAAGCAACACTGATAACTCTTCATTTAACATCACACGGAGATTTCACAAGCTCAGCACAAGAAGTCGCTATTTAACACTAAACGGTGGTCTTACCTATCATCTGAAGTATCGCATCAAAAACTAATATTTCGTTAAACCTGCAGAAGTCCCCTTTAACATCAAACGATTCACATACTAAGACACCCAAGGAAAACAAACTTAATTGTGGAAGGAAGGGTCGAGGATAAGAACTACAGGGGTATACCAAGGTTAAAATATGTTAGATTGCCCCAGATGTAAGATGTGGTAGCTATGTAGAGATTAAACGATTAGCTCAGGACAGGGAAACATGGAAAGCTGAATCAAACCATTCAAAAGACTGAAGACTCAAAAACAACAAAAGCTGTGTTACTTTTAATGATGAAAAACGAGGGAGGTATTTGCCGCCCCCTCCCCCCTTTCTCCAAAGAGAAGAAATTTTCGACTTAGTAGAATAGATAGGACCGACAGTAGTGGCTACGCTGGCTAAAGCGCAGCATTAGGTTATGGGGCCAAGCTCTCTGCTGACTCGGTAGACGCGTGGGTTCGAGCCCCACCGTCGGCCGTCCTTGAAATGGTTTTCCGTGGTTTCCCATTTTCAACAGCAGGCAAATGCTGGGACGGTACCTTCTGACAGGCCACGGCCGCTTCCTTCCACATCCTTGCCCAGTTTCATTCACCATCATTCATTTCATCTCATCTCTCATTAACTCCTCTCATGAGGTTGGCGTCAGGAAGGGCATCCGGCCGTAAAAACCATCGCCACAAAGACTTCCATCGCATCTCATCCCTGACCCCGTTGAAAAAACGGGAATAATAAGGGGTAGACATACATACATAGAATAGATAGGCCTAATCCTCAAAAGCAATAAAAGTCAAATGACTATGCCAGAGTAAATCCTACAACCTGAGGAACAGTGGGAGAGGAGAGTTGTTTCTGGCGACTGCTAATGAAGAGAAGAGATAGGTTGGTAGGCCACTTACTAAGACAACCAGAAATAGCAAGCTTAGTTATGGAAGGGTCGAGGACAAGAACTGTAGGGGAAAACCAAGATTAGAATATGTTAAACAGATTGCCTCGAATGTAGGGTGTGGTAGCTATGTGTAGATGAAGCGATTAGCTAAGGACAGGGAAGGACGGAGGGCTGCATCAAACCAGTCAAAAGACTGAAGACTCAAACAAGCAACAGGAACACTAAGTCACCACCTAATTAACTGTTCCACATGGCTTTGGGAACCAGCCCGGCAGGTTCTTCAAATTAGGACATCAAGATTTGAGTCACTTATTGCCTGATGAAAGTTCTTCCAAGCAGCTTCGGTGGCGTAGTCGGTAGCATGCTGAGCTTCTATGCCCAAGATAGCGGGTTCAAAACCAGCCGAAGCCGTCGGATTTTTTAAGAGCGTTAAAAATCCTTCAGTATGCCTTCCTTCGGAGGGGAAGTACAGCCGGCGGTCCCATGTCCTAGATTTATGGCATGTTAAAGAACCTTCCACTAATTACACCTGTGTGAAGCTAAATTGGATAGGTTAAGAATGTAAACAACGCTCTTAGGTTTCTACGTTCGTTGCCAAGAGCCGACTGTGGTGGCGTCTAGTAGCTAAGTTCTGAACTTGGCCTAGTAGTCGTTGACGGTGGCGCTTGGCGACAAAAGTAGGAACTATTTGGAAAATTCTAAGTTTCAGTCGGTACTTAAATTAAAAAAACAGATACACACACTAATACAGTCATCACAATTAACACCGGTTATCAGACAGATTCTACACACACCCAAAGTACACGGGGCTACATGACCGCGTTGTCGCAGCCCCTAAACTTGAAAACCAACCAACCCAACCAAAGTTCTTCCAGCAGCTGATTATGAGCACGAGAAAATGACCATACTGCACTTTCTCAAAATATGGTATGATTTCAACTTTCAATTCTCCATATAAACAAACATTCAAGTGTAGTGATGAGATGACCTTGCCTAGAAGTGCATGAGAATACAATGAAGTTATATCCACAAAGCTTGAAAAGGAACCTAAATAAGTTATCAGCTCAGTTAATAAAATGTGTTACTAATTGAATAAATACAGTCGAACCTCAATATCACGAATTGTTAGGGGATGTCAAAATAAATCCCGAGATTTAACTGCTTCGGTGGCATAGTCGGTAGCATGCTGAACGGCTATGCCCAAGATTGCAGGTTCAAACCCGGCCAAAGTAATCGGGATTTTTATGAGCGTTAAAATCCTTTGACTTCTTTCAGAGGGTAAGTAAAGCTGGCAGGCCCATGTCATAAACTTATGGCATTAAAAAGAACCTACCACTTCAATTGGTAGAGTGTAGCTAAATTTGTAGGCTATTTGGTTCGAAACGCTTTATCGAGTTCCAACGTTCGCCACTAGGTGACAGTGATAGTGGCATCTCTGGTAGCCAAAGTTGGAACTACTTGAAATTGAACTTGATGGGGAGCCTACGGGTGTTAAATTCATATACCCCACTATGGCCATTGGCTGCAATTCAAATATAATTAATAAAATACATTAGACTTATCAAAAATTCGCATTAAAGAGATACGTAGCAAAATTGTTAAATCTACACTAATATAATAAAGCTGAAGAGTTAGTTTGTTTGTGTGTTTAAACGCGCTAATCTCTGGAACTACCGTTGGATCGAAAAATTATTTTTGTATATGATAGCCAGATTCAAGAGGAATAGTTTAGGCTATGTAGCATTAGGCTACACCTCTCAGGTAACCTTAAAGATTGATTTTTGTTCAGCAAGTTGGAAGAACAAGCGCTCCCGAACAGGTCCAATAATACCTAAGTCTATTGTTGCCCGGCAATGCAGGCTGCATCACGTCGCCCCTCCCAGTGTTCTGGTGCGGAATTGTGAGCTGCTAATAAATTGCAGTCACGGGGAGTAATTAGTGCAAAAAGATTTCTTAGGCCCCTTGTCAGATTTTTTAAAAGCGTTAAAAATCCGTCAGTATGCCTTCCTTCGGAGGGGAAGTAAAGTCGGCGGTCCCATGTCATAGATTTATGGCATGTTCAAGAACTTTCCACTAATTACACCTGTGTGAAACTAAATTGTATAGGTTAAGAATGTAAACAACGCTCTTAGGTTGCTACGTTCGTTGCCAAGAGCCGACTGCGGTGGCATCTAGTAGCTAGGTTCTGAACTAGGTCTAGTAGTCGTTGACGGTGGCGTTTGGCGGCAAAAGTAGGAACTATTTGAAAAATTCCAAGTTGCAGTCCTTGCTTGAATTAAAAAGACAGATACACACACTAATACAGTCATCACAATTAACACCGGTTATCAGACAGATTCTATACACACCCTAAGTACACGGGGCTACATGACCGCGTTGTCGCAGCCCCTAAACTTAAGAACCAACCAAAACAGTTATCATCATGACAATAAAGGTGATGGTGTTGGTGCAGTATACTGAGGTTATCAGCTGCAATAAGCGTTGGTGCTGTCCGATCCTTATCCTTGAGCGCTCCAGTTCTGTGGTAGTATTCATTATCATCCATAAAACAAATAAATCCACCGGGCGAAGCCGGGCACTACTGCTAGTTTGTGATATACTGGTTGCAAAATACTGTATGTAGACTTACAACATAATGTCAACCAATATTTATGTAATAAAATGGATGTTCGTAAAGACAGCTTTATTAGCCTACATTATCTACAGTAAGTAAGTTATATTTAACAATACAAAATGCAGACGATCCCTTATCTACTTGAAGAAATCCGTCATCTTCCTCTGCTTTATTTTCTGAGCACAAGCTTCCACCACAAAGTTCTCAACCACATTCAGTGATGAATGAAACAAGTTGTTCTGTAAAAATATGTGAATATTCGAGATAAATAACAACTTTAAATGCAAGGCATATCATTGAAGCTTCGAGATATCAAAAATTTCGATTTATAGAAATTAGACTTGAAGAGAAAAAATACATGTAGCCTAGTTATAGGATTTGTTTGGGAAATAATAATTACTACGAGTTATCGAAAATTCGAGCAATAGAAGTTTGAGATAGAGGTGCGACTGTGTTGAAACAGTCTCAATTACAGAAAAATTTGATTCGATTATAAAATTTGATTGACTGGTTAAAATTTGTAATGTTTTCCATAAGATTAAAAATTCACAATGTTTCTGAAATGATAAAAATGAAGTGTTATTTGCAGGAATATGCATAATAATTTGTGTTAATGCATATATGAATTTTGCATGTCCCTACTTACACCTCTTGCATGAAAATCCTAACTCTGGCTATGGACATATATTCTGAAATTTAATGTTCAATGACACTTTGTGCCTACAGCCCCATTTTTATTTGAATGCCCTTTATTTTTAAAGACTTACATGACTATCCTCATGTTTCAATAGCGTAGACAGGGACTCGACACAAGTAGGAAGTGAGGTATCTTGCGGCTCCATTTTAGTGCACAACCGAGACACGACAGCCATGGCTGAATGCAGAGTATCTTTGTGTACTCGACAACCATTGTCCCGGATGAAGGATAATACACAGTTCAACCCTCCAGCCTCAAACACTGCACCTGCTTCGCGCGTGCAGATCAATTCCAACACCTGTGAAACACAAAACTATGTTAGTCCACCAGAGCATCAATTTTAAGGACTACTTTTTTAAAAACTGTAAATTACTTCACTTTATTAATTTATTGTATTTGTACAGATGGAGAAACAAGCAGACTAAGAATCCAAATCAAGTCCAAATACTATAGTTACTAGACTAGTTTATTTTAAAAATTGTGTCCCATAATTAGTCTCATTAGAATTAATTGGAGCACGACGACGACAACAACAACAACATAGGCCTACACATTTATTTATTTTTATTCTTTTTTTATTTTTACACTTATTCGCCTATACTGTACAATCCCACTAACTTGGCTCACAGAAAATCTAAATGAATACCAATTGGTATATAATAAATTTATTACAACTTTGTCAATAATAATTAACCATTATGACAATGGTAATAATTAATGTGTGTTGACTGATAGTACTATGTTATTCAAAACCACCTGGTCAAACACTAAAGAATGTAGTTTAATTACTGCTTACACGTACATGTTTCGGTGTTCAATGACATCCTCGTCAGCATAGATTGAATTAAAATAATCATAAACCAAGTTTACAAAAATAAAAGAGAAAATGGATATCCTTACAAAACACTAATAGTGTTGAATTAAAATAATCTTAAAACCAAGTTAACAAAAATAAAAGAGAAAATGGATATCCTTACAAAACACTATTAGTGTTAGATTATTTTAATTCAATCTACGCTGACGAGGGTGTCATTGATCACCGAAACATGTACATGTAAGCAGTAATTAAATTACATATTATGGCCTTCTTCAGCAGTGTTGAAAAGAAACTGAAGTTATTACGAGCAAAGCTTTGTTGTTAATATTTCACTTGGGGGTTCTATGAAAAATCTTATAAAAATAGTTAACAACAGATCTGTTACAAATGTGGGCTTTAATTTGATGTTTATTTGTTTATTTTATTTCTTTATTTCTTATGCAAAATGAGGATACATTGCGGCACCTTGATGTTAATAAAAATAATTTTGCAATAATGACATACAGTCAATAACTTTCTTCGGCTTTTCCCAATTAATTGGGGTCTCCGGAGCCAACCAGGTTCATTTTGGTTTTGGCCGGGGATTTAAGGCCGGATGCCCTTCCTGACGCCACATGATTTTTCAGGTGAAAATTTCACCCCGCTGTCACCGGGATTCAAACCCCGGCTGTCCAGGTGAAAGACGAGCAGCTAAGCCACTGCGCCATCACGCTCCCCAATAATGACATACAGTATAAATATAAATAGTTGGTATTGTATATTTCTATAAATTAGTCTAAATATATCTCCCCCCCCAAAAAAACTATGGAATTTATGTTTAAAAATATGTTCTTATTTTTATTTATGTCCATAAAAATAGAATTTTCAACATGATGAATTTAAAGACATCAGAAAAAGGCAGATGACCTCACTCACAACAATAAAAGGCAGATGACCTCACTCACAACAATAAATAACTAAATATAGAGATAAGAAATGTTAAATTCACAAACATTATTTTGAAGTATAGTCTCTCTTATACTCTGCGAGCTGCCAGAATAGGATTGACAGTTCTCTTATCGCCATGTGGTCTGAGAACGAGATTGCCAAACTGTACAAGCCAGATATACAGCTGACCAGGCACTGAAGCACGTGGGCTGTAATATTGCAACGCAGAGTATTATGACGTCAACTATGCGAACATGCATTGGTCAAGAGGCAGAGGGGTGATGACTGACGTGGAATTTCCGGCGAAATGTCAATCCTATTCAGGCAGCTCACAGAGTATAAAGGGAAGATACTCTGAAGCATAAGAGCAGAAGGCATGATTAACGGTCACGTAAAACTAAAAGCTTCCTTTTAAGAGCAGATGTTGACAAATAAGCCACCTTTGAGCATGGTTCGTTTGAGCCCAGAATGTAGAGTAATTGGGTTTGAATCTCACCTCTAAAGCTTCAAAATATGCACATTAACAGATTTTACCTACCTTAATGCACTGCTCGGCAAGGTCTTTGCTGGTGCGCGATGCCAGCTCTGCTACTACAAGCCGATTGCAGATTGCCTTGACAGCACCATCCATGGCAATAATGCGCCGTGTGCACTCGGCGGAAACATCAAGGTAATAGGTGATAGCCCGTGCTGTAACCTCCAAGACATTGTCCGGTGCACAATCATCCAGGAAGATCCGGCAGAGGGCTGGCAGGAACGTTCGTGGAGGGCAGCTGAAACACACAATATAAACCTCTCATGAATCCCATTTCACTTCACCATTCCATTGTAACAAATGGAAGACAGATTGTAAAACAATGAAGAATATTTTGAAATACTAGGAGACATCAAAGCAAGAAGGAAGTTCTAAACAAATGTGCAAGTATACATGGAAAGGCCCAACTTGTCAGGTATTGAGGCAACACCATTTCTGGACTGTATTCATCGGTATAATTATTAGTTAATAGTTGGTTTATCATCTAGATTTTTTTTGTAATTACCTAAAGGGAACCGGGAAGTGTGAAGCGACAAAAGTACAACTTCCTATAATTGGCAGTGTATATCACAAAGTATTTCAGATATTTCCTTAAACCTTTCAGAAATGTAAATAGGGTTTCAGTAGCTTGTAGTTGGCATTTTTTTTATTATTTTTTTTTTTTTTTTGGTACCATTTTCTCAAAACCTATTGAGTCATTCTAGATGTAACTTGGTATGCTGCTTTAAACCAATGTTTGGTATGTTACATTACATTTTCATTTGAGACTGTTTTGCCTTTCAGCATCCAGTCTAGTCTGCAAGCCTCTGTTTGCGAACAAGTCGCCTCCATGATGCCTTATTAGCAGTTAGCACTGTGACCGCCTCTCACTTGGAAGTTTTGTATGTGTGGTAGTAAAATTATTCAGATATCTGTATTGGTTATTGAAAATGAGACTGATAACCAGTAATATTATTACTGAAAATTTAAGAATTAAATTATGATTCACAAAAATATTTTTTACCATAAGTACTAAGCAAATCAGGGCAACAACTTTAGTACATAGGCTCAAGATCTGTTTTTAAAATTTCCTGAATGTTTGTCTAGTAGTTTCTGAAAAAAAAAATGTTCAGTACATGGAGATAATTATTTTTAAAAATATTTAAATACTGCTACTATGAAAATTGCTACTGTTAATTTTTCTTTGACAACCACATGCTCTCTCTCTATTCATTTAGTCGATTCCGACTCTCCGTGACCCCATGTACTAGACTTCGCCAATTTCTCCTGTCCTGCACTGCCTCTCGAAGATTTTCCAAGCTGGAATTTAGTGCTTCTGTGATGCCATCCATCCATCTCATTCTTTGCCTCCCTCTTCTTCTTGTGCCTTCTATCTTCCCCAGCATTAAGGTCTTCTCTAATGAATTATGTCTTCTCATGATGTGTCCAAAATAGCCCAGTTTTTGTATCAGGATTAAGCCCCCCAAGGAACAAGCTGGTTTAATTTGCTGTAAAACTGACTTATTGGTTCTCTTCGCAGTCCATGGAACTCGAAGAACTCTTCTCCAACACCATAATTCGAAGGAATCGATTCTACGGCGTTCAGCTTTTCTTATGGTCCACGTCTCACATCCGTACATCACAACTGGAAAAACCATAGCCCTTATTATACGGATCTTTGTTGTTAAGGTTAGGTCTCTACTCCTTAAGATATAGTCCAGATTTGAAAGTGCCTGTCTACCAAGTAGCAATCGTCTTTTGAGCTCATGACTGCAGTCACCATCGGCAGAAATCTGTGAGCCAAGATAGTTAAAAACAGAGACTACCTCCATTTTTTCTCCTCCTACTTGCCATGAATTGACAGTTGTAGTTGTCATAATTTTTGTTTTCTTGACATTCAACATTAGTCCAGTCTTTGAACTTTCTTCTTTCACTTTCAGTAAGAGATTTTTTAAATCTTCTTCAGTTTCAGCCATCAGGATTATATCATCTGCATATCTCAGGTTGTTTATATTTAACCCAGCTATTTTGATTCCTGTTTCTTCTTCATCATCTAACCCCACATTCCTCATAATGTGTTCTGCATACAGATTGAAAAGGTAAGGTGACAATATACAGCCTTGCCATACTCCTTTTTGAATCTTAACCCATTTAGTTGTTCCATATATGGTTCTCACTGTAGCTTCTTGATCAGAGTATAAGTTCCGGATGAGGTTAATGATATGTTCTGGTACTCCCATGTATTTTAGTACTTTCCATAACTCATTATGATCAACACAGTCGAAAGCTTTAGCATAATCAATAAAACAAAAATATACATCTTTCTGGAATTCTCTTGCCTTCTCCATTATCCAACGTACGGTAGCGATTTGATCTCTGGTCCCTCTTCCTTTACGAAATCCAGCTTGTTCTTCAGGTAGCTCTCGGTCTACATACTGGCGTAGTCTATTTTGTAGGATTTTAAGCATGACTGCTAGCATGTGAGATAAGTGCTATTGTTCGGTGATTCGTGCATTCTTTAGAATTTCCCTTCTTAGGAATTGGGATGAATATTGAACTTTTCCAGTCTTTTGGCCATTGTTGGGTTTTCCATATTTGCTGACATATGGAATGTAAAATTTTCACTGCACTATCTCCAACTTCTTTGAACATTTCTATTGGAATTCCATCATGTCCACTAGCTTTGTTTTTAGCAATATTCTCTAGGGCCCATTTGACTACAGTTTCCAAAATATCTGGTTCTGGTTCGAAGGGCACATGAACTTCATTATCCATAATACATGGTTCTTTCTTATACAGATCTTCTACATATTCCATCCATCTTTCCTCAATGTCCTCTGCTTCTGTTAGATCGTTGCCATATTTATCTTCCACCATCCCAAATTTTGCCTGAAATTTTGCTTTGATATCCCTAATTTTCTTGTCAAGTTCCCTCGTCTTTCCCATTCTGTTATTTTCCTCAACTTCCTTACATTGATTAGTTACAAAAATATTCATATCTCTTCTATTGTCCGTCCAGAGTTAAGAATGTACTACGGACTCTTATGGGCTTTTACATTTAGCGGACTCTCCCAGAATTAATGACTTCGAAGTCTTTAAAACTGGATTTTCGCTATGTCATTTAATAGCTTAATGGTCATGGGTGGAGAGTACATGATCCTCAGCATTCATTTAATGATATGTAATTCTTACATTCTTGATATGCAACATGATTTTGTAATGTATCTGACAGCAGTGTCTGCGCGCTGGATGGAACAGCGCGCACGCTGTAGTACGTGTCTTGGCTCTACACTGAACGCACGAGTCCAGTTCTCTCCAAGATATGTGAAACAGTGTTGAAGTGTATGGATCGTTTTGTGTAATACAAAAATAATTGTGATTTAGGTATAAGTAAGTGGCATTAAAGATATGGCTGATGTTCCGTTTGCGAAAAAAAACCTGGGGATATTTTAAGGCGTAGAGAACGACAGGTAGTTTGAAACGTCTACATATATATAAAGACCAAGAATCAGGAGAAAAGTGTGGACTGGACTGCGAGAGAAACTGCTGAAGCATGCAGCGTTTCAAGAACGTTGTCTGGAGGTAAGATTGCAGTCTTTGTTGTGTTTAAAATTAGGAATTTCCCAGTCTCTGGTATGACAACTTCCCATTCACGCTACTGTACGTTTTTGAGAAACCCGTGATGATATTATTATTATTATTATGATTATTATTATCTACTCACCTGCAATAATGTGCGTAACAGAACTTTCATGCAGTTAAATTACGCGATTTGTACCCAATGAGAAGCTTGTAGTTTTGTATAAAATAAACCGCTAAGGCTCATTATGAAATGGATAATGATTGTTTTGAGAAATATTTTAAAGAACAGATTATCGCAAATTTCCCACATCAGTCTGTAGTATTTGCCATTCATTGTCCAATGTACGTTGTGCCACTGAATTTTTTGATAACTTTCTTTCTTTCATCTATCATACTGAACTCGATAGCTGCAGTCACTTAAGTGCGGCCAGTATTTGGGAGATAGTGGGTTTGAACCCCACTGTCGGCAGCCGTGAGGATGGTTTTCCGTGGTTTTCCATTTTCACACCAGGCAAATGCTGAGGCTGTGCCTTAATTAAGGTCACGGCCACTTCCTTCCCACCCCTAGCCCTTTCCTGTCCCATCGTCGCCATAAGACATATCTGTGTCGGTGCGACGTAAAGCTACTTGTAAAAAAAAATCTTTCATCTACGCGTGTAATAATATGTGAACTATGATATGATAAGAACAAAATTACTTGTTATTTCCGGGTACTCTCCTCGCCTCTGCAGATAAAAGTGACTCACTGGGATATGTGAAGGTGTCGCTGCGACAGATGATTTGTATCCTGTCACTGACCTAGGCTGACCTTGGAGAATATATTGCCATATTACGTATTAAACTTGATCCGTATCTAACGGATGACTCAGGTTAGCTTTCATGTCATTCGTTCTGTCATAGCCACACCGTACATAACTAAAATTCCAATGTAAATAAATAGTAAATTGTCGCAGTATTTATAATCCGTTCTAAGCATTGTTATGTAAAACAATTACTATCCTTGGATCCCCCAATCATTAGGGGAATAACTCCGTCTTTATCTTTATTAAAAACTGTTCATCCAAATTCTGTTATTCTTACGGGAATTATAGTAAAAGGTTGCAGATTATAATGGCGCGAAGGATCGACATTCCGCCCGGATGAGCAGCTTGCTGATACTGTCCGGCAGCGAGCTGTACTACTCGTGTGGAGTGCTGTACTACTCGTGTGGAGTGCTGTACAATAGCTGCCCTTCTACATTCGCTAGACGTGGCAACGCTTGTGCCATAAGAGCTACAGTACATTCTTAACTCTGGACGGACAATAGCTAATCTTCTAAACTCTGCATTAAACTCAAACATTGCTGATCTATCCCCTTTAATTTTTGCATTCCATCGTTCTTCTGCAATTTGCAGTGCCTCACCCGATAACCATTTGGCCTTCTTCTTATTCTTTTCCTTGGGAATGTATTTTTCTGCTTCCTGCTTAACAGCAGCAGATACTTCTGTCCACAACTCTTCAGGGGTTTTGTCTCCAATCTGCAATGTATTAAATCTGTTTCTGACATACTGAAACCCTCTACATATTGCAGAAGTGCCATTTAAATTAAATTTCAGGAAAGTTTTAAGGATATATCTGAAATGCCTTGTGATGTAAACTGTCATATAGAGGAAGCTGTACTTTACTGTCGCTAACGCACTTCCCGGTTCCCCTACCTAATGTATTTCATATGTTAGGGTTTGCCTTTAGCCTTCCTATTCAGTCTACATTTAGCTTTGAGTCCAAAGAATGTAAATGTATAAGATAAATACATTGAAAGATTTGTCAGTTTCCTGTTTAAACTGGAATATCTCTTTAACTACAGTAGTAGCGAGAACTGGTGCATTTCCCAACGCATGTGTCATAGTCAGATAGTGAAATCCGTCATTTAGAGAAAATCCTAGGCACTTCATGAAAAGCCAGCATATGATGTAAAAAGGGATAGTTGCACTATCTGACGCGTGGTTTCATGAAATGACTAAATTTCGCTGTCACACAATGCAATTCCTCTTGTACATTATACGACGAGAAGTCCAGCCCATCACTTCATGAAGTACCGGTAGCAGTGTCCTCATGGTGAGATAACAGTGCTTTCCAAGAATTAATAGTGGCAATATACAGTAGGGAAATCACCGTGGACGTTGTTGTTTCTTGAGGAACATGTTTTCCAATTAACAATTTCTGTACATTTTTTCATTCAGACTGCACATTTTAATATATTTGTGTTCTATTATTGTTGTTTTATTTTTGTAAAATCATTTTAAACCATAATAATCATTAATTTATTTCTTGGAATAGTTTGTGTATGACGGCGAAAAGTTAATGTACAGGTCTGACGTTAGTTTTTGGCCGGTGCTTGATTGTTGCATAGAGGTCTCCGACCAGCCAGGAAGCCTTCTTCTTATGAGCATGTACAGTTATAACTGCATGCACGCACGCACGATCAGAAGGAACTAAGGAAGGAGGTTAAACGGTTAGCACAGTGGATGCGCGGCTTTCACGGCCACTGGCCAAAAACAAACGTCAGACCTATACGACTCCATTGCGTCATTCATTTCATTATAAATGAATTTCATGAAGAGTCGAATCAACAAACACCGGATCTTCATGAAGTGCCTCGGCTGATAATGTAAAATCATTTCTTACAACTTGGAGCCTCGGTGGCTTAGGCGGCAGCACACCGGCCTCTCACCGATGGGTCCGTGGTTCAAATCCCGGTCACTCCATGTGAGATTTGTGCTGGACAAAGTGGAGGCAGACAGGTTTTCCCTGTCACAATTTCATTCCAGCAACACTCTCCACCATCATTTCATTTCATCTGTCATTCATTCAATCATTGCCCCAGGGGAGTGCGACAGGCTTCGGCAGCCGGCAGTTTACATCCTCGCCGCTAGATGGGAGCTTCATTCATTCCATTCCCTGACCTGGTCGGTCGACTGGAAGCAGGCTGTGGATTTTCACAACTTGGACCTTGCTATATGCTAACGATGTGCTTCTAGCTTCTGAGGATAAGACTGATCTGCAATTACAAGTTCAGGCATGGACCAACCACCTCGCAAATTTGGATTACGGCTCAACATAAAGAAAACAGGAGTATTTGACAACGGATCTAAATGATCAGAATACGATTCAAATTAATAGTGGTGACCTTCCAAAGACATTGTCATTTGAATATCTTGGCTCGACTATTACTGCAGATGGAACCCTCAGACCTGAAATATCACATCGCGTGAGCAGCGCATGGCTCAAGTGGAGCTCATTGTCCGGTGTCTTATGTGATAAGAAGATTCCAGACCAGCTCAAGACAAAAGTTTATCATTCTGTGGTCCATCCCGTTGCTCTGTATGGCCCTCAACTAAGGGAGATGAAGACAAAGATGCTCAGGTGGCCATCTGGCTTGACACTCCATGATCATGTCAGAAATAATGACATTCGCAAGCAATATGGAGTAGCGCTAATTGCTGAAAAGATGAGGGAAAGCCGTCTCCCTTGGTATGGCAATGTCTTACGAGCTCCTGAAACAACAGTTGCACACACTGGATTGGCATTGTGGATAGAGACCGATAGGATGACCAAGACAGCGTTGGCTTGACACTCTACATGACGATTTAAAATTTTCTCGATTTCATCCCGACATGGAACACAATCGTCTAATATGGCGACAGAAAACCAAAAACCTGCCAATTTGTGGGACAAATGCTGAAGAAAAAGAAAAAAAAATATTTCTTACACCATCTGCCCAAATCGATCTGTCACTTCATGCAGAAACACGTCAAGATAGTGCGACTATCCCTTTCTACATCCTATGCCAGCTTTTCATGAAGTGCCTAGGATTTTCATGAAATGGCAGATTTCAATGTGACCACCACACATGCACACAAATTAAGGAAGATGAAAGGGAGCACATACAGTGTGCAATTTAAAAAGGAGGAATGACAGAGAGTCATGAGCCAGCCTCCGAGGTGACACCTTGTATAGTTCCTGTGATATTTTTGTTACTGAATAGGCTATATCAGCCGTAAACAAGACTTGGAGAGAGATTTAATTCTTAAGAACCAGATCAAAACAGTTGCCAATTAATACCGACATTTGGAACGTTCATGTGCTTTCTTTTTCTTTGGGGGCATGGTGGTGCAGTGGTCAAGTGAAATGTCACATCCTGTATTTCGGATGCCAAGTAGAAAGGGAGGTCGCGAGACTCATGATCGTGAGATTAACGTCACGTAAAACTACACGCTCCCTTCCTTCTTTTTCATTCTCTTTTATTTTATTTTTATTTGTATCTACAGTAGAACGTCGATAACCCAGACGTCAAAAATCCGGACCGTTGATAATCTGGATTTAATTCCGGTGGAAAAACGTTGAAGTGAATATATTTGTCAAACAAAAGCATTGATGCGACAGGCTGGGCTAGGTCATCTTACCACTACAAATCAAAGACTTGGCAGCAAAATAGCGAACCACTACTGCAGGTAAAAAATCAATAACTGATTATTTTAAGACCTCCGACATTGCATAAACTGTACTGTATTCTGTAAATATGTACATATTGTACGTAAATATGTACATATTGTACATTACAAATGTATGCTTATTCATCATCATCATCATCATTTCCCCTTATCCAGCTCCTGCCGGGTCGGGGTATTTATGGCACTTCTCCACTTTCCTCTTTCCTTCCACCATTCTTCTTCCACGATCTTGTCCCAATCCAGATTTCTTTTTCTTACGCTGTTCTTCACTGAATCAATCCACCTTGTTCTAGGTCTTCCTCTTGCTCTCTTACCCTTGCACTTCGCCTCCAGCATCTGTCTTGGTATTCTATTTTCCTCCATCCTCTTTACATGTCCAAACCACCTTAGTTTATTCTTCTCAATTCACTCATTTAGTTTTGCCATCCCAACTTCCTTCCTAACATCTTCATTCCTCACTCTGTCTTTCCTATCATACTTCTTAGGAATTTCATTTCACTGGCTTGGATTCTACTCTCTTGCCTGCTTGTCAGGGTCCAAGTCTCAGCTGCATAAGTTAATATGGGAACATAGTACACTTTATACATTACCTCCTTGCTTTTCCTTGGTACTTCCTTATCCCAAACAAGTTTTCTTACACTTTGATAGAATGCACTGCTCTGCTGTACCCTCCTGCCAATCTCCATGTCCAACCTACCAGTTTGCATCAATTCACTTCCTAGGTATTTGAACGTGTCCACAATTTCCAAACTCTGACTTCCAATTTTCACAGTGCCCTTTCCTTGTCTTTCCCCTCCTGTCATCACCATGGTCTTGCTTTTCTCTATACTGATTTTCAGGCCGTACTTCTGAATATTTTCCATCAGTGCATCTAGTTGTTTTTGCACTTCTTCGGTGTTCCTTCCCCAGACCACAATATCATCTGCAAATAACAGTAACTTCATTTCTTTATGTCCATAGGCTTCCTTTGTTTCCTTTACAATTTCATCCATCACCATTATGAACAAGAGAGGTGACAGCACACTCCCCTGTCGTAGTCCAGTCTTGTTCCTAAACCAATCTGTCTTTCCAACTGGGGTCAGTACCCTGCTAACACAGTTGTTGTACATTGCTTGCACCATTTCCAACATTTCTCTTCCCAGTCTCTTCTTAACCATGGTTTCCCATACCTTCTCTCTGGGGACACTATCATATGCCTTTTCTAGATCTATGAAAGTCATGATCAAATCCTCTCCATATTCCCAGTTCTTTTCCATCACCTGCCTCAAGCTAAAGGTTGGGTCCACTGTGGATCGTCCACTCCCGAAGCCATACTGTTCCTCTTGCAACTCTCCTTCCACCTTTCTTCTCATTCTTCTTTCTAATATCCTTTCCAGTATTTTTACTATCTGTGATATGAGGGTGATCCCTCTATAGTTATCACACACCTTCTTGTCCCCCTTCTTAAACACTGGTATTATTAGCCCTTTCTCCCAGTCTTCTGGTACACATTTCTGTTCCCACACATACTTTAGCAGTCGATACAACCATTGCATACCAACAGGTGCAGCAGCCTTTATCATTTCTACACTGATTTCATCCACCCCTGTTGCTTTTCCCATCTTCATTTTCTGTACTGCTAATTCCACCTCCAGCATTGTTATATCATCTTCTGTTATAGAGTCGTCAGGTTGTGTCACTTCCATCTCACCAGTACAATTGCTCACATTCAATAGCTTATCGAAATACTCCTTCCATCGTCCCTTTATCTCTTCTGGGTGTGTTAACAACTCTCCATCTTCCTTTTTCACTAGCTTTGTGTATGCTTATTATTTCATTAAAATGGATTAAGTTCATATTAATGGTTTTATTTATTTGCTCCAATTATTTAACCACGAAAGTGAATTATTAACGGGTTTTAGCAAGTTTTCTTTTTGTTATGAACACAAACGATCTCTTTTTGGTTCTTTTCGAAATTTTGATAATCCGGATAGGGTCCAGTCACAATTATCAACGCTCTACTGTATTTGGTTCGTTCCTTAGTTTAGGGGCTGTGACAACACGGTCATGTAGCCCCGTGTACTTTGGGTGTGTGTAGAATTTGTCTGATAACCGGTGTTAATTGTGATGGCTATATTAGTGTGTGTTATAGGCTATGTGATTCAGGTAGAAGGACTGCAGACAATTAATTTCTAAAATAGTTCCTACTTTTGCTACCAAATGCTACCATCCACGACACCTAGCTGCAGGCATGGCTACTAAATGTAATTGCAGTCAGCACCTGGTGGGGAACGTTGGAACTAATATAGCGTTAGCAAACTAACCTACAAATTTTATCTTCCACAAGTGTAGTTAGTGGAAGGTTCTTTTTCATGCCATAAATCTATGACATGGGACCGCCGGCTTTACTTCCCCTCTGAAGGGAAGCATACTGAGTGATTTTTAACGCTCTTAAAAAATCCGACGACTTCGGCCAGGTTTGAACCCGCGATCTTGGGCATAGAAGGTCAGCATGCTACCAACTACGCCACCGAAGCCGCTCGACTGTATTTACTTAATAATCTATAGCCAAGATAAAGAGTTTCCCGTTCATTTAGTAAAGAGTAAAAATCTGTCTTCAATTAAAAACCAATCTAGTCCCTTTCTTTGTCTGCAGTGCACAGCTGCTGCTATCACCAGTTCACACTTAACCTCCATTAACTGTCTGATGAAGCACAATTGACCAGCCCTGGCAAGGCCAGAACTCTGCCAGTAGAAAACAAAAATCTAACAGTATTTTAATTAATTAGGATAATTTACATCTCCTTCTGTAGTGAAGAGGTGTGTATCAAGTTTACTGTCCCAAAGATCCTAGCTTCAATTTTCAGCTTTCAATTCTAGAGCAAGGCCAGGAATGGGGTTAACTCAGCCTTGTGAGGACACCCCACTTCTATTCTGGGCAAACAGAAAGATACTTAACTTAAGGTCATATTCATCTCTTTCCTGCCACAGATCGCCTAACCTATTCGAGTTTCTCTGGAGTGCAAACAGACTACTGAAATGGAAAGTAGATTGCCTGCATGGCTCCACCTGAAGAGATCAACACCAGGGAGTTGTGGCCATATCATTATTATTATTATTATTATTATCATTATTATTATTATTATTATTATTATTATTATTATTATTGCACTAGTACAGCCATTGCCTGGCAGATACCACACAGAGCCCTTAAACAAAGCAACAAATTCCATTACTCAGCAAAATTCAAATCTCTGTATCTTCCATAAAATTGCATCCATAAGCGACATTTTGATATCAGTATAAAACCACATTTTGCTAAAATTTCTGGGTTCAAAAGGCTGCACTTAAAAGTTGAAACTCTCTGTTTTAGTTAATACAATAGTTCTGAACATAACAGCAACAAGTGAAGACATTCAAGTTTTTAGCAGCTCAAGAACGAAGATCTTAACATTACTTGTAGATTGTGCCAGCACTGTACTTCAAAAAGCAAGGCTGCTAATTTTGTACTTTCGTCATTTTTCCTTATTGCCACTTAGAATTGTCTCTGTTGCAGTCAGAATAAAAATAAATGAATTATACTAATGAATAAACCTGAGCATTTATTTGAACAAGATATTTCCTAGATTAAAAAAAAAACGGACAGCAGTAGCTATGCTCGCTAAAACGCAACTTTGGGCCACGAGGCCAAGCTATCCGCAAACTCGGTAGATGTGGGTTCAAACCCCACTTTCTGCCGTCCTTGTCCGAGGGTTCCCATTTTAACTCCTGACAAATACCAGAACAGTACCTCCTAATAGGCCACAGCAGTTTTCTTAGAATTCCTTGCCCAGTTTATTTCATCTTCATTTATTTCATCGCTCATTAACTCCTTGTCATAGATTTAGGGCATGTAAAAGAACCTACCACTACAATTGGTAGTATGTAGCCAAATTTGTAGGTTATATTTTGTTAGAAACGCTCTATCAAGTTCCAACGTTCATTGCTAGGTGTCAGTGGCATCTGGTAGCCAAAGTTGGAACTACTTGAAATTGCTCATTCATTTCATCTCATCCACTAGCAACGGTACTAGTAGCTCACCCCATGGGTGTCTGCATAGAAGCAGCTACAAACTCGGGCGAGCCAAACATGTCCTCAGACACTCCCGGCTCTAAAAGCCATACGCTAAATAAATAAAATAAATCCTCTCATGAGGTTGGCATCAGGCCATAAAAACTTCCGCTACAAAGAAATTCACCGCACCCTATACCCAATCCCATTAAAAATAGGAATAATGAGGGGTAGACATACAGTACATTTTGTAGATAAAAACAAACATGTGCAGAGAGCAGAGCACTGACAAGAAACTTGACAGTTCAGTAGTTCTCTCTAGCATCCAAGGTCAAGTGATTTATGACCCTATGCTGGACACTTAATTCCTTTACAATAGTTCATTGGATTAAGTCCAGGCAATGATCATCACTATGTTGTGTCTACTGCATATTGTTTTTATGATCTGAACTCTGGCACCATTTAATGACCAGGAGAGGGAGCTCGTGGAAATAACAAAAGGAGAACCAATTACAGAACAATAAAGAAGACTTCTTGACTCTCAATATATATATATATATATTTGTTATATTGTATTGTATTTTATATAGTCCATATAGATGTTTCTTGAACTACACCTAATTCTTCGCAATTCGCATCATATTATTGTTATAGCTCTAGTACAGCCGTTGCGTGGCAGATACCACACACAAGTGTATGGAACTGATGACAGCTGTGATACACCAAAGAACATTTGATACATACTGTATACCAAAATAGAATAGGGCTCATTATTATTATTATTATGCCCCACACGACACAGCATAAACATAGAAAAATTGCTGCGTTTTAAATTCACTGGCCGTGAAAGCCGATATAAGTTACCATCTAATTGAATAGACGTTTCATAATTTGTATCGATTCTCATTTCTCTTATACCCCAGTATTAGTACAGTAGGCTAATTTATTTTTGTATTCTACTGGTAAATATGCATTTTATTTTATTTTTTTAATTATGCGGAAAGATTATTGTTTGCAATTTCAAAGAGTGTGGAACCAACATAACTTTCAAAAAAACTATGGTTAATTACATTTTTTGACATTAAGGTATCAATCATATCATACACAATAAAATGTACCCATTATACAAATAAATATTGTATGGACAATA
This sequence comes from Meconema thalassinum, assembly GCA_946902985.2. NCBI lineage: Eukaryota > Metazoa > Arthropoda > Insecta > Orthoptera > Tettigoniidae > Meconema > Meconema thalassinum. The sequence goes on along the minus strand of OX336399.1, from coordinate 138,955,231 downwards.
ACTCATAAAATGCATATACGTTAACCATTTTAAAATTGGTACAGTTTTATCCGTATTGACTAATGGTAAGTTAATATGTAATTGACAAGGTAGATTTCACAATTACATATTACAATAACTCAAGAAATTTCTCATTTTGATATCGATTTGCACTTAATTTTTCGACACTATTCATATTTTTTTAAATTTTTAACTCAATTCAAAATATATTGTTTCTATTCATTTTTAAATTGAGTGTGTTTTTGTGTACGGTTATTTATTTATTTAATTTTTTTATTTTTTTTTATTTATTTATTTATTTATTTATTTTTACTCTAACTTTTTGATTAGATTATTAATTAGATTTACGCTGAAGAAGACTCCATTGAAGGGTCAAAACATGCACAACAATTGAATGGAGGTAGTGCACAGTTCGCTACTCCTGTGGGAGTCCGGACACGGACACCAAGAGTCTGCTGATGAGCCAGCTTGGTGTTCCCCACACAAGACACGGCATAAACCTAGAAAAATTGCTGAGTTTTAATTCACTGGCCGTGAAAGCCAATATACCATCTAATTGAATAGATGTTTCATAATTTGTATTAATAGGCTTAGTATTATTAAGAATTATCAATAAATATCTTCTTCTTCCTCCTCCTCCTCCTCGCCTTTTCCCTTTACGTGGGGTCGGCTTTCTTAATCCTGAGGTGCCAGTCGTATTATGAAATTTTATACTTTGCTGGGGGGGAAAATATTTGCCCTGTGTGATATGCAACAACAATCTATTTTGCACAGGAAGGGTTGAATCAAAACCAGAAATGGAAGATGTGAAACTTTTATATATAATGAGAAGGTTACTTGTATTGTTGCAGGAGGAGGTGGCAGAAGAGCCAACATTAACTGCAGAAAAAAACCCTGCCATAATCTTGGGACTCAAATTACTGTAAGGTAGAATTTGATAAAAGCTTTAGTCACCCAGAAAAGTATATCGAGACCAGTGCAGCATCTATGTACAGATTTTACGAGTATCTTGAGGACCCATACATTTCTAACATTTCATTCTGTTAATTGGCACAAGAGGAACTAAACAAAAAGCATTAAAATTTAGAATCATAGTCCATTGAGATTGTTTCTTAGTATCAAAATCCAACCTTTCAATATTGAAACAATAATGCCTAGTATAACACTGTCAAAAGAAATTTGTTGACATAAAATATAGATTTAGGTATTAGGAAGTAATTCTTTAAAGCTTTTGTCAGGAGTGTGGCGCTCTATGGAAGTGAAACTTGGGACAGTTGGCATAGCAGAAAAAAGGAGAACAGAGGCATTTGAAATGTGATGTTACACGTGAATGATGAAGATCAGATGGGTAGATAGAGTAACAATTGAAGAGGTATTACGACGAGATGGACAGCAGAGATGCTTCTACCGACTGCTAATGAAGATAAGAGATAGGTTGGTAGGACACATACTAAGACACCCAGGAATAGCAAACTTAGTTATGGAAGAAAGGGTCGAGGACAAGAACTATAGAGGTAGACAAAGGTTAGAAATTGTTCAACAGATTGCCTTGGATGTAGGGTGTGGTAGCTATATAGAGATGAAACGATTAGCTCAGGACAGGGAGCATAGAGAGCTGCACCAAACCAGTCGAGAGACTGAAGACTCGAACACACACAACCCATTTGTGAAGTTGTTTCAACTACAGAATCATGGTCCATCGAGATTGTTTCTTAGTATCAGAATGCAACCATGCAATATTAGAACAAAATTATGCCTTGTATAAAGCTGTCATCTAACTGGAAATTCTTGCAGAATTTAGCACACAAGTCTGGGATTATGTCCCCTTGCAACTTTAAATAAATAAATAAATGTATCCCTAATAAAGTTTTGGCTAGGGATCTTTCGTGGATACATTATTTTAGGACATGTTTTTATCTGAAATGGTGATTTGCAGTACATTATAACTTTCCTTTTCATTAATTAACGTGTATTTTGAGCTAATAAAACTACTAACCTCAATATTGTCTGAGTGCATAGCACTTTGTAATGTATAATAAAAATGGAAGGTCATGGTAGCCCAGTAAACTGGTCACTAGGTGTTTATTTTAGTCTGAGAGGACAACCTCACTCTGCCAAAATGTGAGAAGTGAGCGACCTCTATTTTGAGTGGACTTGGAACCACACAATAGAACAGCTGACTACAAAGGACTACAATGGCATTATTTCAGACTAGGTAGGAACAAAGCCAGGGAAGTGAGGAGCAAGCCTGGTGTATCACAGGGAACAGAGTTGTCAGTCCACGACCATCCTAATACCAAACAAAATCAGATGTGTGTTACAGTTTTCAACTTTACAAAGGTTTTAAACTAAATGTCCCATATTTTCTAAAGCAAAATTCTTAATAAAGTGAACAGTAACATGGGATACACTAGAATACTACAGAACAAAAACTCAGCAAAAAATATAAAGTTTCCTTAGTTATCTTTGTCTTGTGAGCTGCACAGATCAGTCTTTTGAGCTGCGCATTGATTTTTGAGCTATGCCAGATTAGTTTTTTGAGCTGCACATCTCAAAGTGTACACTTATTATTTATTCACACTAGGTATGATAGTAGACAAGAGACACGACTTACTGATTCTCCAATTTTCAAGTATTTATGATGCAAATAATATAATATCATAGAACCTTAGTAAGTTATTGTTTTAAGAGGCGGAACTACGAGGTCATCTGCCCCTATCATAGAACTTTGCTCATACCACATACTTAAAATGAGTTTTAACTGTCACTGAATCTAAATTAAGACTGTTCTTCTCATTTGTTCATAAGGAATTCATCTGAGAAAAAACACTCCACACTTACCCAAGCTGGGTAAGATAGAAGCTATCTTATGTTCTGACGAAATATGCTACTAAATATGAATTAAAGTTTGAATAACAATAATAAATAATGTTATTGGTGTTACATCCCTTTAACTACTGAGGTTTTTAGAGTCACCAAGGTGCTGGAAATTGAGCTGAAGTGGATCTTTAACGTGCCAGTGAATCTATTGACACAGCTTCCTCGCATTTGCACATTCTTAAACACCACTGACTGCATCAGGATTCGATCCTGCAACCTCAGGCACAGCAGGCAAGAACATTACAACTGGGCCACGCATCCAGTCTTTTCATAGTATGAAGAAGGGGAGAAAATCGGAACATTTGTCAACCCGAAAAGAATTCATCAGAAGACCAGGGCATTGCTTAGAAAAACAAAATATTCAGGGTTGTCCCAGTAAAACTGGGATGTCAGAGACCTCTATTTTAATATGACTGTATAATGGCAATAAAAAGAGGATAAGTTAACTACTCATAAAAAGTTTAATTTTTATAAATTAACCCATTTTTGATAATTCTTAGGATGCATACAGTCTTGCAAGGCCTTTTGGATATTTTAGATGTGATGTATGAAAAATATTTCATCCTCCATCCAATGCTCATTCAGAAGTCTGGAACATCGTGATCATCAACCAGGTGTAGTTACTGCAAGAATGAAGGACTGCCTTGATAGCCTGGGTTATTGCAATTGGTATTTTGTGATAGGGGCTAAGATTGGGATGGAAGCAGTCATAGCCTTGAGAAAGGCATCAGTGAAGCATCTGCCAGGAGTGGAAATCAGAAACCATGAAAGCTATTGTAATGATGACAATGGTGGGATTCGAAACCACCCTAATTTCAGATTTCTTGACCACACTGGCCAGAGTTTTACTGTGCCACTGAGTTATTCTGGTTGGTCATCTCTTATTCATTTAATAAATTAGGTGCAGAAATGAAAATATTTAATTTAGGATACCCCAGTATTAGGATGTTAAGTTGCTTATAATATAAATGAATGATATTGCATATTTACAAGCAAGCAACACAGTACTGTAGTCATCTGATTTATGGAATAATAGGGTGATATCTGTACTGTCTAGGTGTATAATTGTAATTATTTTGGGGATGACATTGAGGAAAGAGCCCTAGGACAAGAAATAAGGGACCTTTCCAAAATGTTCCCATAGTGTATGGCGGGAAAACTCCATCATTGCTATTCAGAATGGACTATGTCAGCACCAAGATTAAATCTCCAATCTAGCATTTACAATTGCTATGATATACCAGTGGGCATGTTCGAAAAATATCTATAATTGGAATTTTCATTCAAAGGCCAAGTGCCTATAAATCAGACATTAAATTTCTGTATATTTCCTACTCCCCAAATATTTACAGACCAGAGGGTTCCACTAACCTCTCTTTTAAAAGACCTTTCCCAGAGTTAAATCTCACTCGACTCTCTTAACTGCCTGGCTTAATTCTTTTCACGATTAAAAAAATAGCCCATTCACATGTTGATTAAGATAAAATTTAGATATTCAGCCTTGGCATTGAACACATGTGACCGGGAAAATTCTCAGCTTGGGGTTCCTGAATTCAAAGATGACTTGTGTTCAGTTAGGAAGAAATATTCACCAGTTAGAAATTAAATAGTCAAGTCAATTAGGAATTCCACAAACAGATTGTCATTCAGTGCTGGGAGGAGGCGGCTTAATGCCATAACAGTTTGTTAAGGACATTGTTGAATACATGTCAGTCATAACTAAACAAATAGGGAGGTATTCTATATATATAGATACTTATGAATAAGAAAAGTACCTGTTGAATAAACTGGAGTAAAACTCCATAGTGTCTGCCACTTACTTAACAGAGTTTTAGTCACAAAGTAATAAACTGGAGCTGCTTGGTTTCCCCCAAGATGCCTTAAGGCACAGCACACCTCTCAATCCTTGTTAGGACAATTCATTAATACACATTTTATTTTTATAATTTAAAATCCAGTGGTATTTTCTTATCAGAAATGTCAGGTGTTGGCACTCTTGTCAATATGGTGCTGCAATATGGCCACAGAGTCAGCAATGATACCCTCAGCAAGAGTGATCAGGTGATTATTCTCCCAAACTTCTGGAACAGTTCCACAACTTCTCGATAGATAGTGCCCTGGGCACCAAACAGCATTCCTCGCACATTGAAGGTGTGATTCCCGTATCTATCTCTGTATTTTTCCTGAAAGTACGGAACGCAATCTTCATAGATGGTCTTTTTCTCCTGGTCAATCTCTTTAGCCTGACCTGGTGCATTCTTCTCAAACCGAATGGTTGGATGAAGAATATAGGCTTCATTAGATATTTTCTTAAATGCAACTGTCAGCAAAACGGTTCTTCCCTTGAGAATAGAGTGCATGCACTTCCTCGTAGCATTCAAATCCCAATTTGCTCAGCATGTTAATGATTGAATGTTTAACTTTGCAATGTCTTCTGTTAATAAGCAAAGAATTAAAAAGTACTATTAGCTTCTTTTGGTTCAAAATTAGGAGAATATTAATGTCAAAATACAAATAACTATAAATACTGCAATATTGAATACTGACCAAGGAAATGCGACATAGAGATCCGGAACAATCTGAAATACAGTATTTACTGGGTAATGCTTTAATTACCCCAGTTTCCTTACTGCACATAATGCAACAAAATGTGTAGCGAGATGAGAAGTAGTTTTCAGCTTCATGGATTAATAGGGTGATGTCTCCACTGCCTGGAAATTGTAAATTATTTTTGAGATGACATTGGGGAAAGAGCATGGAAGCTTTCAAATCTACTGAATTACTGAACTACAGTACTTGAAGTTAGTATTTTAAAGAGCCTCATCATCAACTTCTAAAGGCAATGCCTTGTCTCCGCAACCATTGCTCTCTGTCTTCAGCACTTCGTTTCATCTCACAGTAGGAACCATATTGAATAGTTAGTGTGATGTCTTGCAGGAAACATTTTCTCGGTCGACCTCGGCCTTTCTTCCCTGTGATCTTTCCTTCTAGGAGATTAGATAGGAAAACGTTGTCGCAAGATTGGCTTGTGAATTTAGCTTTTCTCTTATGGATAGTTGGTCTTAGTTCTCTTTTCCCTTGAATTTCTTGCAGGATGCCGATGTTAGTCCTCTTTTCAATCCATTTAACCCGTAATATTCTCCGCCAGACCCACATCTCAAACGCTTCAAGTCGCTTCCAATCCTGACCTCTGATTGTCCAAGATTCGCATCCATACAGAAGCACTCTTCATACAAAGGACACAACAAATTTCTTTCTAATTGCAATATCCAAATTTGCATTAATCAAAAGATTTTTCTTATTATTGAAAGCCTGTGAGCGCTATCCGCCTTCTAATCTCTTTACTACACCTGTTGTCATTGGTGATTAGACTTCCCAAATAAGAGAAACTGGTGACTTGTTCCACTAACTTGTCCGAAAGCTTAATGTTTGTGTGAATGCTCTCAGGATGTTTACTCACAACTAACACCTTGGTCTTCTTAGCATTAATGTTCAAATATAACTTTGACAACGCTGATGACAATACATTTAACATTCCAAAAGAACATTTATTCATGGAAGGGTCGCCGGTAGCTTATGACAGGTTTTACCGTATATCAAATATTCACAATTTATTGTTAATATTATTTATTTTCCAAAAATTGTATCTACGATTTATGGACGGCAGTGTCTTCATCTATTAATAGAAGATTTTAAGTCAGTTAACACGAGAGTGCCCAATTACATTGAGTGGGAAATTTCAATTAATTTCCTAGTGCCTAAAATAAAGTATAAGAATTATAAAAAACACTTAATAAACCACTTCTCAGATGGTCCAATCTAATTGGAGGCACCCGTGTTGACCAACTGAAAATCTTCTACTAATAGATTACTTAGGCAACACTGAAAAATGGCTTCTAATGTTCAAACAGTGTCTCCATCTCCGTCGAGTTAATTTTTGCACTTTTGACGGACATTAACTTTCCCCCAGAGGAATGCTGCGCAGGAAGACTGAAAACAAGTACAGTACCTCACACTAATTATCATGCACCAAAATGAAAAGACAGTAATGGCACTGGCCTTGCTGCTATATCACTTCCCTGTTCTACTGTATAAGGTAACAGTCAAGGAGAAAGTGGTTATCCTGTGTGAATTCAAGGTCACAGAATCATTCCCTCTTAGCAAGTGATCAATCATTGAAACCTTGTTACTTACACAAAGCTTCCTTTATGGAATGTCATAAGTAGGGGTGGTGTTTTTTCACAAATGAAGAGTCCAGGGGAAAACCCTGATAAGTCAAAAACCCAATTTTCTGTTTTTTATCTCGATTAATAGCTCCTTTAGTATAGTAAATTATGATGTAACCGTAAAGGGGAACAACCTGACCAGTCCACAGAAATTTGAATGTTTGCAAATGGTGTACAGGGGAATATCCTGACAAGTCCATGTGATACTGGGGAATAGTCTGACAAGTCCAGAGAAACTTTTGGGATTTTCTTGTATTTACGATAGCTGCCCTGTATAGCTATTATGTACAGAAACAACACTGTTATATATTCGTCATTGTTGTGGTGTATTTGACTGTCGAAAAGTTGTATCTGGAGTGTATTTCTAAGAGGAGTTTCGTTCAGTGCTGTCTGAAAATGAATGCAGAAGAAAGTGATTCACCAGGTGAAAATACATCTTTGAAGAAGCTGACGAAGAAGAGGAAGAAGTTCGGTCATGTTAGTGATGCTAAAAAACGTTTATGACTGCAATCACATGAAACAGGCGAACCATGCACATGGCAAAATAACTGCTTTGATATTGTTAGCGATGAAGACGAGAGGACTTATTAATAGGATGAACCAGTTTCAAACTCATGATGAAATAAACCTTTATCTGAGTGGTTCCATAACAGTGATCTCTGTACAATGCAGACGTCCCAGAAAAGAAGAGCAGTCGGCACAGTTTCGTGATGCATCTGATAAGTTTAGTGTTTGCGTTACTGATAACGAAATTGTTCAAGATACAGTTGAACTCCTATTTAACGTTTTTCTAGGGACCGGTATTTTTAACCTTAAATTGGGGTTCACCTTAAATCGAGGTTTCGATAGAATTCATGTGTGTAAGTCAGCATGTATGTCGTTACATGGAATAAAGAAGGGTAAATTACATTATTTACTAAACAAACTAAAATCTAGAAATAAGTCCTTGCGAGATGGTCGAGGAAAGCACAATAGCCGCCCACGCAGTTTAACGGATAATGCCTGTGCAATGATTCGACAACACATTCAATCATTTAAAGGGCACAACAGCCACTATGACGATGACAGAAAAGGTTTACTTCCCTGAGTCGTTTAACACTAAGACAATGTTCTATATGTTTGAAGAGAAGTTTCCTGGCCAGAAAGTATCATACGAAACATACCGCACAATTTTCAACTCCGATTTCAATGTAAGTTTTGCCGTTTGGAAGAGCAAATGTATTTTGACCGCCTTCTGCATTAGTCAGAACTAGTGACATTAATACGCAGTTTTAAGTTTTTGATTGTAAAAAATGTTCCCTGATTAGTATTATTGTAATAGTAGCTAAATTCTTCAATCTTAGGGACTTATCAGATACAAAATGTGTATTCATTTTACCATAAAATTGAATGTATCGTTGTATCCATTAATCACACCTACAAAATTTTTACTTCTTCTCCACTTGGTACTTAAATAACTAGAACAAAAAAAAACACAATTAACTGAAATAAATGACCATTCTGAGTCTTGAAACTTTTAATATGCTCTCCTGAAAAAATAGGAAAACGTGACTTGTCAGGTTTTCTTCCCTGGACTCTTCAAATGCGATCAAGTACGAAATGCTCATAAAGGCTTGTACTCTTATATTTCCACGTTTCACGACATATAAACCACTTTTTGTGTTTTTTGATAAAGCAACAAAATGCGAAATAGACTCAAAATGCGAAAATTACACCAAAATAATACATAAATGCGAAATCCACGAATTTTCAAACATAACATTTTTTTAATTCTTTATTTTCTTACGAAAACTTCGTGAAGAGTTTGTTTACCCTTGAAATATTTATCATCACTGCTTGACCACCGGTCTGGAATGGCGAAAGTAATCCCTCCTGCACCTCGCATTCATTCCCGTCGAGTAAGTCAAGTCAACAAGTGCTCAGATGGTTAGATCAAAAATGTCCATAAAACAGCTCTATCTACAATGTTAATAAATTCATGAACTTGCATGCACTTGCCCACTGCGTTGAAGCAAGACTTCAGTTAATTTTGTGTACTTTCTGTCTATTATTCTGGTTTTGAATAATTATATTTTTTTCTTCGAAGAGAGGGAGAGGCCGAGGAGGAGATTAACGACAAACATTACTAACAAAAAAATTGAACCGAGGGAATACTGATGATTCTTCCACTGGCACTGGACGCGCACCTTTCCAGTACAGATTACAGACTAAGTGTCTCGGTCAGGTACACTTCCTGTTGAAGGGCCCTTCAGTTCATGTACAATTTCTGGCCATTCGGCCTACAGATTGTGGGGTGAGGCTTGGTCAGCACGTCAGGTCCCCTCAGTTGTTAATCTTCCGTCACCAGGGCAACAGACAGCTAACCTCATGTCAGTTTCTAAAAACCCTGACAGAGACGGGAATCGACGCCAGGACCTCCGGGTGAAAGGCAGAGGCACTACCCCAACACCACGGGGCCGGCTCACACGTAATATAATAAAAATCCACAGCCTGCTTCCAGTCGACTGACCGGGTCAGGGAATGGAATCAATGAAGCCCCCATCTAGCGGCGAGGATATGAACTGTGCCGGCTGCCGAAGCCTGTCGCAATGATTAAATGAATGACGAAATGAAATGATAGTGAAGAGTGTTGCTGGAATGAAATTTGTGACAGGGAAAACCGGAGTACCCGCTTTGTCCAGCACAAATCTCACATGGAGTGACCGGGATTTGAACCACGGACCCAGTGGTGAGAGGCCGGCGCGCTGCCACCTAAGCCACGGAGGCTACCACACGTAATATAATTGGGATAAATACCGTGTTGACCAACTGAAAAGTTATCAATTAAATCAAGATCAATGAGCCACAGAACTGACAGTTCTATGATGTACACAAGAACCTCGTTATTTGGCCCTCATTAATCCGGATCTCCGGTTTAACCGGATCCGAAATAAAAATATATATTTTTACTGGTACAGTATTTCTTTTACGGGGACAACTCTTCTTGAATGTCTTTTCCGCCAAGATTAGTTAAGGACAGGAATTGGAATTAATTCGGCCACGGTCTATCAATGGTACCGTTCCGGCATTCGTCTGGAATTTAAAACCGATGTTAGTAAAACGTCTTCGTGATAGTGCAAACGCTATACAAATGTAAAACAGAAAAAACTCACATTATTTTAGTGCATAAAACAGTCGTAAATGTAAGAAAAATAAAATATTTTTTGTACAATTGAAAAAAGCTATTACAACTTATGTTAACAGATTATATAACATGTGTTGGTTCTTTAGTTTTTTCAGATTATCCGGATTTTCAATAATTCGGATCAGTTCCGGTCCCATTTAATCCGGATATACGAGGTTCTCGTGTAGACTACTGAATTCAAATGAAGGTGCTCTAACATTATCTCAAATTCTCTGTGTGTTGAACATGATTATGCAAATAGGAGGAGGAAGAAAGGAAATTTTATCTAAGGTTGAAGGGCATGAGCACACAAAAGCTTTGACTGGACTCTAGACTGTTGCTGTGATTATCACCATGCTTCAGTATGAGACTCCATATTCATATAATAAAATCCAGGACAACGGCATATTATCAAACAAACATTGTGTGTATACTGGTCAAATCAGGTTTGGTAGCCACCAAACTAAGGAAACCTATGAGACACTACTTTTTGCCCACAGTAATGCATCTGTTTAAACTTCTTTTGTAGGTATCTATAGAGCTGATCAGATTGAAAATTGTATGAGATTTGTAATTTTTGTTTCCAAAAACATACTGCAATCCATAATTTGTTAAAACTGTTCAGATAACCTAGCAAGGTGATATCCATAAGAAAAAAAAGTTTAAGAAAACACTGCCTTAATTGACGGATACTTTTATCTATTTTGATTGTGACATTTCCCGGCCCTCTTGGACTAATCTGGGCTAGTGTTGTTCGCAGATAGAGAGGAATGCTTGGCAGACCATTTTGTTGGGAGGGTTCAAAGATCAGCTGACCGTTTTATTTTAAAATAAACTGCAGTCTTAGTTCTTGATCCAAAAGATAGATGGATAATAATCTTTTTGTATAATTGTAGTGCCATGATTTTATTGTTTTCTATAGCAGCTTCGGTGGCATAGTCGGTAGCATGCTGAACTGCTATGCCCAAGATCGCAGGTTCAAACCTGGCCGAAGTCGTCGGATTTTTAAGAGCGTTAAAATCCTTCAGTATGCCTTCCTTCAGAGGGGAAGTAAAGCCGGCGGGCCCATGTCATTCATGGCATAAAAAACCTACCAATTAGTAGTGCGCAGTTAAATTTGTAGGTTATTTGGCTAGAAACGCTCTATCAAGTTCCATCGTTCGCCGCTGGGTGTCAGTGACGTCTGTAATACAAAGTTGGAACTACTTGAAATTGAACTTGCCCAATTTCATTCATCTTCATTCATTTCGTCTCATCCACAAGCAACGGTTGGTTGGCTCCTCAGTTTAGGGGCTACGACAACGCGGTCATGTAGCCCCGTGAACTTTGTGCGTGTGTCGAGTCTGTATGATAACCGGTGTTAATTGTGATGACTGCATTAGTGTGTGTATCTGTTTTAATTCAAGTAAGGATTGCAGACGATCAATTTTCAAGTAGTTCCTACTTTTACCGCCAAACACCACCGTCAACGACCAACTAGTTCAGAAATTAGTTACCAGATGCCACCGCAGTCGGCTCCTGACGACGAACATAGGAACCTAAGAACGTTAGTCAGATGTTTAACCTATATTCATTTAGCTGCACACAGGTGCAATTAGTGGAAGGTTCTTTAACATGCCATAAATCTGTTCATATTAAGCATTTTAATTTCTTTTGTTTTTAATGGTACAATATTAGAAATTTGCTAATTTACTGATTTTTAGGCTTATCAATAAGTTACTGAAATATACACTGTCGTGTATATATTTAAATTACAATTGTATATGTAAATCACATACACAGAATGCATATGTAGTTAAAATAGATACATAGATAATAATTATGTTATATTTAAATTGCAGCCGATGGCCACAGCGGGGTATTTTTAATTGAATGCCGATAGGCTCCCTAACAAGTTCAATTTCAACTGTCACTGACACCTAGCAGCATAATAATAATAATAATAACAATGATTTCAGATAATAATGCACTTTGCAAATATGCAGCATCTGCGCATAATATCGGTGGAGCACTTAGGAGCCCCAGAGACCCCGCCATTGACCCACTGGCCTCTGCAGGTGTACACCAAATTCCATGTTTATGCTGCCAGGCATACAGTATATTGGCACAACTAGCCAGGTGTAAGAACAAGAATTAATTTAGTGTTAATTCGAGAGTATTCCACTAACCTATATAAGCCTCAGACAAGTGCCAAACCTTTCAAACAAATCTTTGAAAATCCCATCCATACTTGCAGAAAAAAAAGTCAGATGTTGAGAAGCGTGTTGTGAAGATTCTTTACCCAGCCATGAAAGCCTTCACCACTATAATTATTAAATTTCTCATCAATCACAAATGCTACTTAAAAATCCAGTTTGAAAATCTTACTTATGTCCTGGGATCATGCCCACATGGTGAAATCCTTAGAAACTTAAGCCACAATGCTGCTAGATCTCTAAATATGATGCTCTGAGGGAGAAGTCCTACAAAGAAAATTTCGAAGTACACGGTGTAGAAACCGAAGGCAGAAACCAGAGAATCGACATCATTGCTTTCAAGCCCAACTCTTCAGAGGGATACATAGGCCTAATTTATCCAACTATTCAATCTGAGTCAGATCAAAACCAACCCGAAGACGAGGGCAAGTTGTGATACTACAAAAAGTACAGAGAGAAGTAGGCTATCACCTCAAGACCATTAATATCGTTGGTCTTCTAATCAGAGCAAGAGGAATACTTTCATGTTTCTTCATGGACTTTTGTAGGACATTTGGATTGAGGAATAATATAATAGCCAACATCGACTATCAACTTTTAAAGGCTCCTGCCACATCTTCAGGAATCATGGTTCGGGCCTTCGAACGACTTCGTAACAAATATCCTGTTGAACCTAGGCACTGAAATGACTGATGAAATGTTGTATCAGGTACTATTAGAGAAGAACCCTTCGACAGTCTTCTGTAAAAGAACTGAACCTATTTTGAAATGTGGATCCACAGAAGAATGCTGCACTTTGTCCTCACGAGTTGTATATAAGGAGAATATTAAATAAATTACACATTATCACTCCCACTCTCTTAGTTTGAAGTAGTACAACATTCAGCAACAAAGCTGGAGAACATATCCTTTTTCCATGGACTGTACATCTCTACCAATCATCTTGCAATAGCTGAGCAAGAAAGGGAAAGGGAACACATTTGGAAGAAAGTGGAGCAGAGAGAAAAGGACAAGAATATTGAAGTGAAAAGACAGCCAGGGGCATAGGTAAGTAACCTCACCATATATACCTACAATTATACAGTAGTACATTAGAGAACCTATAGAGAAAAACTCTGCGACAGCCTTTTTTAAGAAACCTGAACCTCGTTTGAAATGTGAATCCACAGAAGAATGCTGCATCTTCTGCATCTTATTTTACAAGGTAACATTGCTGGCCACCAGAGGAAATCAGGACTAGATGACATCAAGGAATGGACCAGTATTCGCAATATTGTTTCACCTTGCAACTGACAAGAGAACGTTTAGTTATAGAGGTCAACATCACCTCAGGACAGGGAGGCTTGGAGAGCTGCATCAAACCAGTCAAAAGACTGAAGAATCGAACACACTTCAACATCTCTGAGACCAGGCAAGGCACATGAAGAAACCAAATGTCTTTAAACTGAAAATGATAAATTTCTTTTCTGTTTTTGAACCTTTCACTAACATTATAATTTTTTCTTTAAAAGAAGAAGAGAAAAATTGATTTTCATTAGATGTCCTTGTCATGTGTATTACTTCAGGGTTAGTAAAACTATTAAAAGAGTGTGCTTGGATTGTGATTATAGTTTCAAACCTTAGAGCCTATTCCAAATCATCGGGTAGATTACATGACAAAGTTGTAAAATAAAACTATTCAATAGCTTATGCTAAAGTAATTGATTCCGTAAGGGAACTGAACACTTTCTACAAAAGTACTCCTCTGCCCATCTTACCTTACCAACAAGACTAGTGTCTCGTATATTTGACCCAATTTTAAAAGGGTTGATAGTACACAGAGACGGAGACAATATTCATATTTTTTTGAAAATTATGACCTGCCATTCAGTTTGTTTTGAATAAACGTAAAAACTGCCAACCCATTAGGTTATGAAAGTTGGTAGTATTAAAGAGCAGACCTGAAGATCTCTGCATTTCAGCTCAATCCATTAGTAATAGCTCTGAAATAGCTTATTATTGTTCACCACAAGAATACCGGCTCCAAGAGAGAAGATAGAAACAAGTGTTGAACTCCACCGATACCATACATGCCCAATAAAATCCATTCTTGTAAATGTAAGGGTTGTAATTGTAAAGAGGCGGCTTCGGTGGCGTAGTCGGTAGCATGCTGAGCTTCTATGCCCAAGATAGCGGGTTCAAACCCGGCCGAAGCCGTCGGATTTTTTAAGAGCGTTAAAAATCCCTCAGTATGCCTTCCTTCGGAGGGGAAGTAAAGCCGGCGGTACCATGTCATAGATTTATGGCATCTTAAAGAACCTTCCACTAATTGCACCTGTGTGAAGCTAAATTGGATAGGTTAAGAATGTAAACAACGCTCTTAGGTTTCTACGTTCGTTGCCAAGAGCCGACTGCGGTGGGCTCTAGTAGCTAAGTTCTGAACTTGGCCTAGTAGTAGTTGACGGTGGCGCTTGGCGGCAAAAGTAGGAACTATTTGAAAAATTCTAAGTTGCAGTACTCAAATTAAAAAAAAAAACAGATAACACACACTAATACAGTCATCACAATTAACACCGGTTATCAGACAGATTCTACACACACCCAAAGTACACGGGGCTACATGACCGCGTTGTCGCAGCCCCTAAACTTAAGAACCAACCATCTAATTGTAAAGAGTATAAAATTTGTTTCAGCCATTGTTGCCAATTATAGAGGATTGCAAGGATTACAGACTGTTTTCAGCATAATGTAGGAACAGGGAGAGATTTATCATTGGAACTCAAAACCTTGAGACATTTACCGTAATCCTCTGCCTTATATTACAAGGAAATTAATTTAAAAAATAAAGACCAGAGAGAAATTAATATTTTTAATAAATTATGATCTCTACCTATACTTTAAAAGATACTATTTTTTGAGGTCATTAATTACATCACTTTGAGGAATATTCGTTGTTGGAAATGTTGAACCATAAAAATATTGTGGTAACACTGCCTGACTCAAGTGCAGAACCAGATAGAATTATTTCCATGATACAAAGAGGTAGACCATAGAAGGAGTGGATCACTGAGGTTCAACAAGATATGGAAGGCCAATGATTGGACTAGCAATGGATCCTGGATGAAGAAATCTACCTGGAAGACAGCAATGGCGAGCGCTCATATATCGTAGCCGGCTAGCTGGAGACGGTTATGGATGATGAGGATGATGACAGTATATTATACTAGCTCAAAGAAAGGGGAAAAATAATTCAGGCCTGAGCTTCTTAATCTGCTATTAAAAAAGAAGTAACTACAGTCACAGATTTTTCAGGAAATAAAATGGTGTCAATCCCCATTTTACTTTTAATACAATGCCTTAATGTTTATTAAGACTTGAATTCTTAGTTGTGTGCAATTTTTTTTATTTGTGTGGGGATTTTCAGTGAGATTTACAACTGCTTTGTAAGGACATAACAAAAATACAGTTAAAAACACTGGTCTCATCTTGCTTCTGCTCAATATCCAGAGTCAGTCAATGTTGCAAGTGACTTACATCTCAAAGCAGCGGTCCACATTATCGGACATGAGCAGGAGCATACAAAGCTGTTCCAGAGCAATGAGCTGCATATCTCGCTCATCTCCCTGGCCCATGTTCAGCCACTCTAGCAGCGTTTCGGGGTCCACCTCCGCCATCTGAAATAAGAGGAAACAACCGGTTACATACAATTCCACCAGGATTACCAGTCCCAAGTCTGGATAAAGGAGGGTGGACTCACGATATGTATTATACATAGAGGCATTCATCATGGTCAAAATAGGCAGGTAAATAACATTCTTGAAATTCGTGAAATAGGCACTAAAATTATCAAAATACGTACTTAAAAATTATATGTTACAATGATATACCGGTACCACAGTTTAGGCTGTTCCTTGTTGGTTACATACTACAGCAAGGTGATGTTTCGAGATCTGAGTGCCAAAGTCAGCCACCTATCAGGAGGAACAATTTCCATCACATAGACAGTTTTCTACCTCCACTTAGTGATTGGAACATACTTGAATCATCTTCTTGATGATGGATTTGTATGAACAGTGAAAGAACAGTTCCATTCCAGGATATATTTATGGGGAGTGAGATTCTCAGTAGATGCTTTCTTGTCCACCTCGTGGTGCAGTGACTAGCATTCTTGGCTGTCACCCCTGAGATCCGGGTTTGATTCACGACTCTGCCAAGAAATATTAACTCTAGTCTAAGGGCTGGAACGGGGTCCACTCAGCCTCGTGAGGCTGGGTAGATTCCTACCTCGTTCATGCTGGAAATAGTTTTCTGTCGTTTACCAATTCTACCCCAAGCAAATACTGGGATGGTACCAAAGTCAAGGCCACGGTCACCTCCTTCCCAAATCCTAGCCTCAATTACAAAAAAACACACTACTACAGCCATCGCAAACGCAGGAGATATCAAACAGACTCTACATACAGACGCTCACGTACACTTTGCAATGTTGCAAAGCCCCTGCACGAATCAACAACAACATACTATGAATGTATTGTTTAGTGCCTTCCTTTCTGTAAACATGTTTTATCACTGCATATTGAAAATAAGTCAGTTTTTTTTGTGTGAGTTAATAATTTATGAATATGCAAATACTAACATAATAGCTTTAAAAGAAAACAAAAATCTATAACTGACTCAGGTGAATGATACGCCTTATTAAGGCGTATCATTCAAATATGAGAATCAATGTAAGGATTGCTTTTCAAATTGACAAAATGTCGAAAGATCTCCGTCAATCAATACAACAAGAATATCATTAAATAGTGTACATGTTTCGGGCTCTATTGACCCCCTTCTTCGGCCCTCTTATTTAAACATGCAATCAAGGTCACGAAATACATCAACATGCAGTACACATCCTTACATAATGTATTAAAACAAAACAGTTCTACAAGCTAAAAAAAAGCTCATCTTGTCAACGCTCGTGTGGCCTATACGTTGAGTAAAAATCGGGACCGAGGACTAAGATAAATGTGGATATACGTGAAAACGGGGAATTTCCCATAAGGGTCCCTTTGACGTAGTTAAAGTCCTGGAGCAAAACATAAAATGGGGTATAACATTCGTCTGATCTTTTCATTTCTTCTGATCCGTCCAATGAGCCTTAGTTATCGTATCTTGACGGAGAAACCCTGACTATTGTTTAGATGTAAAAGGCAAACGTCATAAATGAGGTTCATGTCCAAGGGATGAAAATCATATCCATCGAACGAATCGGTCCAGAACAGAAAGAAAAAACCAAATCTATGACATTGAAACTAAGTAACCCCAATACAAATCTACAATGGATTCGAATAATCCTGCTTTTTCAGTCGGTCAAACCATAGTCGGGGGCCCAAATTACCTTCAGCGGTTCATATTAACAAACCTACTCGAATATCTTTAAAAACATGAATTATTATTTTTAATTAATATTTTACATAGCGAAGTGTATAATTCGTTAGTGCATCATGGACTTTAAAGTGTAATTGTGTCTTATGTATATTGTAAGTAATCACTATACGATTAAATAAATAAGTGTATCACTGATGCGCAGTATTTCAGGTTCTTTTAAAGAAGCAAAAAGGATATTAAAAGTAGGTTGGCTCAGGCAAGGAAAGCATTTCTACAGGAAAGGAATCTGTTGACATCGAATATGGATTTAGTTGTTAGGAAGTCATTTTTGAAAGCCTTTGTCTGGAACGAGCGCTCTATGGAAGTGAAACTTGGACTGTTGGGAGCAGCGGAAAAGAGGAGAATTGAAGCGTTTGAAATGTGGTGGAACAGGAGAAAGATTAAGAAATGATGGGTAGATAGGGTTACAAATGAAGAGGTATTAAGACGAGTGGGAGAGGAGAGATGTTAAAGAAAAGAAGATATCGGTTGGTAGGACACACACTAAGACACCCAGGAATAGCAAGCTCAGTTAGCCTATGGAAGGAAGTGTGAAGAACAAGAACTGTAGGGATAGATCAAGGTTAGGATATGTTAAACAGATTGCCTCGGATGTAGGGTGTGGTAGCTATGTGGAGATGAAACGATTAGCTCAGGACAGGGAGACATGGAGCGCTGCATCAAACCAGACTGAAGACTCAAACAACAACAACAACAAAGATATCAACGTGTTGACCAATTGAAAATCAATCCCTACATTAAAAAAGGGCATTATTAAAATGGGCCCCACAACCCCAAAAGTATCAAAACATAAGTATCTCTGAATAACGCCTTCATAAACGAACCCAGTATACATTTTTAAGGCTTTTTTCTCAAACATCGCGATGAAATAAATGTCTGTTCCTATAAGGAATACAATGGCACAAATTGTACAAAAATGTAAAATGCATGTTATTCTGAAGCAACTGCAATTTTATTCATGGTCAGCATGCATTCATTTTTTTAAATAATGTTAATATTGTCCCATCAATTCCATTTATGTTCTAGCCCGAATACATCATTATGCCGTATCATAATCGAACTCTGCATGTAACTAGAACGCTAGGACTGTGCGTGGATATTTAAGTAATAGTATGAGCAATGATATAACTCAATTCGGAATGACAGACAAATCTAACATGTGTGGTCAATGGGCGTATAGTGTAATATTAGCCGTGTAAGATACGAGCGCCGCCGGCCAAGCTGGAAACTATTCTTTGTCCGTTTGCAGTGTTGACAGGCGTTGCCAGGTAGCCTACAGTCTCACGGGTAGGATATGAATTAACTCCAGTTAACATTCTCCTATCCGTGGTGATGTGTGTTCCAGTTCTGGATTGTGGATACTACTCCGTCATCACTACGTATAGTTCCGTCAGCCAACGGAGTCCCACCTCCTTGCAAAGCAAACGGCATGTGATTGATATTTCATCCCCTTACACAAGTGTTCCTCGTTCGGGGGAAGAGGGGAGATTTTATGAAGATAACGTGAGTTCTGTCGTAAGTTTCCAGACTCCGAGACAAATCCTTGCAGCTATGCTTCCAGTACACTCCTTTTGACAGAATTATTTTTCAGTCGGTCAACACGAGTGTGCTCAATTAGATTAGTCGAGGAGTAACAACTATATCACCCTAACCTGAAATAAATATTACATGAATGATTTATACCCTTAATTAACACAATTTTTGAACAAAAGGGGGGTGATTAATTAGATGACATGTTTCGATCGCCAAGCGATCATCATCAGATTCTGTTCACTTAGGTTGGTTGGTTGGTTGGTTCCTTAGTTTTCTTTAGAGGCTGCGACAACGCGGCCATGTAGCCCCGTGTACTTTGGGTGTGTGTAGAATCTGTCTGATAACCGGCGTTAATTGTGATGACTGTATTAGTGTATCTGTTTTTTTTTTTTTTGTTTTTTTTTAATTCAAGTACGGACTGCAGCTTTGAATTTTTCAAATAGTTACTACTTTTGCCGTCAAACGCCACTGTCAACGACTACTAGGCCTAGTTCAGAACTTAGCTACTAGACGCCACCACAGTCGGCTCTTAGCAACGAACGTAGCAACCTAAGAACGTTGTTTACATTGATTCTTAACCTATACAATTTAGTTTCACACAGGTGTAATCAGTGGAAAGTTCCTTAACATGCCATAAATCTATGACATGGGACCACCGGCTTTACTTCCCCTCCGAAGGAAGGCATACTGAGGGATTTTTAACGCTCTTAAAAAATCCGACGGCTTCGGCCGGGTTTGAACCCGCTATCTTGGGCATAGAAGCTCAGCATGCTACCAACTACGCCACCGAAGCCGCCGCTTAGATTAGGCTCGGTGGATATGTAGAACACTGAAGTACAAAGTATTTTATAAACTTGTGTAATGTGTCGATCTTTTTTTACAAGATATTATTTCTCAGTTGGTCTATATCACTTCTATAAACTGTTAATAAAGTATGGTTGGTTGGTTCCTAAGTTTAGGGGCTGCGACAACGCGGTCATGTAGCCCCGTGTACTTTGGGTGTATGTAGAATCTGTCTGATAACCGGTGTTAATTGTGATGACTGTATTAGTGTGTGTTATCTGTTTTTTAATTCATTTAAGGACTGCAGACTCTTGAATTTTTCATATAGTTCCTACTTTTGCCGCCAAACGCCACCGTCAACGACTAGTAGTTCAGAACTTGGCTACTAGACGCCACCATAGTCAGCTCTTGGCAACGAACGTAGGAACCTAAGAGCGTTAATATATAGGCAACACTGAAAACTACTACAATTAAGTTACACTTATTAGAACAGTCATCCAGTCTTTCAGCGGCTGTTTGAAAAATCTTTGTCGAATTAATTTGACGGTAAAGCACGATACAAAATATTGGTTGTGTTGTGGTCCATGATCATTATTTTATATTTTGTCTTAAGAAAAAAAAACGTAAGTTTTTAAATGTTACAACTATGCTATTGGTAGTGTCCACAAACCACAATACCTTTAAACAAGGAGAGAACGGTCAAGTCATTTTGTGTCCAAAGAAAGGAAACCCGTCACGAAATCCTCGTAAACACTTGGGTGGGACTCCCGTGGAATAATTTTGGAGATGAAAGGCTTACGACGGGGGATGCAATAGCTGTTACTGCTATACCCCTCCTCGTCCCACCTCACACTCTCACGCCTTAATCTACGCCTACCGACCATGACGGTTCGACTAAGTTCTCAACGAATCATATCAAACTCGGTGTGCAAACATCAATCAAGACCACCTCCAATCAATGATTGTTCGACAGGTGTTGCCCACAACAAAACAAGTGAGTGTCATCTTCGTTTCCACGCAATATCAACAAATGGAAGTTATATCTGCTGATTGATCTTTCAATAACCTACTAAACGATAAAAACAATATTCAAAACTAAACCCTACACATATCATGAAGGATACTAATAATTGTAAAATAAATCGAAAAGAAATTTAAGCACTCACATCGAGGCGACAACCACGACGAATGTTTAAGCTCCGGAAAGCATTCATACTGTAGAAAGCCACACGCTGGAGAAACAGTACATCATCGACAACGCAGAACCGTTGGAGCCATTGGCGATGTGTCTTTTGCCAACAGAGTTGCCAAACCTACTTCCTCGTGTCTATTTAAAGAAAAGCAAAGAAAAAAACAGAAACCACCAGACTATAAAACTATTTAAAATCAATAGAAATAGAAAAAAATATTTCCTGCCTCCCTGATAAATGACTCCGTTTTAGAGCATTTTACTTATTGACACAACGAACCAAACCACATTTTAAGACTGGGAAACTGAATCCGCATTTTCTTGTCATTTCTGTACATTTGTTCAAACAGCATTGTTGCGACATGAACTTCGTTAATTGTGATTGGCTACACAGCTACACATTTCAAATTATCTGACCTGAACAGTTCTGATTTGTTTCGTCGAAATTCCATTGTAGAAGGATCCCAACTGTTGTTGATCCATTTAGGGGCTTTGCGACATCGTGGTCATGTAGCCCCGTGTACTTGGGTTTGTGTGGAATATATCTGATAACCTGTGACCTTAGGTACCATCTTGCCGTGTCTCGAGTAGAAGTGGGGAACTACGAAAAAGCACTTCCAGGATGGCCGAGGTGGGAATCGAACCCACCTCTTCTCAGTTCTGCCTCACAAGGCCGGGTGTACCACGGTGTACCACGTTCCAGTCCTCGGAAGCTAGATTTTCCCACGACGCCTTTTAACCCACATGTTTAGTTAAGAAATTAACGCAGATTAGAATAATAATAATACACGTCGAGGTGCAATGCAACACATGTAACTGCACTTGTACGTGCCATTTAACGTTTCAAAAGAATGTTGTTGTCGTTATTATGGGGCTTGGACATGGTGGTCGCTTAGTCACGTATACTTGGGTGTGTGTAAATTTGTCTGATGCATGTGTTATTGTGATGACTGTTTTAGTGTGAGTTTTGGGAAGGAAGCGACCGTGGCCTTAACCCTGAAACACCACACTGGGGTCTGAGCGACCCTTCGAAAAACTAACTATTGAATAATTTTTGTACGTGGACTGGCTGCGTGGCTTAGCGGTAACGTTCTCGCTTGCTGGGCCCTAGGTTGCAGGTTCGTATCCTGGCGCAGTCAGCTGGCATTTGAGGGTGTGCAAATGCGAGGGAGCCGTGCCAGTAGATTTGCTGGCACGGTAAAGATCCCCTTCGGGGCAAAATTCCGATACCCCGGCGTCTCAAAAAGCCACAGTAGTTAAAAGGGACGTAAAACCAACAACATTAGTATTATGTTTGTATGTGAACGTTGTATGTTTGTTTGTAAATTAGGATAATAGGTCACTACCCTGCTAGCGACATTCAGATATTTCAGCGTACAAGAACATTCTTGAGTCAGGAATAAAAATAGGTCAAAGTCATAGAGACCCCAGTGTGGTCTTTTCCTGGTGTGTCATAACCCCCTTATACTGCTACAGTTCTTGATAGGTAATTGACTATGTGAGATGAACTTCCTTAGTGTTAGGAACTGTGTGAAATGGCTAAAAGGACTTTCTGATTGCATTATCAGGTAATTGTCAGAAAATAGTGACAGAGCAAAATATCGGTGGTGACTCAAGATTCGAATCTGACAATGTTTTTGTGGATAGTGAACACGAAAGTGAATTTATTGCAAATATGAAAGCGACACCAAAGTTGAAATCGAAGTCCCGGGTTCAAGTCGCAATTCTGACAAGAGTCACCGTGCATGGCGTGCGATTGCGTCTCATGAGAAGGATATTGTAATCCCCTCACCAAGGGAAACTGTCAGTGCTATTTGTTTCCAAGTGATTGTTTTGTAACTATTTTAGGCCTATATGTTTACTGTAAATTTACCCCAAAACTTGACAAATTTTGTCCACAGTGGGAACAAAAAATATTAATTAATGTACCTCTGAAATATTCAGGCTGTAATTGCTTTCATTGTGTTCATAATTTTATTAATTAAAATATGTAACTAAAAGGCATTAAACTAACCCTTTTCCGGTATCCTCTAACTATAAAGTCGACAGCTAGAATAATAACAAGTGATGAAATTCGTCAGATACGATATAAATGACTACAACTAGACTGGGTCGATCAGACCCCACTTACTGTGGTATTTACATACCCTATGAACTTGTATGAGTGTGGTGTTCCAGGGTTAAGTTAGGCATCACCCGCCATTTGCCTAGAGTAGAAGTGGAAAACCACTTTCCACTTCTAGAATGACAGAGGTGGGAATCTAACCTATCCAGTATTGCCTCACGAGGCTGAGTATAACCCTTCCAGCCCTCAGACCAGAATTTAATGTGTCGGCAGAGACGGGAATCAAACCCCGACTTCCGGGACGACAACCAAGAATTTTATCAGACTTGTCTTCGAATACTTCAAACGGGGAATTTAGGTACACATAAATTTGCCCCAAGCATGAGCCCACAAGAACCTTTCAATACTTGGTGATCAGGACCAACCAATTTAACTGCAAGATTAAGGATGACATTAAAACAACACATTTGTCACCAGATTGGTAAACAGAACACCAGAATTCCGACATGGTACTAAATGATGTAACTTGGCACCAAACTACTTTTCAAAACACCATATTTGGTCACAAAATCACCAGATTGGCAACCCTGTTTACCAACATGACTTCAAACGTCTACCAGTTTTGTGTAATATATCACATGTTGATATAGATTGAAACTGCCAGGCTTTTTAATCCCTGTTTGTTCGTATTTTAAAGTTTGAAAAAATGAAAAGGGTAACTCCAGTTCCAAGGGATGGGATGTAGGGACATTACACAACTTCACATAAAAACCTCTGACTTATTAGCGCGCTTGGCTACGCTGCTGGGTCCGTGGACTAGAGGTGCTATGTTCTCACAAGAACCGTTAAAAAACTGGCAAGTTGGACAGTATTGGTCCCAGTAGGAAATCAGAACAGAAAAATACAATTGAAGAGCGATCGATCGTGAGATTCGAACCCAACTGTTTTCAATTGGTGTAGTAGGCTATATCGAGGTTTGAGGCTATACAGGCCTACCATTAAAGTTTTTTACGTTTTTCGCCACATCCGCCTGGAAGCGGCATCTTATAGCACTACGTTTTTCACCTCTTTATTCATCTGGCAACGACGTCTTCTATTACTATTATACGTTAGTCAACCAAATTAAAGGAGTGTGACATAGGCAGTTTCATAAGGTAGATTTCTATTATTTTCTTTTATACACTTTCACCAATATTATGCATAACTAGCTGAGGTACCCGTGCTTCCTGCGAGTCATAAATAAATTAAAATGTGAAGGTGACAGTTAAAACAGGGGATAGGCGTGGTGCTGCATGGTGCTGCGTGGAGGGAGAGTAGGATGAAACATTTTGTCCAACTATACCGCTCGGCGTTGACCGTGTTTTATAGTACAAATTTAGGTTTTAGTCGCTAACTGTTGGAGATAAGCGAAAAATGATAAGGACCTTTCGGATAGAAAATTTAATTTTAAACATCGTATGTGCCATCAAAAGTTTTCTATTTCTTGGCGTTCTCTTTTTATTTGAAACGGGAAATATGAAAGTTTGAAACCAAAGAGTGTAGTGACGTCACTAAAATGGTCGCCATCTTTAAATAGTGCAAAGTATCGAAATAAAAAGTAGCCTATATGTTAACCAGGTAAATCAGCTACTTCCATGTAAAATTTCATGTAAATCGGACCAGTGGTTCTTGCGTGATTGGGTAATACACACACACCATCTCATTTTTATATATTCCGCAGTGTGTTGTTTTTTTTTTTTTTTCTAAAAAAAATGTAAGGGGGACTCTCAGATGTAGTCGACAAAACATCACGATCTTGCAATTTTCGACAATTTGCAAAGTCCGGTCATTGTTTGTGTTCGAATCATTAACATTCAGCTTTTTTGATGCCTGGGTGGATGTTAAATAGTTCGTTATTTTCTTCATCCTTCAAAACTAACCACACGCACAAAATAACAACCTACGCCGCCTCCAAACACTATCCTGCGAGCTTATAAGAACGGAGTGCCGAGTTGCCGACCAAAAGAAACTGATTCGATAGATTTAAAACGAGGATCACTCGAAATCTCCTCCAGCTGTTGTTAACAGCGCGTTGACGTCAGCTGATCGATGAATTTTCAAGTCGGACGTTATATTTGCCGGACTAGATACAAATGTACCAATATTTTTTCTTTAACAGTTTCCAAATGTTCAAGGGGTACGCGTACCCCCGCGTTCCCCCTGAAAAAAAAAGCACTGATCATTTTTACTATTATCTTCTTTCCTTTCTATTATATGACATTTAATCTATTTGTGAGCTTTTCATTTTATTTTAAATTCAAAATCTTTTGTAAGGATATCCATTTCTATTTAGAATTGTTAACCTAGATTTAAATATCATTCAACTACGCTGGAGAAGGTATCAATGACATACCGAAACATGTACGTTTAAATATTTAATAAACATCATTTTTCGCAGTATTGCCAAGGCGGATTTCACAATTACATATTACCATCAGTCAATACGGATAAAACTGTTACCATTTTTTTAAAATGGTTAATGTTGACGCATTTTATTGGTGTAGTAAATCCATTACGTCCACCATCCCAATAAAATCACAAATCGAACGAAGTCAACCTTTCAAACAAACAGTTGCATAATATAGCTACTCAATAAAATGTCACTGAGTAATAATAAAATTCTTAAGCGCCCAGGAGACCAGGTGCTACTCGTTAACATCTGCTGTTCTATTCTTGCACTACACGGCCTAGCATCTGCCATACTCAAGGTTAGCTACAGATCACACTTGACCCGTACACGACTACAAAGAAGATGGGAGACGTGAACACGAAATAAATCTCCTGGCAGATCGTGCAGATCCACTGAAGCCTGTAACAGTATGCAAGGCTCCTTTCGCGGTACCAACAGTGCAGGCGAAATTATGAAAATCGAGTAAAACTTAAAAACAGTACACGGTTGGAGCCTACTATGATGTTGCTATTCCTTTACGGGATTGATGTACTTTGATGACTTGTGTTTCTGTTGTGTGAAACTGATTATTACAGTAGGGGCTGGGAGCAGAGTTGCCAGATTCCTTAATAGTACATTATGCAACGAGCCTATGAAATGAAAATCCACAGCCTGCTTCCAGTCTCCGACCGGGTCAGGAATGGAATGAATGAAGCCGCCAACTAGCGGCGAGGATATGACTGTGCCGGCTGCCGAGGCCTGACGCACTCCTCTGGGGCAATGATTAAATGAATGACAGATGAAATGAAATGATAGTGGAGAGTGTTGCTGGAATGAAATTGTGACAGGGAAATCCGGAGTACCCGGAGAAAAACCTGTCTGCCTCAGTTTTGTCCAGCACAGATCTCACATGGAGTGACCGGGATTTGAACCACGGACCCAGCGGTGAGAGGCCGGCGTGCTGCCGCCTAAGCCACGGAGGCTCCGCAACGAGCCTATAATGGCAATAATTAAGACACGGGTATGTTTATAAAACGAGCGTATGCGAATTTTATAAATTCCATACAAGTGTCTTAATTACCATTATAGGCGAGTTGCATACGACTGTTTATGTTCGACGATAATTATTATAACTATTTTATGTTCGAACATAAATATTCATAAATATCTGTCGAGATTTCGCCAGTTTTATGTACTGAACAGAGTGCATGAGACGCAGAGAATGCCTGCCTTGTATTTGACCATGGCCTCCTCGATTACCCTACTATGACACTAGGCCAGGCAGTGAAATTTAAATTAGATGGCCGTGGAACTCAGCGCATCTAATTATCTAATTGGTCAAACAACTGTTTCTTGAGCTCTAATTGGTGGGAGAAACTGTTTCATAATGAAAAATTGTGTTATAATGAGCCTCATTATAGTACCGTTTTCTGACATATAATAGTCAGGGTCGAACATAAAACAAAATAAGGGGCAGGTGTGTTGTCGAGGAAATAGGTGCGTGACATAATCGACAACTAGTGAACTTCCTTTAAGAATTATTTTACAGACGTTATATTGACATCACAGGGCAGTTTATTAATAAATAATTAGTTGTTATAGGGGATTAACGAAATCTTGATCATGTAACTCCTTGAACACTACAGCGCTTTCTAGTAGAGAAATAAGGAACTTTGTTTTGGCGGAAACTCCCGAGATTAATTTTGGCATTATGAACACGGCCTACTAAATTCAAATGGGTTCTTTGACATGCCAACATCGTATGACATGTGTGTCGTAAATTTTTGCCGCCTTTCAAAAATCACTTACCATGGCCAGGAGCGAACCTCCAGGCTTGTAGACATACAATTTTCAAGTAGTTCCTACTTTTGCTACCAAACGCCACCGTCAACGACAACTAGTTCTGAACTTGGTTACTAGATGCCACCGCAAAACTGAACTTAAAATTGAAATTAAAAAGAGAATAATGTTTGAAAAACTTTAGTGAGTTTACATCTTGATTTGATAGTTTGTGTAAAACTTGTCTACTGACTCTCATCGTTCATCTCTCTGACAATATGTATTTGGTGTATTTAAAAGTTTATAACATTTTGAAATGTTGAGGAAATAAAAATGTTGGTTTACTATTGTCAAGTACTTTTATTGTTCATTTACAGTCTTATATTACACATTGTTAACAGCTGCTTCAGAATAGAACGTTTTGAACTTTAGAATCGTGTTATTGAAAAACTCATACTTTCTGACTCGCATCGTTTTTTCCCCTGGCCCTTCATATATTTTGTGAATACTGTGTCACTCGATTGAGGCCCGCGAACCTCGCGTTGAAGACTCCTTGTTTAGTCCACAAGACTACGAAAGGGGAGGACCGGGATATGTTTTGGAACTCCCGTAGGACAGTCTCGCCTTAACATCAATGATAGTATGCACTGAACGTTCCTTTTAAGGGTAGGCATTTCGAGGCGCTGAAATGTCAGTAATTTACCCAGAAAAGGTCATTTAAAGCGTCAGTTATTGCCATGGGCGTTTCTCATTTAAGCAGTATTCCAAGCCAACCAACTAAGGGATACGATATCGCAACCATAGGAACAAGTAACAAATCGACACCTGCAAGCAAGAATGCTGTAAAAAATTATGACCTACATGCAGTCGCAAAACAGAATATTCATGGCGATTCTTGAAGTCCCCTGAGGGGACATTAATAACCAGCAGTAGCACAGATGTGTCTGGATGATGCCAGCTATATGCTACGATTCACTGGGATTCCATTAATAGCATATCTTGCTCAGAGGTCACCCCGAAAGAATATGACAGGTCTTGTTGGCAAAAATAAATACGCAATATGGCACAATCAGTCTTTATAAATAAAGTAAGCTTTCTTTCTGAACATTTGGAATTTTCGGCCAAGTTAGTTAGTTTGTATGAATTCCGCATGTAAGTTGTCCGTATTGACATAAATTACAATACCTATGAATAGGTAAAATAAATATAATCCACCTTTAAGTCAATACTATATTGAAACTAATGATATATAATACAAGTTAGTTTCGGTTAGCTTGTAAACCATCCTCAGTTAAAATTAAAATTAAAAATATTAAACTAAGAGCATCACTAATCTAAACATTAACAATCTATGAACAAAATTAAGCATTAAAATAAAATATTCACACGGCTATAAATATTCAACGAATACTGAAAACTGTTATAGTGAATATTTTATTTTAATGCTTAATTTTGTTCATAGATTGTTAATGTTTAGATTAGTGATGCTCTTGGTTTAATATTTATAATTTTAACCGAGGGTGGTTACAAGCTAACCAAAACTAGTGTTATATATCATTAGTTTCAATATAGTGTTTACTTAAGGGTGGATTATATTTATTTTACCCAATTCAAAGGTATTTCAAGTTAGTTATTATTGCTTAAAAGGGGCGGAAGAGCGAGGTCATCTGCCCATCTGAACAAAGATAAATATACAAATTTAGAAGTGATTTTAATAACAAAAATTAATAAAACAAATAATATAAAACTAATAATATCAAATATTACGGAAAACATAAAATCAGAATTTAAAAAAGAACAAGTTATTTGAGTAAATATATACTTGAATAGATTTTGATTGCAGGCGCCAGCCCACTCTCCATTATAAAGCGGATGACGAGATCAGCAACCACAACGTCATCGGCCGGTATAAGATAGAATGTATTCTGCAAACCAAAGTTTCTTCATAGATCAGCAAGATCCACACACACTGTTAAATTGTAGACCACGGTGAATACGCCTCCTCATCAGGTACGAGTAGGTGGATCTTGCATGACCTATTCTTATTTAAGCCTACACAAAATGGGGGACTCCCTCCGTGACCGGAAAGAGCACCGCCACACGCGAGATTACTGGGCATTGAACTAAAACGTTGTTATTATCCCAGATGAGGTGCATAAAAATCAATACCCTCGGGTTAAATTTTGCTGGCCGAATGTTTCACCAGGATCGGCTGTCCTTGAAATGGTTTTCCGTGGTTTCCCATTTTCAACACCAGGCAAATGCTGGGACAGTACCTTCTGACAGGCCACGGCCGCTTCCTTCCACATCCTTGCCCAGTTTCATTCATCTTCATCAATTCCATCTCTCATCCCGACGCGCAGGTCGCCCACGGGCGTCGACTAGAAAGACCTGCACTCGGCCTCTCAGGAGGCTACACGACAAAAAAAAACCAGGATCAAAAGCCATTTGGTAGATAATATATTTTGTATTATTACAAAAATTAATATTGATACTTTCTTTCGTTCTTTAAACTGTATATCCACCCCCTTGGGGGACATTCAGGCTAAATTTATACACAAAAATTATTAACATTTTACATACCGGTATATATTCGTTTGTTTTATTAATGGACACATCAATATTGCTATACTTTATAAAATCGCGCATTTAACAACAAAAACATAAATTCTATTGTTCTTGTGTAAAAAGCGTTCTGACGAATGATGAAAATAAATGTCGTTTTAAAAATGAATTCTACAATCAAACTCCGCATAGCAATAATCACGTCATTTACAGAACGGGTTACTTTCTCGAGTGTTATAAAACGTAAATGCAGGTGTTGGCGCGATCCAGTTACGAATGAGTTGGACCCATTTATTTCCCACCTCATCCAGGTCAGACACCACCTCCATCTTTCATAGCCCTACATTCTCGCGAATCTCACGCATGTTTTTCTGGAAGAACCATTGGTTGTCTTTAAACCAGGCTTGGGATTAGAATATTTGTTCCATAACGTTACACTCAGAGAAATCACGTAGATTATATTCACTCGTGATCAAAGTACCGCCAGTCTCATGCCACTCATGTCAGCAGGCAGACAGTCAGACTCTCCATCAGTATAACCATGACTCAAGCAGCCTCCAATAGCACATCTTCAGCTAGCGATCGTATTTCGACACAAACAGCAGCGACCAGCTCCCCAAGGAGCTCACTACCAATACCCTACGGTGGCGTAACCGTGACTGTTAAATTGCTGATCCTGGAGGTGGTTTTCCACTGCCACTCCAGGCGAATGTCGGGATGGTTCCTAAATTAAGGCCACGGCCGCCTCCTTCCCAATCATCATCTGAATTACAACTACACACACTAATACATCCATCACAACAGTAATTTTCAGTCATTCTAGATAGGCCTAGTTAACGTTTTGGAAATATTTTAAATTCATACTTTTTATAAAATTTTATGTAATCTTGCAACTTCATTCGTATCATACAGTATACTATCTGCTGAAACCGGTACAGTGTACTCAAATATTACATTTTATTGACTTAAGGTATCTTTTCCTATTTCAATAACACTGGTTATCAGACAAATTCCAACAGACCCAAGTACACAGGGCTACATGACCACGATGTCGCAAATTCCCTAAATGAATCAACAACAACTACAAAAGCTCATAACGTAAACAGGAAATTTGAATATAACTGTGATTAACAAAATACGTAGTTTCGAACGCAATCACATGTTATTAGACATGAAATAAACAACATTGGTGAAGATACACTTCATAGAACGTCATGGAATATGGTGAAACGAGTCCAATTGAGTATGGATGTTGGTGGAGGGCCCTTCCAATATTTACTTATGTCTGTCATTACGCACCCGACTGCTTCGATGCTACGTTTTTAGTGTCCTGCTCTATGGAGTTGAATCATGGACATTTACCGAGGTTTGAAGTAAGAAACTGATAGCATTTGAAATGTGGACGTATCGCATGATTTTAAGGATATCATGGACAGCTGAAGTCACAAATGTGGAAGTACTGCGGCGTATGAACAAAGACTCGGAAATTCTCAGTATCATCAAAAGGAGAAAACTAGAACACTTTTGTCATTTCATGCGCAACAAATACCACCTCTTGCAATTAATTATCCAAGGGAAGATTGATGGCATTAGGGGTCCAGGACGCAGACGAATATCCTGGCTAAAGAACTTAAGCCAGTGGTTTGGACTTAATACAGTGTCACTATTTAGAACAGCTATGGACAAACAGCAGATCATGCTACTGATCGCCAATGTTCTTGGAGGACGAAGCACTTGAAGACGACGAAGAAGAAGAATCTCCGAATTGCGTATTATTTCCCAAAGTTGCACATTATTTGTTCAAATGTTATGACTCATTAAAGTGGTTCAGGTTTATATGGATCGTTCTGTATTATCTGCAATCGGGTAATAATGTCCTGGTGGTTGTATCAATTACCACCACCACCACTTTATTACACTTCTCAAAAACAGACAGTCAAACAATACAGAAGATTCCCTTTGAAATGCAGCCACGCACATTATGATTCGGCCTCGTACGTCACACAAACATTCGGCACACACACATCAACAGGATAAGTAAAAAAGCAATGTGGTCATGGCATAAATACCTTCCTTCGCAATTATCTCAGGCTAGAGAGTGAAAAAAAACAGCCCTTAGCATCAGTGCCACGAAGCATAAATAACTCACCCAACTGACTCTTGACCTTCAGTCCACTTGGGCGCAAGACCATGTAACTGTTCTAGTCGGGATTTTCCACATGTTCACGCACAGCGCAATAAAACTAGTGCAAAGATCACAAAGACTTGTGGCTTGGGTTTGCCAAACCAAACATCAACACGGCGGGATAACCTTGCCAACTCCTGGACAGCGCTGAATGTGTAAATAGTTCTGAAGCTGAGCCTTGCCGATCAGCTGACTACAGGCTACTAAATCAAGGTCGCCCGTCCAGTACACGGGTTATTAGGAGGGCTATAAACAAAGCCAAACCGGCAAGGCTATCAAGAAAACTTGCGGTTCCTAATTTCTTCTTTTTCGTGTCTTCACATTCGAATAAGACGACACGTACACACAAAAAAAAACAGTCATCTATAAAGGAAGACAAAATGTCGGGGAACCGAAAGTCTGGGGGGCAGTCATTCTGAATTTGGTATTTACATTTACATTAATGGGCCTCAGGTATCCGGTTTGGGTATTTGAGATCTTGTTGTTGTTGTTAATTCATTTGAGGGGCTTGAGACTAGGGCTGGTAATTTTAATCGTTTAATTTCAGTTGTCGAATAAATCGAAGCAGAAAATTCGATTAATTGATACAAAACGATTAATCTATTGTGCGTTAAATCAATTAGTCGATTAATCGATCGGTCAAATAATTGTCTTTTGGGTTAATCGATGTCCTTTCACTACGCTCTCATAGAAGCAAAACAGACAATTAAAATATATTCTAGCCTATCATATATTTTAAATAATGTACCTTCATTGCGAAAACTAGGCTGAAATAAAGTGAAACAGAAATGCACCTGACCTAAATATGTAAACATTCCTGACCTAAATATGTAAACATTAAACAAGAATTCAAAATCTTTGCTGAAAACTCTTTGTTTACCTATTTATTTATTTTTTTATTTTTTTTTACTCTTCCCAATTTGATATTTGTCCTTCCACTGGCAGTGACTATTATTTGGTTATTGTTAACATAAACGAGGAAGGACACACTGTATATTTTGGCAAAAAGTTAATTTTTATAGATTTCTATACATCGTTCCGAAAATAAGCGTAACCTAACATAAGCGATGAACTCTCATTTTAACTTCTTGTCTTATCTCGTGTCTACTAATCAATTAATAGATTGTTCGGTTAGCCGCATAATAGATTCTTCGGTTAGCCGATTAATCGTTTTCCATTAATTTCCAATTATTCGATTAAACCGAACATCCTTTATTACCAGCTCTACGTGGGACATCTTGGTCATCAGCCCCGTGTAGTTGGATGAGTGTTGAATGTGTCTGATAAACCTGTATTTATGTGATGACTGTAGTAGTGTGTGTAGCTCTATTAGGGACATGAAATGAAGTACTATCCCGGCATTTGCCTGGAAGGAATGTGGAAAAGGCACACTCAGGACAGCCGCTGTTAGCGCCGGAATCTTCCGACTTGCTGCAGCTGGTCGCACCGACGTGGTGCACGATTTAACGAGCAGGGCTACGCCGCAGGATTTGGTATTTGAGGACGATTTCTACGCTCCCGCTTGCACAGAAGTTGTTTTTGTTGTAGTTAATTAAAGGTACTTGGGACATCTCGGTCATCAGCGCCGTGTATACTTGAGTGTGTGTACAATATCTCTGATAACCTGCGTCCCTGTGATTCTAGTAGTGTTTGTAGCTCTATTAGGGACAGCAATGGGGTAAGTGCCCCGGGATTTAAAATAAAGAGCTTTCCCGGCAATTAGAGTATGAAAATCCCATACTCAGGATAGCCGCTGTCAGCCTCGGGATTCAAACCTCCTATCTCCGGACTTGCTGCTCCCCGTCGCGGTCGTACTGTAGTGACCGAATTAACGCGCACGGCTATGCCAGTGTGGCATAGAAACTGCGAGCTCGATCGGGATGACTTGTTGTGATCAAGGAGAACATAAGACGAACGCGACACATCAGCCACTGAAACCTACTTTTAGGATGGCCGCCGGATGACAGTTCCGAGTTCGTGGCCATTTCAACCCACCCACCAGCTCCCAGCTCTACTTCACAACTATGAGATACAGATGACTTCCCTAGTCCACGAGAACAGGATGAATTGGGACAAAAAAAAACAACACTAATGATGGGAAGTATTAACTTTGAGATAATACCAACTCTTAAAAAGCAATCTAAGGTACCCTTTCTTTCTAACACCACTCATATAGTTCTCTCACCTTCCTCGTTAACGACCGGCGACTCAAACGTTAGGCAGTAACACGGGCCGACAATAATTATTGTTCACTGCTGACCAATAGCATGCTTCCTCTATCTCTCTACGTGGACTCCGAAGACCGGCGCTGGCGGCCAGCGTGTCTGGTGCCCAGTGTTGCACAGTTGTACGTAGTTCTGTCCAGTCTCGCTGCTTGCTCTCAGTGGCTGCGGCTTCGGTGGCGTAGTTGGTAGCATGCTGAACTGCTATGCCCAAGATAGCGGGTTCAAACCCGGCCGAAGTCGTCGGATTTTTTAAGAGCGTTCAAAATCCTTCAGTATGCCTTCCTTCGGAGGGGAAGTAAAGCCGGCGGTCCCATGTCATAGATTTATGGCATGTAAAAGATCCTTTCACAGACTAAACTTGTGTAAAGCAAAATTTGTTAGGTTAGATTTCGTCAGAACGCTCTATCAAAGTTCCAACGTTCACCACTAGGTATCGTTGATATCTGGTGGCGAAAGTTGGAACTACTTGAAATTGAACGGAACTTGTAGCTTACCCTTTAGGGTGTCCGCTGGAAGTAGCTACACTCAGGCGAGCCGAACATGTCCTCGGACACTCCCGGCACTAAAAGCCATACGATAAATAAATAAATAAATCTCAGTGGCTAAGGTAACACTGTGCCTCGGCTCCCCGCAGACATGGATTTAAACATATCCGCCCTAGGTTTCAAAGCCGAGCCACTCGTTAACCAGGAAAGTGAGAGAACGGGAGATATGGAACTGAGCCCATAATCAGTGGTATTTCCAGATCCTTTTAATTAGGCCGATTGAACTGCGCCCATAGTCAAGTCGGCTGTTAGCCCAAGGTCGGTTTAAGGGGAGGTGACGGACTGTCTCCCACCACTAGCGTCTGCACTGCTGAGAATAAGAGGTAGTCCCCCGTCCCGATAAGCAGCTGTACTACGGGCCTCCGGGGGTGGCAGCTAATCACACTAACCACTACACAACAGACGCGAATAATAATAATGAATGAAAATCCACAGCCTGCTTCCAGTCTCCGACCGGGTCAGGAATGGAATGAATGAAGCCCCCATCTAGCGGCGAGGATAGGCATTGTGCCGGCTTCCGAAGCCTGTCGCACTCCTCCGGGACAATGATTAATGAATAACAGATGAAATGATATTCATTGCTGGAATGAAAGATGACAGGGAATACCGGAGTACCCGGAGAAAAACCTGTCCCGCCTCCGCTTTGCCCAGCACAAATCTCACATGGAGTGACAAGGATTTGTAGCACGGAACCCAGCGGTGAGAGGCCAGCGCGCTGCTGCCTAAGCCACGGAGGCTACACTAATAATAATAATAATAATAATAATAATACAAATCTCTCTAATCCACCATAAATAACTGCCCCTCTAGTTTTGTTATACAATAAAAAATATATAATAATCTTCTAAATGGTAAGTTCACCTCAAACTAGATTATTAAACATTTGCAATAACGAAACTAGTTTTAAAATATGGTTAGGTTGTCGAAAACATCCCAATGTACCAGTTAATGCTAATATTGCTAGAACAAAAATTAAATATTAGCCTGTTTTGAAAACTGTACCTGTTTTTTTTGTATCCCAGGCCAACACTAATCTCTTGTCCGCATTCTGGACAGGGTATATTTAGTTGTTCGGAATCTGGATGGTTTTTGACTTGTTCGCAATCAAGACAACCGATTTGAAATTAGTCACTTCAAATTCACACCACTCGACACAACATAATTCGGTGGAGGGGTGGAGGGAGGGAATCTACCTGACCGCTCTCAATGGGCGCGGTTCCACTGCCACTTTTGAATGGTTTATGCTCATGACCAGGGTCATTAATGAAGCTTGGGCGCAGTTCTATACAACCCGAGTGAACTAGACACTCTACGAGCAAAAGTCTGACTTCCTAAGCACGGATTGCGTCTCCCTCTCCAACTCCAGCTCATCGGGCGAGGCGCCCAAAGATAACTCACAAGAGAACATCGCTACAGGTGAACCACCTGATCTCGCTGAAATTCTGCATACAGCATGATAAGAAGATGATGATGATAATTGTTTTAAGAGGCCTAACATCTAGGTGATCGGCAGCTAATGGTCTGGGTGGTAGCGAAAATGATAATGAAATGGAAACCATAACGAAAATTAAGCTGGACTGAAAATACTTACAAAATTGAACTCAGATTGAAATGACTCACAGAACGTGGGTGGAAATACAAAAGGTAATTTAGAAGGAAAATACAAGAGGAATTTAGATTGTAAAATACGCACAAAATGTACTTTAGGTTCAAAATACTTACAAAATGCAATGTAGATTCGAAATACTCACAAAATGCAATTGAAAATCAAAATATTTACAAAATGCAATTGAGGCTCAAAATGCTTACAAAATGCAATTGAAAATACACAATGCAAGTTAAATTGAAAAAGGTCGGTTCAGATTCAAATACTCACAAAGTGCAATTGAAATTGAAAATGCTTACAAAATGTATGGTAGATTCGAAATACTCACAATATGTGGAAGCCCACGATTCAAAATACTGTACTGACAAAATGCAATTGAGATTGAAAATACTTACAAAAATGGAGATTAAGAAGTTGTAACGGTTGAAAACCTCCTTAGTTCAAATTTGCCCATTAACGAAGTCGACCGCGATTTTTATGGTCATATTTTATGTATCAAGTTGAAAGTGATTGTTGCAAAATGGCAGTAGCTACCATGTCCACAGGAAAGTGATACATAAATTATATATAAACTTTTGAACTGACGGTGTTTTTGGGGTCTGAGGGATGTGAAACGCGAAGATATGTCAAAATTTTCCGGAAGTCACAACATGGTACCCATTGCAATAAGTAGTTTTCTCACGAAATCTACCTAAAAACACACCTGTTCGTTTCAAGTGGGATGCATTAAGATCACGATTTTTTTTTCGTGTGGCCTCCTCAGAGGCCGAGTGGTCTTTCTATTCGACGCCCGTGGGCGACCTGCGCGTCGAGATGAAAGATGGAATGGATGAAGATGAATGACCGATCTGTTACCATTCTGTTAAAGCACACCCACGAGCGCTGTAACCGAAGTTCTACGGAGCGCTCACTACTCTGTCCGCTTTCAATACAAAGGCAAAGTATGTGTTTGCGATCTGGACTCTTCACTAACGAGTTTATAAACCAAAATATTTTGACGTGAAATGGTTAGAGCTGTTGTCTGTCAACCCTGAGATTTCGGGTTCGTTTCCCAGCTCTGTCAGAAAAGAATGTAATACTGGAGCGAGAATTGGAACGGGATGCGCTCAGCCTCGCGAGAATAACAGATTAGAACATTGATTTGATTCCTACCTCAGCCATTCTAGAAGTTTTCCGTAGTTATACATTTCTACTCGAGGCAAATGCCGGAATGGTTTCTAACTTATAGCCAAGGTCACAGTGCATTATGACCACGATATCAAGTCCCTAAATGAAACAACCACCAATACACTGAACTGGTAAAAGCGGACAGTCGGACCCTTGGGGGAGAAAGCACAGAAAAAGAGGCTTGCTTCTGCGAAGACCTACCTGTCACCGGCAATCATGGCTATTAACCTGACAAGAAATCGTTTTCTCCACATGTGGACAGCAGTTTGCTGCCTTTTTATTTTCCTTCCCTTGCCCAATTGAAGATGATTGCCAACTTAGGGAGATGGAAATGGTGTACAGCTGCTCCGGGGTGCACTCAGCCTCATAAAAGATAAGTAAAACTGAGACACGAGATGGGTTCGATTCTCACTATCACCCCTCTTGGAAGTGGCGTTTCGAAGTTTTCGCTTTCTGTTGTTTTTTTTATCTTCTGTCTTTTGACTGGTTTGATGCAGCCCTTCATGACTCCCTGTCCTGAATAGTTTAATCTCTACATAGCTACTACACCTTACACCCGCGACAATCTGTTTAACATATTATAACGTGAGTCTACCCCTACAGTTCTTGTCCTCGACCCTTCCTTCCATAACTAAGTTTGCTATTTCTGGGTGTATTAGTATGTGTCCTACTAACCTTCATTAGCAGTCGCCAGAAGAATATCGTATATTATCTCCCACTCGGCTTAATACATCTTCATTTGTTACTCTATCTACCCATCTGATCATCATTCACCTGTAACACCACATTTCAAATGCTTCTATTCCCCAATTCCCTGCTGCGCCAACAGTCCAAGTTTCACCTCCGCGCTCCAGACAAAGGCTTTCAAAAACGACTTCTTAATACCTAAATCTACTGTACAACCCCTGGCCAAATTAATATGACCACTTCATATTTTCTCTCATTATACATTCATTTCATTGTTTTTGGTGTTGAAACGAGTTTGTATCAAGATTGTAATTTTATTCTATCAAGGAAACTTTTGAGTGAGAAAGGTTGGTAAAATGTTATGTTGACAGCACTGTTTTCATGTAGGTGCCAATCTATACTTATGGAGGGAATACGTCTGGTTCTTGTATTCAATGGCTCTTCGAGTAAGTTGCTTTTTATACGTAAAACTGCAATGGTACGGTAGCTTAGACTTAACCAATTACTTTCATTACTGGTTGTATGTGCATGCATTTTATGCTTGTTTAGGACACGTTCATGCTATTTTGTGGTGTATTTAACACAATTTCTTCATTTTAAACATTTTTGGAAATGTCTTAGCAAAGAACTTGTCGACCAAAAGGGGAATGGTGCTAACCTTCCACAGCAAAAATCGTAGATTACGAAAAGTAAATGCATTGACATAGAATCCTAAGAGAAAGAGTTACAGAAAATGTATTCTATGTTTCTTCAGGTGGTCATACTAAATTGTCCAGGGACTGTATATTCGACGTCAACAGATTCTCTTTCTGCAGAAATGCTTTCCTTGCCTGAGTCAACCTACTTTTTATATTCTCTTTGCTTTGTCCATCACTGGATATTTTGCTCCCTAAGTAACTTCATTTAGCTTTTCACCTGCCAATTTTTCGTCCATATGGGTTTCTGATTTCTTTCGGCTGCATTCCATTATTTTTGTTTGACATCGACGAATTATGAGTCTGGGTTCTGTATGTCCGATTTTGATTTGTCATGCCTAACTAATGAAAGAAAAAAATAGTTCTACCTAATAAAGTTTGCTTTTGTAGCTTCCCCAACGAAAGTTCAAATTTGAAGGAAATTCTCTATTTTTATAAGTTCAAATGAAAGCATACGTTTATTTACAAAACATGGTTAACATTTATCTTCTTCTGCGCGAATGAGACTTCTAAGACCACGCGGAATCAACACTAATGACCTTGATGGTTGCCCAATAACTCTTCATGCGCAACGATTGAGCGAGTCTTCGTTGCTGCGACCAGACGTGTTTGGAAGGTCTTCTCTCTTCTCCCTCAAAACAACGTGTATGAGTGATTTTCCCAATTCCCTCTCGACCATTGAGATTAATCTACAGATATATATTAAAAAAATAAAAAACAAGCTTTAAAAATGAATATTTTTGGTACTTCTTCTATGTGGGTACGAACTTTCTCGTATTAGCCCCCCAAATATAATCAGTGAATCACCCATCATGTTCTCATTACATTGTCCTTAATATAATAATAACAAAAATACTGGAATGCAGCCGAAATAAATCAGAAACCTCTATGGACATCAAATTGGCAGGTGAAAAGCTGAAGGAAGTAGGAGACTTCTGTTACTTAGGAAGCAAAATAACCAGTGATGGACGAAGCAAAGAGGATATAAAAAGTAGGTTGGCTCAGGAAAGGAAAGCATTTCTACAAAAAAAAAAAAAAGGAATCTGTTGACATCGAATATAGATTTAGGTATTAGGAAGTCGTTTTTGAAAGCCTTTGTCTGGAGCGTGGCGCTCTATGGAAGTGAAACTTGGGACTATTGGTGTAGCAGAAAAGAGGAGAATTGAAGCATTTGAAATGTGGTGTTACAGGAGAATGATGAAGATCAGATGGGTAGATAGGGTTACAAACGAAGAGGTATTAAGACGAGTGGGAGAGGAGAGATGTTTCTGGCGACTGCTAATGAAGAGAAGCGATAGGTTAGTAGGACACATATTATGACACCCAGGAATAGCATGCTTAGTTATGGAAGGAAGGGACGAGGACGAGAACTGTAGGGGTAGACCAAGGTCAGAATATGTTAAACAGATTGCCTCGGATGTAGGGTGTGGTAGCTATGTAGAGATGAAACGATTATCTCAGAACAATGAGGCATGGAGGGCTGCATCAAACCAATCAAAAGACTGAAAACTCAAACAACAAAATAATAATAATAATAATAATAATAATAATAACGTTCATGTGACGATGTGTAGGTGCGTGTGCCACTTAACATGATACTGACAGCTCACCTGGGTTTCCTGAAGAAAAAAAAACTAAGCTTAAAACAAGCATGAAGTGGACGGAAGAAAGGAAGGAACAACATCAAGAATTCATGCGACAGTACTGGGCGAATATTGAAGCTCGACGCAAAAACCAGTTGAAATTACGTGGTCCTTGGTTGGCCGAAACTGCGGCTTCATAGACCCCGGGGTGCCAGAATTTTGCCAACTGACTGCGCCAGGACTCAATCCGGCAACCTTTGCAACAGCAGGCGAGAACGTTACCGCTGAGCCACGCAGGCAGTCGATTGTCCTTGATATCGTTGCTCAAAGTCCATCACGTGTTGGTGAAAACATTCTCCTTGCTCTTCTGAATATGTCCCCAGGTTATCTTTAAATTGGTCCAAGGGAGCATGCAACATGTGTACTGTAAGGGACAATCTGCAACCCATGATCTGAACCATGCCCTTTGTAATTCTCAGCATTTTTTATTTCCAAGGAAGCCATGGACCACTGCTTTAAGACTGTACCGTGCTTGTTTTTCGTGGGTGTTTAATAATTGTGGGAGATTCTTCACTGGTCATTGGTTTCTTTATTTGAGGACCGACGAAAATACCAGCTTTGATTTTAGCTTGTGACAATTTAGGGGGAAAAGTCTTCAAATATTGAAAAGCTTCAGAATCTTGACGAAGAGCCTTTACAATAGGTTTATGAAGCATAATTTTATATGCAAGGTTTTTATAAGCACACTTTATTAAATATTATGAAAGGCGTTTTTGGCTACTGTTCGATGTAAACAGTCAGAAGAGCGTTAAAATCCCTCAGTATGCCTTCCGTCGGAGGGGAAGTAAAGCCAGCGGTCCCATGTCATAGATTTATGGCATGTAAAAGAACCTTCCACTAAATTACACTTGTGTGAAGCTAAATTATAGGTTAGATTTGACTAACGCTCTTAGGTTCCAACGTTATGTAAACAAGTATCGATAAAGTGGCGGAGGTGGCATGGTATGTTTTAAACGTGAAGAACATTGAGGTTTTCATCCTCTATTAACATACATTGTTGCCGTAAGAACAGTTCCGACCCCCCTTGAAAAATGAGGGAATCTATAACATATACATTAAAAAGGAATGATCGTGAAAGGTATGAAACCTAAAAAGACGCACTAGGCACTACAACGTATGATATCATTTGAATCCGACGAATCAATTTAGCGCTAGCAAGACGCAAAAGTGTTTGTGTTTATAAAGTTTCTTCAAGTGACTGTGATTTTTGGCATGATAGTATTTTGATGGTTCGGCCAATGCACGTTTTGGCTGATGAAGACTATACTTTTAGTATAACAATAACACGGGCTATAAGACAAAAAATCCACACACCCCCAAGTAACTAACCAAGATGTCTCCAAGCCCATCAAATGAAACAACCAGCAACAACATAATTTTAGTCGAAATATGTCTCATAGTTTATTTTTAATTAGTCAGTGTTCGTTAGGAATGTTATTCATTTGTAAATATTTTTGCCAAGAAGCTTCATCTTAGTGTCTTAGTTTTGCGCTCGAAATGTCCTCGATCTCAGAAATTTAATCAGGTGGCAGATCGCCTACAAATTAATCCATCAATGACAGGTACGAATGTATTAATATAAAATTATGTACCGTACTGTATATTTTCATTTTGTACGTAATAGCAACGATGGCCCAAAAGAAGGAATCTAGGTCAGTTCTTATTTTTCCACCAGTCTAGTACTTGGTTTTGAAATCGATCCAATGCCGTCAACACACACAGTACCACCTTCCGTGAGCACTCACCGTAACCAGAATGACCCCTGAGTCATGAATATCATTTGTCACAAAATAGGGAACGGTTCACCGGGGACATCTCAGGAGCACTACACTCAAAGAGTTCATCTATTGCGATTTTAAAATTACAGGGGAAAACATGTCCGTATATGTCCATGGAAAATAGCCCAACCCAGTTTCCAGTGAGATGATAAGGATATTTTTCAGTGTCCATCTATGTGACAATAGTGTGACAAGTTGTAAATAACTCAGTTTGGGTGAGAATGATGATATGAATAAGAAAGTGACACTTCAAGACAACAAAACAATAATATCAGCATATTTCAACGTCAAAGGACACATTTTAATACATGACTCTGGACATGATAAACAGAAGTCAACAACATACAAATAAACTTCATAAAATAACGGATTCGACTGAAATTAAAACCAAGACTATTTCACGACCTACATTACTAGTTGGCACTACATGGAACGTCGAGATATTAAATAAAACAAAACTTTTAGTAGAGTATATTTGATAAATATTTTCATATTAATAGCCTTTATTCGAGTTCAAATACATGTTTAAATACTTTCATAAATACTTTTGTAAGGAGGTCCATTTCGATTAAATCATATGACGAGCTCTACTCGCGGTGACGCATTGCTTTATTTACGTTCGTGTATTCCTATCTCGTTTCCGTATAACTTGCCAGAATCCTGAAATAAAAAGTACCATATAAGGGAACTCGCTAATGCATACAAAATTTCAGCAAAATATAGTTATTGGTTTGTATTTTATGGATAATTTTGCAGTATAAGTAATCTCAGACCACTGCCGGGTGAATAAAATCTGATTTCAAAGTCAACAATGTGACCATTAATTCTAATATATTGAGTTTTGTGGTTGATTAATTATGTGTGTATGTCTACCCCTTATTATTCCTGTTTTCAACGGGGTAATTATTATTAATAACACTGAGGTTCGCCAATTTCCCCCAGACAGTTTCCACGGTGGCATACTTTCACAAACAAGGTGCCCGTCTCAATAATGAATGGATCAATAGAGGTAATGTAGAATCACCACTACAAATGCTATTCTGCTCTCAGAGACGTTCTCAAGCGGCCTAAGTGTGGACTCCCAGTGAAGAATGAATGAATGAATGAATGAATGAATGAATGAATGAATGAATGCTGTGATCTTGGTGGGCGCAGAGAAAATGATAAAACAAAATCTACTTCCCCCAACCAAAAGTTATCAAACGATTAACTAAATTGACGAAGAATGGGAATTGTATGTAAACAAAGCCGTTATAAAATTGAAACCGAAATGCTCCACGTCACAATATTCACTGTTGTGGCGACGATCATACCCAGACCCGTGAATTGAAAAAGTGGTCAAAACTTGCGAGGAGTTTAGTAATCTTTGCGAGATGTTGGGTAATACCGAGATGAGTGAAGGTTAAGAAGTCTGGAAGAGTGCCACAACACGAGGTAGGAGAAGTGGAAGAAGTTTTCTAAGGGAGGGGGGGGGAATTAATGCAAAAGCTACAACGTAAGAATATCCAATGAGACACACATCAACATCACAGACTATACTATACAGCAGGAAGAGT
Organism: Meconema thalassinum; assembly: GCA_946902985.2. Taxonomy (NCBI): domain Eukaryota; kingdom Metazoa; phylum Arthropoda; class Insecta; order Orthoptera; family Tettigoniidae; genus Meconema; species Meconema thalassinum. The sequence goes on along the minus strand of OX336399.1, from coordinate 138,910,926 downwards.
AGAAGATGGCGAGTTATCCCCTTGGAGGTCCCTTTGGCTCGCACAGCGGGTTTAGCTGACAGAAGACAGTTTCTACTCCAAAATTCTCCGAATTTGAAATGGGCTGCATACTTTCTTGGTCTCGGAACCTATGCGCCTAACAAAATCTTACGACAGTGAATAAACCCCATCAGTTTAGCCAACCACGTTCGGTCACGCTACATGACTCCAATGGGGGAGCTACAGTTCGAGATCCAATGTTCAAATTGCAGCTCTCACAGCGGTCATCAAGAATGTCGATTCTTCCCCGGTTTAGTTCACACTCACTCCAGGTCAATGTCGGAATGGTAGACCACTTTACTTCAAGTCTAGGGACCCTACCCCAGTCCTAAACCCTAATCATTGCAATTACACACATCTACATTCCCCACAATGACACAATTTTTTAAGAGCGTTAAAATCCTTCAGTATGTCTTCCTTCGGAGGGGAAGTAAAGCCGGCGGTCCCATGTCATAGATTTATGGCATGTAAAAGATCCTTCCACAGACTAAACTTGTGTGGAACTAAATTTCTAGGTTAGATTTCGTTGGAACGCTCTATCAAAGTTCCAACGATCACCACTAGGTATCATTGACATCTGGTAGCGAAAGTTGGAACTACTTGAAATTGAACGGGACTTGTAGCTCACCCTATGGGTGTCCGCTTGAAGCAGCTACAGCCTCTCGCGAGCCGAACATGTCCTCAGACACTCCCGGCACTAAAAGCCATACGATAAATACATAAACAGGGATAGGATCTATATGTACAGTATTTACCTACGGTATTTTTTAACTGATCTCCATCGATTAAGTTGTCCTCTATTCAAATTAAACAAATTTATTTCTGGCCTTTATACATATTTATATGTAAAATAAATATTTTACCATATTTAGTGATTTTAACGCAATAGTTATATATGTACTTACATAGAAATAATGTTTTCAGTGACTGAAAATATAGGAACACAGGACAAGTTTACAGTTATGAACATAAATTGACTTGGAGCAAATAAAGATTTCTAAAGAATATGACTAACAATAGCAAGCATCCCTTTGAGTCCGGTACCAGTACTTGTAAGAATAGACCTGGAGATACGCAAGTTTTGAGGAAATATGTATATCTCCTGCTGATACAGTGAATTTTAAATACCGTACCCACCAATCACCTCATGTGCGGTAGAGCAAAGCTTCAAAGTTGATCATTTAAAACAACATTTTGTGGCATACTGCATGGTAGCAGATGGTTGGTTCCTCAGTTTAGGGGCTGCGACAACGCGGTCATGTAGCCCCGTGTACTTTGGGTGTGTGTAGAATCTGTCTGATAACCGGTATTAATTGTGATGGCTGTATTAGTGTGCGTTATCTGTAGCCTAATTCAGGTAAGGACTGCAGACGATCAATTTCAGATAGTTCCTACTTTTTCTACCAAATGCTACCGTCAACGACACCTAGCTGTGGACTTGGCTACCAGATGCCACCACAACCAGCACCTGGCGACGAACGTTGAAACTAATGAGCGTTATTCAAATCTAAGCTACAAATTTAGCTTCACACAATATTGTTGTTAGTAGAAGGTTCTTTTACATGCCATAAATCTATCTCTGAAAGAAGACATACTGAGAGATTGTTAACGCTATTAAAAAATCCGACGACTTCGGCCGGGTTTGAACCCGCGATATCGGGCATAGAAACTCAGAATGCTACCAACTACGCCACCGAAGCCGCTAAAATGGTAGCAGAAATAATAATCAATAAATGAATAACAAGAATAATTTAATTTCTGAATCCAGTATTTTAATGTACATTTTTGTAGGCTCTAAAAGTAATAAAATGTAGTTTTTGATGGTTGAATTAATTTTATTCTCCATATTTTACAAAACCCACATATACTGTATATATGTACATAATTTTGACACTCTTTACTACATATAAATCTTGGCCTTCGTTAATAAACAAACATCAGTACACGAGCTTCATGAACAAAGATTTCCCAGGCCGCTAACTGATTGAGGGAACATTCTTCCAAAGTATCACATAATAATAATGTACAATATGACGGGAATATGAACATTGCCTACCTCAAAGTAACGCCTACAGTAGTAGTATGCCCAATGTACGTCACGAGGGTATTGATTGACCTCCACTGCTATAGCTGCGTTGACACGCCGAGGAACCCAACCGACCCTGTGTGTAGCAGCACATACGGAAGGCGGTATATTCTACAAAGGTCACAGAGTATTCTGAAGAACACTTTCATGCGGGAAATACACCGTATGAGTGAAAAATACAACAACTTGCTGATAGGAAAGTAATGAAGAAAAAATCAAGAAAAATCACTAAGTACTAGTCCAGATGACCTTCGAAGCTCAGGAAGGATAACATTGTGGGCATACCACATACATTTCTTCATTTTACAAACATAATACCAAACCCGAGAAAATTACGAAATGATCCATATTTTCTACCTTAAGTTGCAAGACAAAATTCAGATCTTTAGCTGAAAAATGCAGTGGGTAGACTACAAATCGGGATTTTCAAATAGCTAATGTAGTGCCCCCCCCCCCCCTCATCCTCCTCTCTCACGGGGAGGCTCCGGGTTCGATTCCCGGATGAACACTGTGCACTCAGCCTCGTGAGGGCAATATTGAGTAGCTGTCTGACAAGGTTAACGGCCGAAGAGATCCGACGCGCTGACTACGCGTTACCCTGCAATCTGTAGGCCAATGGCTGGGCAGCGGTCTCTTGGTAGGCCAGGGCCCTTCGTGGGCTGTGATGCCACGGGGTTTAGTAATACTAGGCTGTTAAGACAACTTTCATTGGAAAGTTTGTTGTTGTCGTGGGGCTTTGCAACATCTGGTCGTATAGCCCCGTGTACTTGGGTGTGTGTGTGTGTGTGTGTGTGTGTGTGTGTAATATTTGTCTGATAACCTATGTTATTGAGATGGCTGTATTAGTGTGTGTATTTGTAATTCAGATGAGGATTGGGAAGGAGGCGGCCGTGACCTCAATTTAGGAACCATCCCGGCATTCGTCTGAAGTTGAAGCGGCGAAACCACGGAAACCCACTACCAGGATGGCAGAGGTGGGAATCGTACCCGCCTCTCACAAGGCTGAATATACCCCGTTCCAGCCCTCAGACCAGAATTAAATTTCTTGGCAGAGCTGGCAATCGAACTCGGGCCTCGGCTGTGACATACAAGAAGTCTAGCCACTACGCAACGAGGCGTTGGGGAGTATTGAGGTGATTATGAACCCAGACATTTCTAGAAGTGCGCTGGCCGATTGATGGCAGGTAAGTTCAGAAGCCATCAATATAGTGACATTCAGCAATCCTGCACTAATCTTCGTAGACAAAAGAGCACCTATAGCAGTGTTCTAGTCGGGACGGCGCTATTAAAACAATAGTGACATTGAACTTTGAAAGCAGGGTGTGTCTGCACGGGATCTTTTTTTTTTCTCCTTTCTTTTCGTAATATAAGAAAACCAAATTAGTCACAATATGTAAATATAAAGATGTGCTCCACATGTTTATACATATCGTATCGATCGTATATACGTGGGAAAGCTCCGGGGATTCGATCGAGGACCTGACAGCAAGCAAAACATGGCGTACCTATTTGCTTTCGTTTCCGTGTTACAAGCATTGTTTGTGGTGTACATAACACAGACCACTTCACTATGCAGGTTGGTCATTTGTGTGGATATAGTGTACGTTACTACTTACAGTTCTTTACAGAAGGTCCTCGAAATGGCTACCACGAGCTGTAATGCAGGCGCCTCTACGCCGCATCATTGACTGTCTCACACGCTCCCTTATTCCCAGCGTCTGTCGTATCTGCTGACATCCGTGCTCTATTCGCTGACGTAGCATGTCCACATTATGAATAGATGTGGCGTACACAATGGCCTAACCCTTTATAGGTCCTTGGGATACTATCTTCCCACCTTGTATTTATAGAACGGTGTTAGGGAGAGAATCGTCCCACCCCAATCATTTCAAGCAGTTCCACGTGCATCCACAAGCTAGATGCAGAGGAATATTGAAAACCCATTAATTTGATGTATACTGTCATCGGAAACCAAAGGTGGGAAGAATGTATCCCAGTGGTCCCCACAGTGCACGTGCCCGCCAGTTCGGTTGTGTTGAGTGAATGAAATGCATTGTTTTACAGAAGAAGGTGTTTTATTGAAGATAAGAGATTTGTAAACTTTTGTATATAACTGAAATACAATGTTAATAATGGTTTTGGTCACTTGAGTAAATATATTTCAGACAGAATGGAAATAATTATCCTGCTCAGGGTGTTTGTCATAGAAGAGAAGATTTTTAAAATTAATTTTCTGTGTTTTTAGTAAATACTATTTTGAAATTATTGAATTATATTCGAATATACTAACTTTTAACATTCCAAAATCACTTTATATTTTTTGTACAGTTTTCGGCAAAGATGATATAGGTCACTGACCTTGTGTTGAGTGGGAGTTACGTTGTTTTTTAATTATAGAGCGTGATGGGTGTTTTTATATATTATATCCTGTTAAATGAACCTCATTATTGAGTGATAAACACAGTATCATCATAATTTGGAGCTGGGAGATTATTACCCCATTGCTCATTTAAGAAAACTACTGTCGGGTGTGGGCAGTGGGATAATAATTTTCCACACCATATTTCATAAAATAGAATCCACACCCATAAAAGTGTTGCATATTCCTACTCATCTATCAACCCCAATTACAAATGTGCAAAAAAATAATTATACCGCCATTCTTTTGCCCTATGAAGGGTTGAATGACCCCCTAAGTAGAAGTCTAATGGGTTGAGATCGGGAGAACGAGAAGGCCACGGTGTCTGTCCATGACGCCCTATCCATTTGTTTGGGAATCGCTGATGTAAAATTGTTCTAGCAGCAAGAGCAAAATGAGGCGGCGCTCCATCATGCATGAACCACATGCCTGCCGCCGTCTGTGTTATGCACACCGCAAACAATACTTGTAACACGGTAACGAACGCATATACACCATACGCTCACAGGACATGTTTTGCTTGCTTTCAGGTCCTCGATCGAATCCCCGGAGCTTTCCCACATATTTAGTTACACCCTGTATTTCGTATATAATTGTCATACCTGCCAACTTTTGAAAAGGGCTATCAGTAAAACTCACGCGCGACAAAAAAAATCTAACGATTTTCGACATACCCCGGCTTGACGAAAATAATAATACTTCTGGGCTACAAAATACAATAATTCATGCTTTAAACAGGATACTTCAATGAAATCATATCTACTTACATGATTTGTAGATGAACATAACAATCAAGAAGAAATCCATGTTAATCAGCAGCAGGCGTGGTGAATATCTGTTTGGAGCAGACATAACAGGACTTCCTTGATAGATTAAGCTGATATACGATAATTGAAAAAGGCTTTAAACAATAAAACTTGTTTAACGTAACACAGGCAAGAAATAATATAATACACACTGCAAATCACATGCTAGTTCGACTTTTAAGTCATGGTTGTGGCCTTTTTAGCTTCCTGCAAACAGTCTTGAGAAAATGTTTTGTCATAACAGGGACCAGAACTCCTGGTCTTCAAAATAGAAATAGACTCCAGAGATTCATTGGACATGGATGACCTGAACTGTGTTCTATTTTTCTTCACAAAGCTAAAAAAAAACATTCACATTCTGCATAGCTATGGGGTATGGTGAGAATAGAGAGCAATACTCTAAAAATTCGGTTATACTTAAGAAGTCCATCGGCTCCACGAATTCTTGATATTTGTGCCCAACTGGAATCACTTGCAGCATCTTGATGTGCAGCCAAAGAGTCATCTACCTGAAGAGCTGTGAACTGCCTCTGAAGCACATTCACCACCTCATCTGTAGTTTCATTCTCTTCCTTGCATAACATGATAGGAAACTTTTCCAAGAAAAAACGAATGGAAGATAAGTGTGAATCTTCAATTTTGTCTAACCTAGCAACTTGAGCATTCTTTAACACGTCATCCTTGAGTGGAAACTTGTTGATGATGTAGTCACAGGCAGTATAAAAGTAGTTTCTCACTGATGAAAAGAAAAGGAATTTATCTGTATCCGGTCCGTTCTGAAGGCACTTAACAACTTCAGATGATGCATTTTTTGCCATTTTATTTACAATACATGTCGTTTTCGTGCGACCACAACTATATTTCTTTGCAACTTCTGATGTGGGAAACATCTTCTTAAATAAAGCTCCAGCATGATCAGCCGCACTTAAGGGCACATTGTGTTCCACCAAAAAGGAAGTAAACAGACACTCGGCCCTAATTACGTCACTGTAAACGTTTCCAGACTTAGCAAAAAAGGTGTTGATTTTCTTGCTATCTTCTTCGATTTAACATAACTAATGTGTTTACCGCACTTCACATGATTACTTAAATCGTTTTTTCCACCATATGCAATATTAATATCACACCCACATACCGTGCAAAAGGCAAATTTTTATCTCTTTCTTGATTTTAGTATGCACGGAAAATCAACCGAGTATGATTCTTTAAATGTCTGGAAGTACTGTTTCTTGTTGGATTTGTTCATTCTCGATATCTACTAAAACATCGAAAGGAACCTGGATCACTGAACGTCACATAAAATTATAACATAAAACAATTAAGACAGCCAACACTTCATTAAAACATGTCAAAACACACCAACCATTAAATGAACACGACGCCAACCTCGTGAAGATAGAATATGCACATGGTAGAAAAAAATAAACACACACACACGTGGAACGAATGTAATTAGTCCAAGGAATACAGGAAACTGCGAAGCACGAAGTTATAGCCAAAAACTCGAACGCTTCATTAAAATATGCCATAACCTTAAAAGACGAAAACATTCAAGGAACGCCAACTTCGCGAACAATGAACAACTAACGTGGTCAAAGAATATGGTTTAAATCGCAACGAGCGAACGGAGCGGAACAAAGAATATGCGAAGCAGAGCCTGTCAACACCTAAGATTCACATGCAAGAACGGTTATCCCGGCTTCAAATTCAATTACGATGACGACACAGCCATCACACGGTTAAAAGTACGAATCATATCAAAGAACGAGTTATCGACTATCGTGGACTTGCCTTCGACCCACGCAAACAATCGATTGTACGGAAGTGGGCGGTATTATCGAATGTAAATTATCGTTTCAAATTTTTGTCCGCGAAATCGTAAAATGACACCGTTCGTCCGTAAAACCGTAAAATGCTGCAATTTCCGTAAATTTTACGGATAAACCGTAAAAGTTGGCAGGTATGAATTGTATATATCTTAACCCACATATTCGTAGACATAGAATAGTTAGTAATTGTTGTAAGGGGCGGAACTACGAGGTCATCTGCCCCTATAGACATAGATTAATAGCGTGAGTGTCAAGGATCCGATTATGATAGCTTGATGATTGAAACTATTCATCCAAAAAAGGAAGGACCGTTAATTTCGCGATTATGAGCCACAGGACCTCCATATTACGCGGAATACGAACCACAGGACGTGATATTTCACTTCAAAAATCTCACATGCATTGACCGGGAATCGAACCCGGTCCACCTTGAAGAGAGGCAGGCAGCCTGACCACTGCCCCTCCACCCCTACATTGGTTCTAGGGCCTTAAAACGTGGTTTTCGGGTCGCTTTGTCTGTTATTTATAGAAATCTACACCGTTTCACCAAACTGAACCAAAGTTCACGTCTCGAGTTTTGTTTCTTGCTTTGCGAGGCTTAAAGACTAGATTGGTCCTTCTACGAAAAATTCTACATTTCATCTATGTGCCAAACGGCCTAAATCTAGGGAATGGAGAGGGCTGTCCGAAATTTGAAGTGGACAGTGTTACCCACAGGATTCCGAAAGGTAAGTACGTACAAATTGGTTCCGATCGGTAAAATGGTGTAGATTTGTATAAATAACAGACAAATCAACATTCAGCTTTCTACTAGTATGTAGATAGATTCTCTCAATGAGTTCTCGTTGTTCTATTATTTATTTTAATTCGGTTCGAAAAGTTCATGATTAGGGGCCGGACATTCATGCACTAAAAATTATTAAAATATGCTTGCAATTATGCACTAAAAATGTAGAAAATATGCATTAAAAATTGAAAAATATGCACTTAATAAGGCAATCTTATTCACTCTTCTTTCCTCCTTTGTCGTAATATGTGCAGGATGTTGTTCAAGTTTAATTACTTTTCACATTTCACTTCCTTCGAGCATTCAACGCTATCAGTTGAATAATCACTATTACCTGACACCCAATGGAAGCCTCCGTGGCTTAGGCGGCAGCACGCCGGCCTCTCACCGCTGGGTCCGTGGTTCAAATCCCGGTCACTCCATGAGAGATCTGTGCTGGACAAAACGGAGGCAGACAGGTTTTTCTCCGGGTACTCCGGTTTTCCCTGTCAAAATTTCATTCCAGCAACACTCTCCACTATCATTTCATTTCATCTGTCATTCATTTAATCATTTCCCCAGAGGAGTGCATCGGCAGCCGGCACAGTTCATATCCTCGCCGCTAGTTGGGGGATTCATTCATTCCATTCCTGACCCGGTCGGAGACTGGAAGCAGGCTGTGGATTTTCATTTTCACCTGACACCCACTGTTGTAATAAATACTTTCTGCTGCTCTTCTCTTTAGGCATTTTGAGTTAAGGATATGCAGACTAAGAATAAAGTAGCAAATTAACTGAATAAACTCCTCACAAAAATAACCCCGGGCTACTGGCTGTCGAGATGGTGAACGGACTGTCCCACCCCATTCCTTCTTCAAATACTCAGGCTGCATTGCGTATAGTACGAGTACGGTCATCTGACTCATCTCGTTACCTGTTTCTCAGAAAGTGGCTTACAAGGGATACTGCCCAGATGGTGAATGGAATGTCCAATCGCATTCCCTTCTTGAAATAACCAGGCAGCATGCTTGCGTAAAATATTAGTTATTGTTATTGTTCAGAAAGTTGCTTACAAGGGATGTCAAACACGCGGGCAAAATCTATTTTGTTCAAGATGTTTTAAATTATACTTCAACTGTACCGGCATATGCTAAAATATGCTGTTATGTTCAGAATATGAAAACAAAGAGGAACCCTCAAAATATGCATTTGCATATGCGAATATGCATTTTCAAAAATTTTTGTCCCTACTCATGAGTCCGAGATTATCAAAAAATAAATTGGAATGATTTAAGAGTGTAGATTTAATGGGTTTAAGATACACCACTGAATGAAGGTTCATATGACGTCATAATATATTTTGTCATTTAAATGTGAAACCTGGTTTTATGGACTTATGAACTTTTCATAACTGATTCCATTAAAATTGAGCTTAATAAGCAAGTTAGTTACAACTACAAGAAAAATAGCGAATACATTTTATAAAAGTGATGAAAAACAATGAGCTTAAATTTCTAAATTCAATACTTCTGGGGCGCCTCAAAACTCACATCTATGAACATCAGATTTTTAACACATGCTTTAAGAACCTCGTATGCAGTTTTTGACAACCATCCCTTTTTTTTTTATAAAAAGAAGGGGGAGGGATTCTTGATTCTTATATATTCATTCCTCCCTACCCGACGGTATTAGGATGTAGACGTTCAATGAGCTCCCGAGTTGTCGACACCGATATATTTCTGAGTGGGTCGGGTTCCTTTTTTCCACTGACTTAGAGACGGACACTTTCCTCTTTTGACTCAACTTCCAGTTCCCTAAATACTCATTCTTCAAGAGTTCTTCATTGTTATTAATACTTTATCTTTACCTTTCTTTTCCATGTCTTCTTCTAGCATGTCAGTAAGTAGTTGGCAGTGGTAGCAGTAGATCAATTCTATTATCACATCAACCCTTTCATTGGGGACAGATAGCATCGATGTTCCACCGCTTTACACAACAACCACCACCACCTACTGTAGCACGAAAACCCGCTCGCCCATCCTCCCGAACTCTCTCTCTCTCTCTCTCTTCAGAAGTTCAGAGAGAGAGAGAGAGAGAGAGATATGGGTGGGTTCGAAACAGTCGATCATCTCTGAAATACGTTTCCCATTGTTTTCCATTATTTCAGACAAAGCTCAGGCACACGTCCGCTTCCATTTTATATCGGCGGCGTAGTTGGTAGCATGCTGAGCTTCTATCGCGGGTTCAAACCTGGCCGAAGTCATCGGTTTTTTTTAAGAGCGTTAAAAATCCCTCAGTATGCCTTCCTTCGGAGGGGAAGTAAAACCGGCGGTCCCAAGTAATAGATTTATGGCATGCAAAAGAACCTTCCACTAATCACACTAATGTGAAGCTAAATTATACGATGGATTTGACTAACGCTCTTAGGTTTCAACGTTCGTCGCCAGGAGCCGACTGCGGTGGCATCTAGTAACCAAGTTCACAACTAGTTGTCGTTGGCGGTAGCATTTGGTAGCAAAAGTAGGAACTACTTGAAAATTAAATGTCTGCAGTTCTTACTTGAATTACAGATAACACACACACACACACACACACACACACACTAATACAGCCATCATAATTAACATCAGTTATCAGACAGATTCTACACACACCCAAAGTACACGGGGCTACATGACCGCATTGTCGCAGCCCCCAAACTGAGGAACCAACCATCCTTTTTATATCCTACGCGAAATTGCGAATGCACTAACCATTACAAATTCACCCCAGAAACACCACCCTGAGTGGCACCCAACTGAATCTGGTATTGCTTATGCTTGAACCAAATTCCTCCCTTTCATCTTTCCTCACCAACCTCCCTAGGCGAACCTTTCTTCTCTTTCGACACCGGTAATAACATGACATCCGACAGCTAAGAACCCTTACATTTCCCTTGTATGCAATATGTACTTTGGGATTTGGTCCAAGATATCTCGAACTCTCGAAATATAACATAACCACACAGGATCGAACTGATAGCTGGAAGCCTCCTAGATTACAACCACACATCCTTAATTTAAAGGGGTTTGGAACGTTAGTAACTGGCCCCGTGGTGTTGGGGTAGCGCGCCTGCCTCTCACTCGTATGCCCCGGGCTCGATTCCCGGCTCCGTCAGAACCTGAGGTGAGGGCTAGAATGGGTGCACTCAGCCTCGTGAGGAGAATTGAGTAGCTGGCAGTGGCAGTGCCTCTGTCACGGAAACCAATATTTAAGACCGAGGGGGTCCGACGCGCTGATCACGTTTCACCCCACAAACTGTAGGCTGAATGGCTATGCAGCGGTCGCTTGGTAGGTCAAGGCCCTTCATGGGCTGTGGTGTCACGGGGTTTGGTTTGTTTGGAACGTCAGTCATCAATTCCGAATACTTCATTCTATCAATTGATACTGATAACCAGTGTTGTTGCTACATTTTTGGGATTGGGACACCTTGGTCATCAGTGCCAAGCCCCATGTGTAACGCAATATTATCACGTTTTAGATCTATGACTGGGATAGTTGCTCTGGGACTTGGCATTTGCCGGGAGCGAGTAAGGAAAGACCCGAGGAAAACCACACTTAGGATAGTCTGGATCAGTGCCAGGAATTTTACTTCAGATCTTCGAACGCCAACTATCCATTTGGGTCGTGAAATGTGCCGCAAGACACGTCGGCTAAGCTCGTGGATAACCTGAGTTATTGATGTGTCGACACTAGTGTACTGTGCTATTAACTGGAGTTGGGAGGGGTTAACATTTACTCTGATAATAGGAAGGGTTCAATTTGCAGTGACCATGGGGCGGAATTTTCTTGTAAGAAAGAAACAAAGAAACAAACAAATAAATAAATAAATAAATAAATAAACAAAACAATAATAGACTGAATAAATAATAATAATAAGAAATGTAAAATAAATAAATAAATAAATAAATAAATAAAAAGTAGCATGTGGCGTCAGGAAAGGTAGCCGGTCAAAACAAAGCCGGGTGCATTCGGCGATCCCAAATTCAAGCTGTTTGTGTCAATGATAAACAGCTTGAATCACTATGATATCTCGGATATCTAACGAGGAGTGAACCCATTCCACCTTAGACCTGGATGATGTTCTTCGGCAGTGCCGGCAATCAAATCAAGACCCTTTCATAGGGCAGGAATCTCTTTACGTACGGTACCCAAAAACTAAGATGCGTGAAGATGTAACCAACCTGCGGTGAAGATGTAACCAACCTTCTGATTGATGGCAGAGGCTTGCTGTTTACATTATTTTCAAACATCAAAAAGGAAGATTGTAGTATTACGTGACCGTGAATCTTGTGAGTATGAGCCACGGGACCTCCTTTTTACGTGGAATACGAACCACAGGACATGGCATTTCACTTCAAAATCTCACATGCATTGACCGGGAATCGAACCTGGACCGCCTTGGTGAGAGGCATACTTTTCAAACATCACTACACAGGCTTATCTCAATAGGGTTGGTTAAGTCACGATCTACTCAACTCATCCTTGCCATGCAATTACTGTAATTCACTTCTCTATTCCACTTCGCAGCCTTGAATGAATGTTGTTTGAATGACACCATTTCAACTTGATGCTGTTTTTTATTTCGACACGGCTCCTTTCAGATGTAACATACAGCACTTCCAAGAAAATTAAGCTCACTTGTCTTCGGTAAAGTATTACCTCCTCGTCCAATTGCCAACAACGTGTGGGACGTGGGTTGGCGACCACGGGACCCCAGCTTAGTCTAGCATTGCTTCCACTTAGTTGCGCCGTGCTCCTCTGTCATCTTTCCTGTCGACCTCACTTGGTCGACTCTGTTGTTCTGTTCCGACCCCGATGGTATTAGGGTATCCGAAGTCAAAAGATGTATTTTACTTTCTCATCTAAATTGACTCTTGTCTCAACTTTCGTGATACCCTCATTCTTCGAGGGGTCAGACTTCTTTTCATTGCACCTCCTGACTTCTGCACAAGGCCCTAAAAGAGGCAGGATGTATATTTTGTTTTGTAGCCCCACCACTTCTGGTGCTCCTTGATGCTACAACCTCAAGGACTCACGACTGGTGAGATCGGGAGTTGGCGATCCCGATGGATTCCTGAGCTGGGTCCGGTTTTCCCCTCTTTTCGCTGGCTTTCGAACGGACTCCTTTTCCCCCTTTCCTAACTGCCTTTCATGGCTCTTCTTCCCTCGAAGTACCTCAATCATCAATCTTCGAGGGCATTCTTTATTTATTTTTTCCCCTTTCTCCTTTTTCCTTTTACTCCATTTCTTCCTCTAGTGTGGAAGTTAATTAAAAGTATGTAATTATTGTAGTAGTAGGAGCTTAATTTCATTCTCATGTCTTCGCTTTCTCCCGTATCATTAGGGGTCGATAACCCAGATGTCGGGTATTTTAAAACAACATTCACCATACATCATTGTCTAGTTGTATTATGAAGTATTTACATTTATCCTCCGATTGACGTAGCAAAATCAAATACGTAAGTTACTGTATTATCGCAACACAAAATAGTATACTGTATTTAAAAAAGATGGTGTGGGATAATACGGTACTGTATTTTACACTGCTGTGCAAAACTTAAGGACGAGATAGATGAAGCCACATAACACATCAAGAACTCCTTCCCAATCTTGTGGCCAGCATGGGAACACGTTGCAGAGCATGCGCCGCCGTCCGTGGTGAACACACACCCTTTTAAGCATCATGTCCCTTCTTTTGTGATGTCCAGGGGACCATCATGGGCCACAGGAACTTAGTGTAATGTATTGTCTCTGTGGAATTTCTGTTCGTCACATAAAATATTCCTTTCAGCTGCCTTCCGTACCATACTGTAGCAGGTCTTCCCATGTATGGTTTGAGGTTCAACGAGCTTTGTTACTGGCAGTGACACAACATGCAACAGTTCGTCCTTAAATTTTGCACAGCAGTGTAGGCTATATAAAGACGTATATATGTAACTGTATTTTATATAAAGACGATGTGGGATAAAGGCTACTGTATGTTATATAAAGACGGTGTGGGATATAAGCTACTGTATGTTATATAAAGACGGTGTGGGATATAAGCTACTGTATGTTATATAAAGACGGTGTGGGATATAGACTACTGTATGTTATATAAAGACGGTGTGGGATATAGACTACTGTATGTTATATAAAGAGGGTGTGGGATATAGACCACTGTACGTTATATAATGACGGTGTGGGATATAGGCTACTGCATGTTATATAAAGACTGTGTAGGATATAGACTACTGTATGCTATATAAAGAAGGTGTGGGATATAGGCTACTGTATGCTATATAAAGACAGTGTGGGATATAGGCTACTGTATGTTATATAAAGACGATGTGGGATATAGGCTACTGTATTTTATATAAAGACGGTGTGGAATATAGACTACTGTATGTTATATAAAGACTGTGTGGGATATAGGCTACTGTATTTTATATAAAGACGGTGTGGAATATAGACTACTGTATGTTATATAAAGACTGTGTGGGATATAGGCTACTGTATTTTATATAAAGACGATGTGGGATATAGACTACTGTATGTTATATAAAGACGATGTGGGATATAGGCTACTGTGTTTTATATAAAGACGATGTGGGATATAGACTATTGTATGTTATATAAAGACTGTGTGGGATATAGGCTACTGTATGTTATATATAAAGACGGTGTGGGATATAGGCTACTGTATGTTATATAAAGACGGTGTGGGATATAGGCTACTGTATGTTATATAAAGGCGATGTGGAATATAGACTACTGTATTTTATATAAAGACGGTGTGGGATATAGACTACTGTATGTTATATAAAGACGGTGTGGGATATAGGCTACTGTATTTTATATAAAGACGGTGTACGATATAAACTACTGTATTTTATATAAAGACTGTGTAGGATATAGACTAATGTATGCTATATAAAGACGGTGTGGCATATAGACTACTGTATGTTATATAAAGACGGTGTACGATATAAACTACTGTATTTTATATAAAGACGGTGTGGGATATAGGCTACTATATGTTATATAAAGGCGATGTGGGATATAGACTACTGTATTTTATATAAAGACGGTGTAGGTTATAGACTCCTGTATGTTATATAAAGACGGTGTAGGATATAGACTACTGTATGTTATATAAAGACGATGTGGGATATAGGCTACTGTATTTTATATATAGACTGTGTACGATATATACTACTGTATTTAATTTTTTTTAAGTGAACCCCTGGCACTATACAGCCCATGACGGGCTAAGGCCGACCAAGCGACCGCTGCCCAGCCATTTGGCCTGCAGATATTGGGGTGACGCGTGATCAGAGCGTCGGGTCCCCTCGGCCGTTAATCTTGGTATTCGTGATCGGGACATTGTCTCACTGTCAGACAGCTACTCAATTGTCCTCACGAGGCTGAGTGCTCCCTTCCAACCCTCACGTCAGTTTTAAAATCTCTGACGGGGCCGGGGATCGAACCCGGGGACTCCGGGTGAGAGGCAGGCGCACTACCCCAACACCACGGGGCCGGCATTTTATATAAAAAAACAAACAACAACAACCCCTGGCACTATCCAGCCCATGACGGGCTAAGGCCGACCAAGCGACCGCTGCCCAGCCATTTAACCTGCAGATATTGGGGTGACGCGTGATCAGCGCATCGGGTCCCCTCGGCAGTTGATCTTGGTATTCGTGATCAGGGGCGCTGTCTCACTGTCAGACAGCTACTCAATTGTCCTCACGAGGCTGAGTGCACCCCGTTCCAACCCTCACGTCAGTTTTAAAATCCCTGACGGAGACGGGGATCGAACCCGGGGCCTCCGGGTGAGAGGCAGGCGCGCTACCCCAACACCACGGGGCCGGCAAATTATTTTATATAAAGACTGTCCTTAATATAAATTAGGGTTCGAGATATCGAGGTTCGACCGATTGTTTTAATCTACTGACCGTATCTCTCTGTCTACCTTGGACACTGTCTCCTATCTAAGGATATTTCACCAGTCAGTGAAGCAACCAGTAGACGTTCACATTACGAAATACTACTTCCAGCAAGATATAACAAGCCTTGAAGAAACCAGCGCTTTCTTTGTGACTGTGTAATTTCCCAAGACTCTTCCACCATATCATAAGGCCTGATCCCGCCTGAATTCTTCTGGTAAGATACATTATAACTGCTCGTAGACAGAGCGCTGGGCACGCGGAGAGAGTCAAGGGATTGTGCATCGTCAGACAGCGCTACATACAGTAGGGCCTACTTGCTTGTGTGTGTGTGTGTGTGTGTGTGTGTACAATCTGTCTTGACAGCCTGTGTGTGATATTGTGGTAACCTTAGTTGTGTGTATACCACAGGTCTGCATCGTACGGGTCAGGCTGAGTGTGAATTATATTTTCACCAGCGAAGGAATGACTCGAGCATCTATGAAATTGCCATGTTTTGACCACGTATTTCTCGGGTTGCGCTAGGATACCAGTCGGATTGGCCGGGTAGGTAACCTATGTTCCAATTGGATCAGTCGTGTCAAGTTGTTGTTGCATTTGATGGACTTGGATATCGTGGTCATCTAGTCCCGAATATTTGGATGTAAGCATTTGTAATTTAGGTGAGGATTGGGAAGGAAGCGTCCGTGGCCTTAAAGGCATTAGACTGGAGTAGAAGTGGGAATCGAACTCACCTCTTCTCAGCAGTGCCACACGAGACTGGGTGTACCCCATTCCAGCCCTCAGACCAGAATTAAATTTCTTGGCAGAGCCGGGAATCGAACTCTGACCAGTCACCCCGACAGCCCAGTTCCGCCCAGGTCAGGTCGTTTCAGGCGGTACACCACCTATCGCGTAACACGAGAAGGTTCATTCGGTCCGATAACAAATATTCTTCTGAACGGCCCACCCAAAATTCGAAAATGAAAAATCATGACTTAGGTGTTGATTAACCCTCTCTAGTGTGTCTTCGGCCAGGCCAAGGTCGGGCTAGCTGTTATTTTCCTTAAAAAATAAAATAAAATTAAAAAATACGATTTATTATTTAAAATATGAGAATGCCTCACGCCGTCCAGAGAATATATTTCAGAAAACTAAATTTCTTATGTAAGAACTCGATACAAGCTGCACCTAATGCAACGCACAAGATGTTAAACGCCAGGTCACTAGATCAATGGATCGATTCCCAACCTGTATATTAATACTTGATAGAAATCAAACATGAATCACAATGACATAGACAAATTACACTGCAAAGTTAGTTTAACTTTTAAACGGACCCAGTCTATTCATTTATATTATTCCACTGAAGTAATAGTTTTATATCACACTACTTTTTTATAGTAAATGCAACTGCGATCATTTCCAAAGAATGCTGCCCAAGTTTTTAGTTTAGGATGTTATCGAACCTACCAAAACGGAGATTCGTGCTCAAGCTACAGTATGTGCAGTACCCCATTTTGAAAGCATTTCATTTACCGTAACTAAGTGGGGAGAAAATCATAAGCAATTTGACATTCAGAAAATTATGGTGACAATCATGATTTACGGAATATCAACAAAATAGTTTACGTGGGGTAAATGGTGAACCGTGCGGAGAGAATAAAACCTCATTCTCGCCATTTAAAAAAAAAAAAAAGCATACACGTTGCTTGTAGTATCAAGATGAAAATATCCACAGCCTGCTTCCAGTCTCCGACCGGGTCAGGAATGGAATGAATGAAGCCCCCATCTAGCGGCGAGGATATGAAATGTGCCGGCTACCGAAGCCTGTCGCACTCCTCTGTGGCAATGATTAAATGAATGACAGATGGAATGAAATGATAGTGGAGAGTGTTGCTGGAATGAAATTTTGACAGGAAAAATCGGAGTACCCGGAGAAAAACCTGTCTGCCTCCGTTTTGTCCAGCACAGATCTCACATGGAGTGGCCGGGATTTGAACCACGGACCAAGCGGTGCGAGGCCGGCGTGCTGCCGCCTAAGCCACGGAGGATTCTGTAGTATCAAGATATTTGGCAATATTTGAAGAAAATACTCCGCAGCGTCAATCCAAGAAAAACGATTAGTATCTGTACACCTTTCAAACCGTACATGCATCGGCAATAACACACAGGGCAAGCAATAACTTAAATAGCACTGATACTAAGAATGGTGAGGTCTGTACAAAAGTTTTCAAGGATTAAACTCGAAAAATCCTGATGAGTATTAGGTAATAGACTTATCACTAAGGTCATTCAAGAAGTGTTTCAAAAAGATTATCTATGTCCAGGATTCTTCGAGTTTAATTCTTCGAGACTTTACAGACAGACTTCACCATTCTCCGTATTTAGTGTAATTTACAGTATACTGTAGTTGTGCTTGATGTCTGTGATCAGGCTGTGTACTATAGACTACTTGTTAATAACGCTTTCCAAGTATACATGAACGAGAACCTAACCTGGGGCTTACGCCCAGTCTTCAGCACATGTGATGACATTGGTAACAAATTTCACTGAAAACTACATTTTTCAACAGCGATGCTCCCAAAATTGATGTATATACACATGTATATACACGTACACAGTCTTCGTGCTCAATATTTCGAGAAATGAGAGCTTACTGATTAGATGTCAATAAGAACATACTGTACATTTACCACAATCATCATCAGGATATAGCCGGCCCCGTGGTGTTGGGGTAGCGCGCCTGCCTCTCACCCGGAGGCCCCGGGTTCGATCCCCGGCTCCGTCAGGGATTTTAAAACTGACGTGAGGGTTGGAACGGGGTGCACTCAGCCTCGTGAGGACAATTGAGTAGCTGTCTGACAGTGAGACAGCGCCCCGATCACGAATACCAAGATTAACGGCCGAGGGGACCCGACGCGCTGATCACGCGTCACCCCAATATCTGCAGGCCAAATGGCTGGGCAGCGGTCGCTTGGTCGGCCTTAGCCCGTCATGGGCTGGATAGTGCCAGGGGTTGATTTTTTTTTTTTTTTTTGTTTGTTTATCATCAGGATATACTTTTCAGCAGCACAATTTGAAATGCACAGCTGGCAATTATTCGGGTGTTGAACCTTGTAAAATTAAAAATCCCTGTGTCATGACAATTTCCTGATATTCCCTTCAGTTTTTCAGAACTTTGAAATTCCTTGAGAATTCTCTCATTTCCATGTTTTCCTGAGTAAAGACACCATATGTGATATTGCTCTTAAAGAATTAACTTTAGTTCGAAACATGGTATAATAACGTATAAAAACGTATTTCCCATGTGCTGACCCGGCAGACCAGTGTCACGTCATTACGAACCCAGAACAAACATGATTAGATTCATGTCAATCTATATCAATGTTTATTCCAGGTTTTGGACAAGTTCAGGTCTTCCAGATTAGCTGAGTATCCTCAACACGCAGTGGAAATTTTCCAGAGAAATTCTCAAATTCCCTGATATTTCCATGTAAAGGAACTCTTAGGGATTCAAGTTTTTCGGAATGCTGAACACGCAGGATGACACACGCGACCATCGATTTCCCAACGCCCCTAGTAGAATCAATGACCATGTTGTATGCGTCTTATGGCGTGGCATTAACCTCCCGACTCTACCCTTCCCCATGCCGCGGCTAATCGCATTACGATAAGCCTCGCCACAAAACATCGCTAGCACAACGTTTAAACCAGTCGACAGCCGATACAAGCACGCCATTACTCATAGTATTACTAGTATTATTATTAGGACGAGAATAAGAGTTGTTCAAAAAGGTCAGTAGCCTACTTTTCTCGGACAGATAAATATGGTGATAATGATGATGATGATGATGATGATGATGATGATGATGATGATGATGAAGGTTTTAATTGGCCTAACATTGAGGTTATCTGCCCATAATGGTTTGAATGAAAATGATGAAATGAACACTATCATCCTCCTTACATGTATTAGTCCTAGAAGAACTGTTACGGTCTATACAAAAGATTTGCATTTTCACGCCATCTTTTCCTGAGGCGAACTAGAGATCTCTTCCCACCGGGACAGTAGTTGACTGATTTAGGGTCCTGCTTCTGTCCATCTTGTTGAGGTGTCCTAGCTAATTTCTCTGGTATTCATGGATGTATAGCAATACAGGTCGGCTGTTAAGACCATTCAGCATTTCTGTGTTTCGTTTGTGATCCCACTTAGTGACTCCTGCTGTTCGTCACATATATTTCACAAGAACTAAAAATAACTACAACTTACTGGCTAGAAGAAGGAATAAGGGGAAATAAAAGACAGGGAATGTCCTCAACCATCAAATAAGCAGAATGGTGGGACTTGGAAATAAGTAGAGCCAGGAAAGGCAGAGGGTTCGCCCCAGAGTCACTGGGAAAAGGGGAAAACACCGGACCCAGCTCAGGAATCCCTCGGGTTTGCCAACTCCCAAACTCACCAGCCGTGAACCCTTGAGGGTGTAGAGGACTGAGAAGCTGAACATTTTTGATTCATTTATCTATGTATTTCTTTCTTCATGTTTTATTTTCTCTTTGTAAATACTGCAATAAAGATGGCTGTTCTCTAAGACGTATTGTGTTCCACGATCACTAAGTTAACCACGTTACGAAATCCAACAGAGGGTGCATCATAAGTGGTGGGGCCGTTCTTTAGGGCCTTAAAAAGAAGGCAGGAGATGTCCTGTAAAGAAAAGATGAGGTATGATGTCTCGAAGAATGAGGGCATCCAGAAAGATGTGACACGGGCTAATTAAGGCGGGAAAGTGAACGACTCCCTAGGCCTAATAATACACTATGAAAATCACCACGGGCTACTACCAGGCAATTAGAACTTTTTCCAAATACTACATACCACATGTTCTTCAATGTTTCCATAAGCTATGGGTTACGAGTATGTAGTGGATAATTTCGAGCGAAATGTTGTTGTTGTTGATGATTCATTTACGGGCTTTGCGATATCGCGGTCATGTAGCCCCGTGTACTCGGGTGTGTGGAATTTGTCTGATAATCTGTGTTATTGTGAGTATTTGTAATTCAGATGAGTATTGGGAAGGAGGCGTCCGTGGCCTTAATTTAGGACCCATCTCGGCATTCACCTGGAGTAGAAGTGGGAAAGCACTGAAAACCACTTCCAGGATGGGTGAGGTAGGAATCGAACCCGCCTTTTCTCAGTTTTGCCTCACGAGGCTGAGTGTACCCCGTTCCAGCCCTGAAACCAGAATTAAACTTCTTGGCAGAGCCGGGAATCGAACCCGGTCCTCCGCGGTGACAGCCAGCGAACAGTTGTGTTTGGTGACAATTTTTGTAGAGAAATGTAGGATACTTTAAATTGTATGTTAGAACTTATTCTTGGAAAACAGTGAACTATTTTGCACGTTCCATTTCCTTGGAATTGCACTGAGAGCAACTATTAAAGTGTACCTATTTCTGCCAGTTTCAACTCGTGCGCAATTAGAACTTGAGCCAAGAACGTTTTATGCCCATTGTTTACGAAAACAGCATCCTAACCCTACACAAACCGCAGCTAAAATCACTAATGTGCGTCACAGGTTGATTCATACTGACTTAAAGAATTGGGCCATGAACTCACAGTGGATTAATTCTTCCTAGTAAGACCCATCCTCAACGTTCAATTACTTTCAGTCCCGCTGAAAACTGTAATACTTTGGAAATATGATTTTGCTACCTAAATATCTCAAATTTACGCTGTCGAATTCCAAATACTATACGGTGCGTTCAAAAAGTAACGAGCCGGAGGCTGGAATGCGCAAATCGGTGACGACATCGGCTAATCGTGGCGTGTGTAACGAGGTGTGGTTCCGACCAGAGCGTGGAAGGTCACAGCCCGTCGCTATAGGGCACGCGTGCACGTCACGTGACGATACAAAGCGAGCAGCAGCATGCATCAATCGTCCAACGCTGCTAGTCGCATTGCAAACAGTGACATGGAGGTGTCAAACGAAGAGCAAAGAGGTGTTTTCGGTTTCTGACAGCGGAAGGAGTAGGGGCAACGGACATTCATCTCCGAATGTCACAAGTGTACGGCGAACACTGCATGTACCTTGCATGGGTCAAGGCGTGGCACAAGCGCTTCAGGGAAGGACGGGTGTCGTTAGCCGATGATGCCTGGTCTGGGCCACCCCCCTGCATTACCGATGACAACGTCCAGCTGATTGATGCCGAGTGACAGTGAACGCCATAGCCGCCGTGGTCGGATTGAGCGTCGGAAGTGTGCGCACCATCATGGAGGAACGACTGCACTTGCGCAAAGTGTGTGCCCAATGGGTGCCCCACAGTCTTCAACTACACCAGGAAGCTTGTCGAATGGCCCACTGTCTTGGTCATCTGCAGCGCTATGCGAGGGAAGGGAATGGGTTCCTGGCACGAGTGGTGGCTGGAGATGAGTCATGGTGTCAACCCTTCGAACCAGAATCCAAACGTCAAAGCCTCCAGTGGAAGCATCCAGGGTCACCACCACCCAAAAAAGGCAAGGCCATCCACACGAGTGCAGGAAAGGTAATGCTGACATTCTTCTTAGACCAAGATGGCCCCCTTCTGATACACTTCATGCCGCACGGGACAACAGTGACTGCCCAGCGTTACTCGCAAACCTTGACCACCCTTCGCCAAGCGATCAAAACAAAACGACCAGGCAATCTCACCCGTGGGGTCATTCTGTTCCACGACAATGCACGACCTTATACGGCCAACACAGTCGCGGCACTCCTGCAGAAATTGAAATGGGAGGTTCTCGTCCACCCTTCATACAGTCCGGACCTCTCTCCCTGTGATTACACCATGTTTGGTCCCCTGAAAAAGGCTCTGCGGGGCTAACGATTCACCTCGGACGCCGACGTCCAGCTGTACGTGCGGAACTGGTTCACATCGCAGCCCAGGGAATTTTATGAGACAGCCATTCACCGCCTCGTGTCACAGTGGGACAAGTGCCTCAACAGCCAGGGCCAATACTTCTAACATACAGGTACTGGTTTCTGTAATTATGCCTCCAGCTCGTTACTTTTTGAACGCACCTTATATATCATATATTAGATCTTCTTCAAACGGTTCCGTCCCACGAGTTCCATTCCCATGAGTTCCGAAAACAAATTTCTTAGGAAAAACGTCCCGTGAGTTCCGAACGCGTATTCACGCCTGAGTAAATAAGATAATGAGTTCCACTAGTTCCGAATATCTCTGGAAAACCCAGCTGTCAGTTCTGAGGTTTGACCGGCGGTTTGAGGTTGGAGCCATCAAAGCGATAAAAGAAGTATTTCCAAGAGTCCAAGTGCAAGGCTGTTTTTTCCACTTAAGCCAAAGTATTTGGAGAAAAGTGCAAGAAATTGGGCTTTCGGGTATGTATAAAACTAGTCAGGAAATCAGAACCACCATCAGGCAGTGTGCTGCACTTGCATTCCTCAAACCAGAAAAAGTAGAAGACGTTTGGCTACACATTCATAGCACGGCCCCGGACAATGAAAAGTTAAGAGAGTTTTTTTATTACTTTGTCGAGCAATGCTTGAAAACGTGCATATTCCGATTGAAATGTGGAATTGCCATGGGGAGAGGCATAGAACGAATAACTCTGTAGAAGGTTGGAACCATAAGCTGAATTTGAAATGCAGAAAACCACATCCTCGTATAAGACTTGGAGTTGTGTTTGAAGAATGAGTCTCAAATTTTAGACGAAAAAATTATGCGGGCAGAGTTAAATTTGCAAGCCACGAAAAGGAAAAGAAAATATGTTGCAATGGATGACAGACCGGTGATTTAACAGTATTTTTAAGAAATGTTTCGTTTGCTGTACTTATTGATTAGAGTATAAAGAGAAGAATAATTCAGTTAATAGATCTATTTGACGAAGCTACGTGCTGATTACTAAGTGACTTGTAAATAAGATAAAAACAGTTCAAAGACGAAGCGACATGCTGATACAGTACTATTTTAAGAACTTTGTAAATATAACTCAAAACTGCTTATTTTGACGAAGGCGCATGCTGATACAGATACTGACAAGGCGAAAGCTGCTTATGGGCGCTACCGGTCCATGGCGGCCGCCCCCCACCCCCACCCCTTCTGTTAGAGGAGCCAATTCATTAAAGAGGGCACGCACTCCCGGCTGGCGCTAACAATGGACCTTATTAATTTCAGTAATAAACAAATTAATACAATTTCGCTGTAGAAAACTAAGCTGGAACTCGCTAAGGTAGTGTTCGGAACTGATGGGACTCGCTCAGGTAGTGTAATTGGCAGATAGCTAATCCCCTAAAGAATTTGGAACTGGTGGGAATCGGAACTCATGGGACGACACGTCTTCAAATGGCTCCAGAATGGTGATATGCCACCAACAACAGGCACACAAAACTTCAGACTGCCACACCGCGGATAACTAGGATGACGGAAAAAAATGAATCTCAGCAAAAAACACAACTTTTGCTTATTTTCTTCAACTTTTGCGACACATGCAAAATTTATCCAAAACCAGCCGATCACAGGCAGACATTCATATTGATATAGCAACATCGCGAACGAAACTCGATTAGTCGTGATATATCGGTATGAATGGGTGCCTGTGATTGGCAAGTTGGAGTGATTTCACTTCTGACTTAGTGTAAACATCAAGCCGAAAGTACTGTAATGATGCCCCAACTATATACATGGTGTTTCAGGAGGAATAGTAAAATATTTTAGGAGGTGGTAGTATAGATGAATTGCAATAAAAAATTCCATATAGCATGTGTCCCAATTGTATTGCGTACTGAGATACAGATGTTGGTATGTTTCGTTTCGATTGTCAACAGTCGTGTGTTGTTGTTCACGTTGAGAAGTTGTGCTTTAGTTTTCATTGAATGTGTTCACCTGTCCGTGTGCTTTGTTGACCAAGTTGTCTGTACCGTATCGTTTAAACATGAAGTACGTTTTTACACATGCTGAGTATGCCGATATGGTATTTGTGTATGGGTTTTGTATTGGAAACGCTGCTGCTTGTAGAGAATACGGAATACGATTTCCTAACCGCAGACGATCAGATTCTAGAGTGTTTACAATACACTGCGTGACTATGGTGCAGTACCCAGCTGTCGATATGGTGATACAACATCCAAACCTAACATTCCCCAGGAGATGGATCGGGAGATATGGGCACGTTTCTTGGCCACCAAGGTCCCCGGACCTTACCCCTTTTCGAGTTTTGTCTGTGGGGATGGTTGAAAGGCGAAGTCTACAAGGAAAAGGTTAACACAAGAGCAGAGTTGGTCATTCGGATTATGCCCTCATCAGAGAACGCCAAGACGCCCTCCAAAGAGCTACACGGGGAGTTATCAAGAGAAGTGCAAAATGGATTGAAATTGGAGGTGTAAGTTTTGAAAATCAACTTTGAACGTCCTCATTTGCCTTGGCTTTGCATTTGTTTGGGTTAAATACTACCAGCTGTATCTCAGTACGCAATACAATTGGGACACATGTTATATGGATTTTTTTTATTGCAATTCATCTGTACTACCACCTCCTAAAATATTTACTGTTCCTCTTGAAACATCCTGTATAAGAAGTGACACAGCGAGTAGTTTGTTATTAACACTGAAAGTGATAAAAATGTCCAGCATAACTCAACAAATTGCTAGCGTTTCACCCCAGCGTGCCAATTGGACACTTCAGTTGGTAAAGGCACACCTACCAAGACGCATAGCAGGTACATACTGAGAAGGCCATGCAAGACACCTCGCCACTTATGTGGCCACGTCACGAGCATGCCAGTGCACCACCGGAGTCAAAAACTCCACTTTCAAAAACAATAAACCTTGCTTTGGCATTGAATACAATCAAAAGTTCTCGAAAGAGAAACAAAATGAGTATACATTTTTATCACTTTCAGTGTTGTTTATAATGGCTCAACGGACAATACTCATTTTGTTTCTCTTTCGAGAACTTTTGATTGTAGTTTGTTATTGTCATTACCCATCTGAAGTCCAGGGAGTCCTGTGCCCTTTTGTTGTCTTTTGTTGTTTGACTTCGATCTGATGATGTTCGCTTGACGAACGAAACTAATCTTTCTTATAATCTAAGCAAATATAAGGCGTGATCTAAAGTTTCCTTTTGCCGACCGTACAGTCCAGAATCGGTACGCCAATCAGGCAAAATCGCCGTGAGCATTGCGGCACTCATCCCACCGAAGATTGCCGTGTGGTAAAACACCGTGTACTGCTGCGCGAAGAAGTCCGTAACAGCCTGCTGCACATCCTCGTCCGACAGGAATCGTCGACCCTTCAATATATTTTTGAGGTACCGAGGGCGTGATAATCGCATGGGGAGAGATCAGACATATAGGGCGGGTTCTCGAGTGTCTCCCATTTGAGTTGGCATACCTTCTGCTGTACGACCTTTGCGATATGGCGATATGCGTTATCATGAAGCAGCAGCACTCCTTGTCGCAGTTTTTCCGGACGTTTCGCCTTAATTTCTCCATAATGATAATAATAATGTTATTGGTTTTACGTCCCTTTTAAATACTCGTGCTTTTGGAAACGCCGGGGTGCCGGAATTTGGCCCCGAATGGGATCCTTAACGTGCCAGTAAATCTACCGACACGGCTCCCTCGCATTTGCGCACCCTCAAATGCCAGCTGACTGCACCAGGATACGAAGCTGCAACCTTGGGCCCAGCAAGCGAGAACGTTACCGCTGAGCCACGCAGCCAGCCTTAATTTCTCCAATGTTGTGCAGTACCGTTCTCTAGTAATGGAGACACCAGTTTCCTTGAAATCAATAAGCAATGTGCCCCGGTAATCAAAGAACAGGGTGAACATAACCATTCCAGCGGATGGTTGGCTCTTGAACTTTCCGGGCGAGGGGACAATGGATGGACCACTGCATCGTCGACGCTTTCGATTCCGGTTCCCAGTGGTGGCAGCACCAGCTTTCGTCGCCTGCAACAATGCGCTCCAGGAACATGTTGCCTTCAACATTGAAACGCATCAGGTGCTGCAGGCAAACGGCCATCCGGTTTGTTTTTCTTCTTCTTTCAACGGCCGTGGTATCGCTGCAGCAACACCCTCAAACCGAAACTTTTTGACCACGCCTTATAATAATCACATATGGATTATTTTCCCCTCATATGTCCCCCCTAATATAATTGGGCATAAGGAGTGTTGACCAACTGAAAGTTATCAATTGTTAATACCGTAAAGCAACACTAAAAATGACTTCAAAGCTTTCTAAACGGTGATAGCTCCAACACACGCAAACATAACCACTCGAGTGATAAACTGCTCTTGATTTCGTTATGAACAGTCGTAAACGTTTAACAACTCTGATACACCTAACCTTTGCCGGCATATTCGAATTCCACAAACAATCTCATTTTGTCACCTTTGCCGAGACCGCTGTAGATTGTCAAAGCGAAGCCGCCAAATTACGCCAATCCGCTCTATAATGAGCAACAAATTTGATAAGGAAATGTAATTAATCGACACAACAGCAACTTAGGCCACAAGCCCTCCCTCGCCTGGCAACAAAACACCACTTAACTCACAGTAATGAAAATAATTTACTCCACTCTCGAGAGGTTTCACCGTGCAATCACTGGCTGGACTCCAATCAGCGTTGCAGCAATTACACGTAGGTTAATAAGTACTAATGATAGCTACCGCGTAAAAACGGACAGTTATGAACGGAAAACAAAGAGATCGCATGCTAGTGTGTTACTGCTTGTTCTATTGGCGTGATACGCAGGCTTGACAGGGAGGGGCAAGCGGGGCTGTAGCCCTGGGGCCCAGACTCACTGAAGGGCGCGGGGAGTTAGAAAAGCCCAGAGTCGACAAATTCCCTCATAATTTCCAAAGAAATGTGAAATTCTCTGCATTCCGTGGAGTCTTTCCATCCTCCAGTGCTTGCCACGGTGGGTGAGTGGTCATCGTGTCGGTCTACTAACCCCAAGATTGCAGGTTCGCCCCTGGCCGTGGTGATTTTTGAAAGGCGGCAAAAATACGATACGCATGTCATACGATGTTGGCATGTCAAAGAACCCATTTGAATTCAGTAGGCCGAGTTCATAATGGCAAAATTAATCTCTGGAGTTTCCGCCAACACAAAGTTCCTCATTTCTCTACTAGAAAGCGCTATAGTGTTCAAGGAACTTAGATATCTAACATCTAACCTCCTTGACTTTCATAGTGCTTCAAGGGACCACGAAATTCGACATGCAAGCTACCCTCTGGGTGTCAAATAACAAAGCTTGCACCCGGCATCCGAGGCCATACGATATTATTATTATTATTATTATTATCCTCCAGAAAGAATAGAGAATTTTTTAAATCACAGTTCTAGCCCTTCAGACTAGGAACTTTAAAATTGAAAAGAAATAATAAACTTTACATGTATGGGTCAACACTAGCGCTCGTAGTGATAGATTTAGCCAACTACATACGACAAACGCTTTGAGTCCATTTATTGTTTGAATGAAACCTTACGAGTGTCGTCAGTTTTCAGTTGGCGAGGTTTGCGTTTCTTTGAGTAATGTCTTTATTTGTAGTTGATTGTTCAATGATAACGTCTTCATCTTGTTGCCAACTCGTTCCAGGTTCGTTCCTGGAACTTACTACTTTCTGCTTTTTAATTTTATTATTCCACTTCTGAATATGCTGTGTAATGACCGAACGCCTCTTACGTGTTGGTGGCATGGTGACACACAAACTGACAAGTCATGGACACCAAGCGTTAGAACACATCCTTTGTCGTATGTAGTTCACTAAATCTATCACTACGAGCACTAGTGTTGACCCATACATGGTCAAATCAATATTGAAATATCTAATTCGGTTTTGACTGACAAGTCATGCACACCAACAGTTAGATTTATGCCACAAAGAATGTGGTCTATCACTTCGAGCGCTAGAGTAGACCCATACATGGTGAATAAAATCAAAATATCTACTTCCGTTTTGATAAATACAAAAATCTGCTTCCCACAAATTTAAGATAAAGAATATAAGTATAGATTAAAACAATCAAACTTTATTTTCATTAAAATCAGTAGAACAAGTTCCATTTAAAAAAAACAAGCGTTCTTGGCATGTCTTCTTTTTCAAAATATCATTTAAGCCGGAATAAATTTTCAATTTTATTTTGAAATATAATAGAGTTTTTCAAAACACACATTTTGACACTTTTCCGGGTCTTCTAGCTTTTCAACTTTTGGCACATTGTCAAAATAGCTTAACTTTACGTTTATGCTAAACTGGATCCCAATAGTCTGAGTGCCTTTATAGTGTAATTTATGGCGGCTTCGGTGGCGTAGTCGGTAGCATGCTGAGCTTCTATGCCCAAGATAGCGGGTTCAAACCCGGCCGAAGCCGTCGGATTTTTAAGAGCGTTAAAAATCCCTCAGTATGCCTTCCTTCGGTGGGGAAGTAAAGCCGGCGGTCCCATGTCATAGATTTATGGCATGTTAAAGAACCTTCTACTAATTGCACCTGTGTGAAGCTAAATTGGATAGGTTAAGAATGTAAACAACGCTCTTAGTTTTCTACGTTCGTTGCCAAGAGCCGACTGCGGTGGCGTCTAGTAGCTAAGTTCTGAACTTGGACTAGTAGTCGTTGACGGTGGCGTTTGGCGGCAAAAGTAGGAACTATTTGAAAAATTCTAAGTTGCAGTACTTAAATTAAAAAACAGATACACACACTAATACAGTCATCACAATTAACACCGGTTATCAGACAGATTCTACACACACACCCAAAGTACACGGGGCTACATGACCGCGTTGTCGCAGCCCCTAAACTTAAGAACCAACCAACCAGTGTCATTTAAAAAATGTTTTCAACATTAAAATATCAGACGCATGTGGGACTCCAACCCGTGACCTCATGCTCTAGCCGCAATTGATCTACCATTCATCTAATGCAACGACGCTTGTAATTTTCTTGGCACTTTTGTTGCTGTTGTTTATATCTTCTTTTGTGTGTAGACACTTCTCACCCTCACTCTGGAATGATTAGTGGCCTTGATTATCGTACCTCGTTTGGTTGAACTTCTCACGTGGACTGCCAGACCTCACATCACAAGTTATAATACGAGAGTATTTTTGTCAATTAAATAAAGCTTTCCAGTCGGTCAATACAGATTGTACAAGTACAGTATTTACTGTATAGCCTAAACACTAACCTGAAAAGAAAAAAAAACAGTTACTGGTACAAACTAACGCGCTTTTATGTACACAATGGGTTACCTACCTAAGTTGATTTTTTCAGGTTCGTGTATATAAATACTTATATCCCGCCCAATGTAATTGGGTACAATTTGTGTTGACAGACTGGAAAGCTTTCTTTAAGAGAATTAAGCAACACTGAAAAATGGCTTCAATACCTTCAATTTTTGTCAATGGTTGTTGCGAGCTCAGCGTATGGCTCGACAGGCTGGTCCATTGCGCTTATTCAAATCTACAGATCCCGATTTCGAGGAGGATATTAGTGAACTGTTAAATGAAGAGTGTAGTTATATTGAACCTGTATTGAAGATAATTATATACCGACAGAGTAAAGCGCAGTGCTAGACCAAGGAGCCAAGCTACCTGCGGACTCCTATGGGCATGGGTTTGATGAACCCCACCGTCAGCAGTCCGCCGATTGATTTTCCTCGGTTTCTACTTTCACAACCACTTCCTTGCAACTCCCTGCCCAGTTTCATCCATTGTAGCCTATCTCTTATTTACTCCTCTCGTGAATGAAGTTGGCGTCAGGAAGGGCATCAACCACCCTCAACATAGAAATGCATCACAGACGCCGTTGGAAAGGGAATAATAAGAGCACACACACTTTAATGAAGATTATGTAATTGAAAGTGAACACAAGAGGAAGGATTAAGTGAAGGTAATTATCGGTAATTATGGGGAAGACGAGGGAGGAACTCCGAGATACAATTACGAGGGGGGGGGGGGACTTAAATGGGCTTCAAATTAGCCTGCAAAGAAGAGCCCGAAAACAAAGTTACAATGAAAAATGAAGGTTTTAAGCTATAATAAGTCGTGTAATGCACAAATAATGCAAGCCATGCAGATAGAAGTTACAGAATTCAAATGTCAGGCTAAGGGTCGTGCATTACACGACCTTAAGCAATCATTAATTCTCGAGTCGGTCAAAATTCTTGAAATGAAAGGGGCTAAAATTCTCGGTTATTGAGGGTAAAAATTCTTGAGTGTAAGTGAATTTTTCACACTGCTTTATTAAGATATTATGTTAGTAATAATTAGTTATTGAGAGTTGCACGCAGACAGCAGTTCTAAGAAACGTAATAATATTTAACTTTCAAAGCTCTACGCAGACAACAGTACCAAATTTGTCATTGACAGGCTCATTCTCTTCTATTTCTCAGCACACACGAGAACTGTGGGGGAAAAAAACATAGTCTTATTCCTCTCCTATAGCGTCTGCCACCTATCGAGTTGTCTACGAACCATTACAACTCATACCATTTAGCGACAACATTCCGAACCTTGTGGATTTTTACAGATATAAGAAGGCAGAAAACAGTTCTGTTTTAGAACTTGGTCAATAAATATTATGAAAAAACAATCTAAAATTTTGGAATTAAGCTAATTTACTTATTACTAATTGCCGAAAAATTCCGGGTTTCTTTTCGCGAATAACGACAAAAACAGATGCTAAATTCGCGAGTGTTGCGCGAGTTGAAACGCGTAATTAATGATATTTTTATGTAAAACATATTCTAAACCAATGTTTATTTGCTTTAATTTTTTTTCGTGATTTCGCGAGTTGCGAATTTTGACCATCTCTATTCATTGCGATCGTGGAAATGCAATTCCTGTAGCTAAGTTACAAAATTCAATGCTTGCTTTTGGGAGCTTTGGGGGCTTAAGGAGCCAAGACAATACCGATGTTATCTTAATATTATTTAATATTATCATTAGAAGAAAGGTTCTAAATGTTCAAAACTCAAATCGTAACTATTTTTATCCATTTTTCAGAATTTGGTGCTTGCTTTGCGCTTACCTTCACAGTTTCTCTCATATCTCCCATGTTTAGGCCTATAGGAAGTTTTGGACTTTCTGATTTCTAACGTGGGTATTAAACAATCAGCTAGAGATTGAATCGCACACATCTCCACATCATTCATTAATTAAGCGTTATTATTTCATTTTTATTCTAAGCAAAATCAAAAAATATTTTTAACGTTTCACAAAAGGACTAATTAAAGCCACATTGAGTGAATTTTATATTGTAGCTGAAGGTTTAACACCCACCTTAAAGAAAGAAAAGTCCTAAAATTTCCATAAACATGGGAGAGACATGAGGGAAACGGTGAAGATCGGCGTAAATCAAGTACCAAATTTTGATAAATGGATAAAAATAGTTACGATTTGAATTTTGAAAATGTTAAACTTTGCTTCTAATAGCAAATGACAGGCACAGTTATAATATTAAAATCGGTATTGTTTTGGCCCCTTAAGCTGTATGTTTCCCCTTAAATTAAAATAAATTAAATAAATAATTCTAAATAAAAATAAATTCCGGCAATTCATTAAATAAATATTTTTAAATCATTAAATAAATACATTAATAAATAAATAAATAAATAAATATATACAAATATACAAATAAATTAATTAATTAATTCGTCTGACATCCTGTTTTGTTCTGAGAGAGAGCACGGCAGCCTGCCGACATCGCAGTGAATTAGCCTACTCTGCTTTACTGAGCGCAGAACGCACGCTCGCTCACCTGCCCTCAAATGATACATAGTAGAAGATTCGAGTTCGAACCCCCACCGTGGTCATATTTTCATGTCCTAGTCAACAAATATGACGCTCTCAAGCCATTTCTATGATATTTTCTTGTATCTCGTCATCGTAAGTTACACCAATAGAGTGCAGTTTGGCACTGCTAAGCATTGTCTTTTAGCAGATGTATTCATTACTACGAACACTACTTATAATCATAAAACAAGATTTCACCAGAACGCACGGTAAATACAACCGCCAACTCAGAACACCGGAAGACAAAACCAGGAGGCAACCACGATAAGCGACACTAAACCCGGAAGTACAAACGACTTCAGAAAGCACTGAAAACTTCCGATAATCGAATGAGTAAAAGGAGGGACTATCGATCTAAAAGCCACTTATTGGAAAGATAATGTAATATATTTCAGCGTGACTATTGGAAAATTGTACTATAACACGGATCTTCCGCAAGTCATACGAAACATTCATACGCTTTGCTGACATTAACAACACGTTGGCAGATATACCAACGGCAAACTACCTCAACACGCACTTTATCTAGTACGCCTCATTATAGCGCCGTCTTGGGTTTTGTAGATACTACCCACATAGCCTACGGCAGTGGTACATTTTCGAGATCCGACCAACCTTTGGGCTGACAACCTACCAGAACAGTGGAGATCAAAAATGCCCAGAGAAGTCCCCACAAATTCACCTTAAACCCCGCAATTTGTGACAACAAAAAATGTAAATACTAGAGAAAAAGCTGCAATTTCATCAAAGATGACCAAGGAGGCTTAGCATAGACGAAAATACTATCCAGCTACGTCGGATTTTAGAGCGTTAAAATCCTTCACTATGCCTTCCTTCGGAAGGGAATTAAAGCCAGCGGGCCAATGTCATAGATTTATGGCATGTAAAAGAACCTACCACTACAGTTGGTAGTGTGTAACCAAAATGTGTAGGTTATTTGGTTAGAAACGCTCTATCAAGTTCCAACGTTCACCTCTGGGTGTCAGTGACAGCAGCGTCTGGTAGCCTAAGTTGGAACTACTTGAAATTGAACTGTTGAGAGCCTACAGGCGTTCATATGAAATGTCCTGCCATGGCCATTGGCTGAAATTCAAATATAATAACAACACTAACCATTACACCAAGAAATGGTCTCACAAAAATATAATTGAGTATTGCGTTTGACATTTCAAGAGCAATTTTCAAACTGTGCAATAAAATTGGACTTGCTATTTTCTAATGTAAGTTACTGTTGACGTTCTTCACAAGGACACATTGCAGTCGATTGCAGGGAACAAAGGCTTGACGTTTTAAAAGAATTCCCGTAAGCTTCACAGAGTGAGATTATGCTAACAAAGGCAAAGGCAAATTAACACGTGCTGAAGAACAGGATATTCCAGAGACTAGATTTCGTCAGAAAATCTCTGTTTCTCTACATTACAAGCCGTCGTACCGGTATATGTTTGGTTTGTAAACACATGAGAGAATAACTTGTAGTAGTTCATAACACTTACGGTAATGTATGTGCAAGTTTAAATACTTTTATTCTTTCTCTTCCTTTTGTATTTTTTATCACTATTGTTCCAACATATTTCAATACCAAGGCATCACGTATAGAGGAAGATAAAAACTAGCTTCAAAACAGGAAAGAACACCCAAAAAAAAAAGTAAAACAGTTAACGGACCCACATTCAAA
Source organism: Meconema thalassinum (assembly GCA_946902985.2). Taxonomy (NCBI): domain Eukaryota; kingdom Metazoa; phylum Arthropoda; class Insecta; order Orthoptera; family Tettigoniidae; genus Meconema; species Meconema thalassinum. The sequence continues at coordinate 138,876,570 of OX336399.1, read as the reverse complement.
AAAAATCAGCATTGTACGTATTCGTCGTTGTTTCAACGTAATCATTTCAAGCCCGTGTGCTTGGATAAAAAAATATAAACGAATAAATAAACAAATATTTTTTCTGATAACCTGTGTTACTATAGCGGCTGTATTAGAGTGTATTTGTTGTAAGGAATAGGAAGGAGGAGGCAGTGCCGCGGAGAGCTATCGCGGGCTTTGGGGTAAAAACTATCGGGTCCTATTATAAAATGTTTCTTCAGTGACATCCTCGCTCTTCTTTTATAACCTTAAATTACAAAAAGAAATGGTTTGGATTAATAAGTATAATATATTGTCTAGCCCTACATATCTTCCTGTTCTTTTTAATTATTCATCTTTTCGCACACTCATTGTCATTTGTTTTAATATTATTGATTTACTCACTTGTTTGTTTTCTTGCCGTGGTTTAAGTTAGCAACAGTCATACGAGGGTGAATGAACCCCGTTCCAGTCCTCAGGTCAGAATAAAATTTCTTGGTAGAACCGAGAATCGAACTCCGTGGCACACAGCCACACTGAATTGATCAATAGTTATTTATAGGAAACCAAGCACATGGCCAGTAATATTGATTCAGACTTGAAGGCCCCCCTCCCAGTGTACTTCTCTTTTTTTTCTTATTTTACAGCCCTACTTGGATACAAGCACTGATTTCTACCATTTGCCATTAACTTCCCTACTACATCATTTACTGTTGTTGATTATTTTAGGGCTTTGCAATATCGTGGTCATGTAGCCCCGTGTACTTGGATGTGTGTAGAATTTGTCTAATAACCTGTGTCACTGGTGTGTTAGCACTAGTGTGTGTGTGTGTGTGATTAGCGGCCGTGACCTTACGTTAGCTACCATTCCAGCTTGCCTGGAGTAAAACTGGAGAAACCACGGGAAACCACTTCCAAGTGGGCTGAGGTAGGAATCGAACCCGTTCTCAGTTTTGCCTAACGAGGCTGAGAGTGTCCCGTTCGAACCCTCAGACTAGAATTAAATCCTTGGCAGAGCCGACATTATTTTCTGTAAATATTGTTTCTTGCACCCTTTGCTCTAGCGGCAACATAAAAATGTTGCAGAAAGACATATTTTAAAAAAATGTATCTTGCACTGTACTACTTGCAATACATTCGTACTCACACACGTTGATATCAGGTGCTCAAATACTTGCTCAGACTGCAGGGCGGAACTTACCTGCAAAGAGACATAGAAGATTATTTATAACAAATCACATATCGACAAAGCATTAACATAAGCATAATACACACATAAACAGCATATTTTAAGAAACATACTATGATGTGCAGTCCCTAAATGTCTCCGCTATCTTGTCAGTAACATTACAATAGCACTGAACATCTTTCATTGGAGCAGATGATAGAAATAAAGGATATTGAATTTTCACGATTCTCTACCATACATCTGTATAAAATATGGCTTCTATTCAACTCGAACTTATAAAATGAGTAGCTGAGTTGAGAGCAGAAGTTAAGGTCCTGTACAACATTGACACATTCTTAGCCGCAACATGTTACTTCATGCAGGATGTCAGGAAGGCTGTAGTAACGTAATTTCAAATGGGGTACATTTTATAATACTATACAGAATTTACGTCTTACTTCTTAAGCTCGCAACAAGGCCTAGTAACTGAAAGACTCTAGCCTGATGGCCTTGATGTCCCACTACTTAAAATTACAATGTTCAGTGTCAACGTTTTCATGCAGACATGAGTTATATCGGGGACTGTGCATCATTAAGGGCCGAATGGGCCCTGCCCACCCAGGGCCGTTAGGCAGCATTGCAAAGAATTTGTTTAAAATTTATCTTTTAAAATTACTTTAAATTGCAGATACTCAACTTAAAATAGGTGTTTTACCCTTCTAGAATCTCTAAAAAGAATGCATTATACATAACTCATCCCTATCGTAAGATCTTGACAGTCTCGTACTGTGTATCGTCATAGCGAGGGCCGCTCCGCAGTAAGTCCCATGTAAAGTACATGGCTTAATGGGCCGGGTGAGGAAACAGTGGACATAGCACTGTCTTGCACGCGAATTCGTCAGTGCTATGAAGGGAAGTTTCTCTCCCTTCAAGGGCCAGCAGGTTGGGCCCATAGCGTTGCTTTGAAGCGTAATCGAAGATTTCTCCATTTCATTTCCTGCTTCTGTCTCTGTTAAACCGGACTGCGGGAGAAGGGTCCACCCCACCCCACGCCCTTAAAATGTATTCAGGTATTGTTTGCAGCTTGCTGATATTAGACAAAATATATTTATACATTTTCTGATGTTCCAAGTGCAGTGCAGGTGTGTTAGTGAGTTCTGTGGATGAAGTTAATTTCTACTGTATAAATATGTTTTTAACTTATGTGGCACGATACGTAGTTATTTAATTTGTCGATTGTATGCGACATAGGAAAATAAAAATGAAATTTTTATTAACAAATCTATTTTCTTCTATAGCTCTGAACAAAAAGTTAAAAATTTCAAAAATAGGACCTTATTAACCAAGCTGATGGATGAATATGCTTCATCCAAGCACAGGGGAGAATATATTTACAAACAAGGAACCATGTGTGTGCAGTTTTTAACGCATGAACTATATATTAGGATTTGCTTGAAATGTTGTGTGTGTGGAATTATGATAATGGCAATATTGACAACAATGAATGCCAAATATAAAACAATACTTAATATGAAACAACAATAGTATCATCTGGCCCACCCTAAAATTTTAATCAGGAGCCGCCCCTGAGTTATATTATTATTAATAATTCTATAATACAATTAATAATAATAATAATAATAATATAGCCACGCTCGCTAAAGATTAGCGCTAGGTCATGGAGCCAAGTTATCTGCACTGACGAGTGGGTTCTAACCTTACCCTCGGCTGTCCTTGAAATGGTTTTCCGTGGTTTCTCAATTTTGGTTGGTTGGTTCCATAGTTTAGGGGCTGCGACAACGCGGTCATGTAGCCCCGTGTACTTTGGGTGTGTGTAGAATCTGTCTGATAACCGGTGTTAATTGTGATGACTGTATTAGTGTGTGTATCTGTTTTTTAAATTCAAGTATGGACTGCAACTTTAATTTTTCAAATAGTTCCCACATTTGCCGCCAAACGCCACCGTCAAGACTACTAGGCCTAGTTCAGAACTTAGCTACTAGACGCCACCGCAGTCGGCTCTTGGCAACGAACGTAGCAACCTAAGAGCGTTGTTTACATTCGTAACCTATACAATTTAGTTTCACACAGGTGTAATTAGTGGAAAGTTCTTTAACATGCCATAAATCTTATGACATGGGACCGCCGGCTTTACTTCCCCTCCGAAGGAAGGCATACTGAGGGATTTTTAACGCTCTTAAAAAATCCGACGGCTTAACTCCAGGCAAATGCCGGAACCACGACCGCTTCCTCCCAATTCCTCGCCCATTTTCATTATTTATAATTCATTCATTTCATCTCTCATTAACTCCTCGTATGTAGGCTAGCCGTCACACAGATATTAAACTCATCTCATCCCCAACCCCATTGAAAACCGGAATAATAAGAGGTAGACATTAATTATTATTATATAATTCGCTTGTTACATTTGGCTTTCTTTTGCGCCCTGAATTCCCTCATTCTTTGGGAATGACCCTGCTTGCGTTCCTCCGTCCAAGGAGGACCATGTCTTCATTTTGGAGGCAAGATTCGGTTGAGCCCATTCGTCACTATCTTATTTGCAGAAGTGATCCCTGTCCAATGCTTCGTCAGGATTGATTTGAAGCATTTGGAGGTCTTCTTTGGGGTTTCTAAACCAGAGCGTCGTGGTTTTGTGGTTGGAATAAAAAAAAGTGAAAGATCTTTGACAACCAGTTGCCGTCCATTCGTCTGAGGTGGCCATAAAATCGTGCCCGTCTTTTACGGATTGCGTCTGTAAGCTTTTCTATTTTACTAAAGACTTCCTTGTTGGATCTGTTTTGGTGGATGCCATTCTTGTAATTGGATTATTATTATTGTGTTTTTTTTACGTCGTCATGCGCATCTGTGGAGCCCGATAGAACTTTTTTAGCAGATTTTTTTTCCTTTATCCCAAAATCTCATCTGGGCACTGTAAATCATCCTACGTTCTTCAATCCATAATTTATTGGTCTTGGTATCCATTTTCTCGGCAAAATGATGGTTGTTGATTACCGTTTTGAATCGGAGTCGATCTTGTATAATTTTCTCTGTGATGCCAACTTCTTGAAGGTCTTTTTCCATTATTAACATCATTATTATTATGTTTGGAATAATCACATTCCTCTTAGCCGAAATCAAAGAGCCCACAAAAGTCAGGGCCCTACTAATCACTCACGCCATTGAGCATCCACTCGTACACATAAAAGCTCAATATACCCACCACTTCAACTTTCTCCCTTACTTCTCTCTCCGTCAAGCATACAGTATCTCATTTCAGCTAGCTGGGTGGGAATTGCTACTGTGGGATAATTGTCGTGTTAACTTTCTCGATCTATAACAGCACAATTGCGTGCATGTCCCTCAGGAGAAGAGAAGAGGGGAAAGTTGGCACCGTAATGGGAGCAGAGCGACGCTGGATGCCAAGAGTCTGCGGCTAATGTGTCCACTTGACTAGCATCTCTCATGGGAAAACAATACAGAACAAAATTCGTAATATTCAAACAAAAAAAGCATTTCGAGAATATTGCTGAGGATGATACTATTCTGCTACTTTTTCTTCTTCGTCGCGAATGGGTCACTTACGACCACGCGGAATCAACATTTTTTGGCCTTTCATTTAGCCCAGTATTACTTCGTACGCAACGAAAGGGTTTGTTTTCGTCCTCAAACCCCGATGGAGTGCAAGTTTCATGATTTCAGTCCGGTCCAGTAGATTTGGCGATTCTAATTCTTTCTCTGTCTGTTTGTACCAATAGTTGTTTTGTTATTCAAGTACGTGTGAATTTTGTGAGTTAGTCTGTCTTTCTATGTGTCTCATGAATTGGATTATTCGCATACGTATTGTGACAGTTTGGAGATGTTTCTATATATTCCTGTATTTGTCATTGAAAATGAACTCCATTTTTAATTCTCGGCCCTAAGATTTTTCGCATTATTTTACGTTCCTCCACTTCCAACTTTGTCCATTTAGTGTTTTGTGTTGAAGAGTGAGAGTTTCTGAAGCGTAGAGAGCTTCGGGTTTAATTACTGTTGAATAGTGTCGGATTTAATATTAATAATAATAATAACATATAGACTTTCCATTCCGAATGGCCTTGAAGCAAACAATTCTAAGAGGCTGAACATGAAGTCATAACTCGACTGAAGCGTGTTCACTCGGTAGAATGGAATAAAGCTCACTCCGAAAGGATGAAGTGTGTTGGACCCGAAAGAAGGTTAACAGTTGAGATTTTGCGGATCTAAGTGACCCTAACGATTACGTAATAATAATAATAACAATAGCCAGTAGTGTAGGCAAGAGTGATAAAACACGCTCCACTACTACAACAGGGAGCTCCAGTTTAGAGATTAGAGATTCGAAACCCAGCGCTGACAGCAGCCAACCTGGGAGTGGTTTTCCTCTAGGCTTTTCTCCACTTCTCCAGAAATAAATGAGCAGCTTCGGTGACATGCTGAGTTTCTATGCCCAAGATCGCGGGTTCAAACCCGACCAAAGTCGTCGGATTTTTAAGAGCGTCAAAAATCCCTCAGTATGCCTCCTAGTGCAGGAATATTAGACAGAATATGGTCAAAATGAAGAAAATTAGTTTATCAAGCTAAAAATTGGAGATGTTCCTTGAATAGCCTGGATTAAAATACTAAAAGTCCCAAAAAATCCCTCTTGGGGGAACATGCCACCATCTTGGAAAAATGGCCGGCATCTTGGATTTCATATCCAGCATCGCATTGAACGTCATAACTCGGTACCTAAGGCTAATAGGGACATGTGGTTTGGTCAGGATAACTTACCAGAATGCAGGCTATCATTTTGACACTACTTAACCCAGATAACAATCGAAATAGTTATAATAAATCACTTAAACAAACTCTCATAGGGTAGCGTTAAAAGCCATCTTGATGTTCAATGTCGATTTTTCACCTTTTACTGACATGGGATTGAAAAAAGTACTGAAATAGATGTTAAGCACATCAAAACGCACAAAAATATGTAATCAACACTTTCGTAAACCAAAAATTACAGGTGTGAGAAGTTATCAAACATGTGCATGCAACTCGAGGAGTGGCGCACCGATGAGGGGGGCTTCTCAAAGCCGGTGCAACTGGTGAAGTAAACATATTCTGTGGACGCAACTAAGCCCCTTTTTAATAAGTAAAAATTTGACACTTTTATATAGAAGGATAGCATCTTATAACCTAATAATAATAATAAAAAAACAATAATTAATTTGTTAATACGGTAACTTTTCGTTCTAAAACTCTCTTTCTTAGCTACTTATATTGTATGTATAAAGAGAAAGGAATATTTCCTTTTAATTTTAATAATTAAGTATTTTTTGCGCTACGCTCGTATGTAATTAAACTAAGAATGGACTGTCCGTCCACGCCACAGATTACCTACTACTACAGATAGCCGACAGCCATGCTAATTCTTGGTACCTAAGACTTCAGCGCTGTCTGGTGTTTGACCGCGGTACTAGTTGAGTACGGCCGTGCGGGTAGCCTACCTCACCCCTTCCCCTCGTTCCGCTAAATATTCTCGTCCTAACTGCTCTGCCCACTTCAATGTTCCGAAAATCACAATCTTCCCAATACTTACAGCACACGTTTTTATGTGTGGAGATAATATGATCCACACGAAATAAATCACATTCAAAATAGCAATAACAGATTTAAAAAAAAAATACCAAAGTGGGAAATTGTGAATTCCGGAACTCTGAAATGAGCAATCACAGCATTTAGGACATGACCTCATCAATAATTCACATGTTTACATTTCTTTCAGTTGCAATTGGAGCTTATTGCATTGACAAGAATTAGGCTACTATAAGGTCTGCAGCATATTATTACTCAATTTAAAAAATGGTCCCTTCCAATTAACCACTGTAGGCCCAATTATAACCGATTAGTTCCGAGATTAAACTAGAAAGGAAAAGTACTGGGAAGGGAGAATATTTATATCTTAAAATGCTTGATGCTGTTCGCAATAACAGGAAAATTTTAAGAGAGAATACTAAGGAAATAGGTGGTGTAACCTGATCCTCATCACACTAAAATTGTTAGTGTAATCAGTGCCAAATTCATTAGTTTCAGAAAAAATGATTGGATATCACAAAATTTATATACAGTAGTTCATTTCATATTACCTTTAAAATATATCCAGTCCAACAATTTTGAAGGGTGAAATACAGTAAGTACATGTACATAAACAAATATCATGGCACACTAATACAGTAAATTCTATGACATGCTGTGAAGGGGAAAGGAGAAATAGGACTTTCAATGAAAAACAAGAAACACACTCAATACTGCTAGAAATCATCATGTTTTATTTAAAAAGTTTGTCAACGAAGAAAAAATAACAGGGAGAGCCAAAATCAAACTTAGCAAAAGTACAGTAATCAAATCTGGTCCTTTTAAAAGTATGTGTTGAGGCATGTTCTTCTTTCTTGCCAAGGTATAACGGTAGGCTACAGCACATGATAATGGACCTATTACCTCCTTGACGCCATGGCTGACACCGATGAACCGCAAATTCCTACAACACATGCAAGTTTGTATGTTGAAACAGTTAACTTAATAAATGTGTAATGCTTGAAATGGAGAACTTGAATTTGCTGATATGTGTATGTTTGCACCTACTATAACTATATTTTAAAAGAATCTCTTATTGTAGCATCATTGTGTTTTTGATATTAATTTTAGGGCTTTTGATAACATATTCATTTAGCCCCATATATTTGGAAGTGTATAGGATTTATATGATAATCTGTGTTATTGTGGTATCTGTAATAGTGTGTAGGCTATACTTTCTGTAATTCAGATGAGGACTGGAAAGGTGGCAGCCATAGTTAGGAACATTTATTTTTAAGAATTTTTAATAATATGTACTAAAAAGAAATTGAAATACCAACAGGAACAGTTACAACTTCCCTGTCCACTCAGCCAAGATATTCTGCAGATCTCTCCTGTGGGCCTCAACATTATTTTATTTTATTCTTTTCCTGATGGAACTCCGGTAGTACCTTATTTCAACTCCTGGGGCACCTCCCCATGCCTGTCCCTTATAAAGCTACACACACTACTACAGTCATCAAATAATCGGAGCAATTCTACCCACACCCAACTGCACGGGGCTGATGACCAAGATGTCCCAAGCCCATAAAATGAATTAACAGCAGACAAAATCAAGTCATTATGTTATTTTGTGTTGTGTTGGATTCTGACACATGTATGCGTTTGACAGAGTGCCATTTAAGCTCATGAATAGGAATGAACGAATACGACTACCCTACTTATTTACGGATTTACAGGAGGTAGTCATGATAGGAATTACCTAGAAATTTATATTCAGTATGTGTGGGAACCCATGATAAACCACTTGCTGGGTGGCTAAGCGAGAATCAAACCCAACATTTCCCGGTTTACCTCGCTAGGCTGTGTATACCCTGTTCTTACCCTCAGACTAGAATTAGATTTCTTGACATTCAGGAATCAAACATGGACCCCAGAAGTGACAACCAAGAACTATACCACCTGGTTGGTCACATTTATTTTTAAGAATAATACGTACTAAAAAGAAATTGAAATTCCTACAGGAACAGTTACAACTTTCCCTGTCCACTCTGCCAAGACATTCTGCAGATCTCTCCTGTGGGCCTCAACAGTATTTCATTTGATTCCTTTCCTGATGGAACTGCGGTAGTACCTTACTTCTCCTGGGGCACCTCCCCATGCCTGTGCCTTATACAGCTACACACACTACTACAGTCATCACGTATTACTAATTGCACAACCACAACATCAAAATTTGAAGGGGTAAGGGGTCTAAGATTGCTCTTGGTAAACTATCAAAGTGTAGTAAACAAGCATATAAAACTCAGTACAGCATTGGAAGCATATGAAATTGATGTGGCGATAGGAGTGGAATCATGGCTGAGAGAAGGGGTAGGAAATAGAGAAGTATTCCCAGAAGGGTATGTAGTGTATCGTAGAGACCGAGGAAATAAGAAGGGAGGGAGGGGGGGGGGGAGTGTTTATTCTGGTGCAGGAAACCTACTGCTCACATGAATGGTTTACCGACGAAAAGGATGAAATATTAGGATAGAATTAGTTTGTGACAATATGAAGGTGGGAATTATAGGAATATATAGGCCTGGGAGAGAGAAAAGAGACATGGAAATATTTGAGAAAGTAATAGATTACACTCATAAAAACAATAACTTAATGACATGGTAATAATTGGGCGGGATTTAAATTTGCCAGAAGTTGATTGGAATGGAGCTGCAACAGAAGCCCATGAACAGAAACTTGCAAATAAATTAGTTTGGGAGGGAGGATTTACACAAGTAGTGCAAGCACCAACTAGGCTCAGTAACTTGCTGGATGAATTCCTGATAAAACCAGGGGAACTTGTTGAAAAAAAACACGTAATTGAAGTAATAGGTGACCATGAGGCTGCAATAATGGACGTTGGTCTGGTACCAGAAAGGCTTAATAGGAGGGTCACACAGGACAAAAAATTTTACAGAAGAACTAAATTCGATAAATTTGGACCTTACCTGAAATCAAAATTTATTTCTTGGATAAGTGAAGGGAGTAATGTGGATACACTCTGAGCAAATCTTGGATTGCAGTGTCAGGTCCGGTAGTATAGAAGGTCCTGACCAGAGCCAAGGCATTCTTCGTTCATCCACGGAGTGGAAGCACTGGTCACACGAAATGAGAACGTGGCCGGTGGCACCTTCTAGTCTCTGCGATAGCATTTTAGAGGGAATCCCTCAAATCGAACGGGGTGTAAATAGAGGAAGCTATCAGCAGTTCCCATCTGAAGGTTTATTAACATTCCCAACTTATTCTTGAGTGTTTCTGAGAGAACGCTCCTGTATGTTTCTAAAGATTTTAATTCTTTAGAGGGGGGATGGGTTACAGTACACAACTAATTTCCTACACCAGCCGCTACTGAGCACGAGCTGTGACAGGCTTAGACATTGGCATCCTACGTGTTGAAAAATATTGTAAGTAACGTGTAGGAATAAAATACTACCTATAGGTATGTCAACCATTACATTGGCATATAATACATGAATTATATTTGTCTTGTATCTATCTATCTATCTATCTCACGATATAACATAATACATAATACAAAGTGAAGAGTCCTTTAAAACAAATTGTTTACTGTGATACTGGAAGAAACAATACAACACCGTGGTAATAGTTCTAGCCTGCACCTATTTGTTAATAAAATTTCATGTGATTTCACTCAGATCTCTGTTGTAGTGGCTTATTATATGTGCACCTTGTAACTTAATAGTACATTATGCAACGAGCCTATAATGACAATAATTAAGACACGAGTATGTTCATAAAACGAGCGTAGCGAGTTTTATAATTTCCATACGAGTGTCTTAATTACAATTATAGACGAGTTGCATACGACTGTTTATGTTCGACGATAATTAAAACTATTTTATGTTCGAACATAAATATTCATAAATATCTGTTGAGATTTCACCAGTTTTATGTACTGAACAGAGCGCATGGGATGCAGAGAATACCTTGTATTTGACCATGGCCTCTTGGAGTACCTCACTATGACACTCGCCACGCAGTGAAATTTAAAAGAGGGAGCCATGGAAGTGAGCGCAGGTGCGATGCTATCCTCACCTAATTGGTCACACAACTGTTTCTTGAGCTCTGATTGGTGGGAGAAACTGTATCATAATGAAAACTTGTACTATAATGAGTCTCATTATAGTACAGTTTTCTGACATATAATATTTACATTTCGCTAGGGTACAACATAAACATATTAACCAATCTTCTTTACACTGTTTTATGACTTAACGCCCCTTCAAAACTGGTGAGTATTTATTTTAGTTAGACACAGAAGCTTATTTATTAACTTAATGTAATGGACATCTATGATTGATGTAACCCATAAGATTGCCTCTCTCACCTTTCAGTAAATAACTAAAATTTTAATTCTGTGATTAATGTAACAAATCCACGTGTGTTTCTATTACACAACAGCATATCTTCTAGATTTTTGGTGTGTCTGGTGAGTGGTTTTGTTACTGATTCTGCAGGTATCACCCTTCTGAAAGATGTCTCATCATTTCTAATTCTATTCTTACTCTTCTGCCAGAAGAGAAATAGTTTTGCAACGCATGAATACAGTGCTGTAGCTGCTGAATTTTCTAAAAATAATTATGGAATGATGGAAAGAAAAATAAATATAGCCTATTCCAAAATAACAACATACGCGTAAAATGAAACCATTCTGATGAACTTAATATTCTTCAAATTCAGAGTACAAATGCGTTCACCATTTGGTGCTTCGTTCATTTGTATATTAGGAACAAAATGTAGACCTCTGAAATAAATGTTAATGTTGGACTTAGCTCCATAGAACAAGAGCACACAGCCACCCACAGGACCAGTGTGTGTTAAGATTTTAGAACCTGTAATTACAGTTCTACATCAGTAATGGCATTACTACATATTCGACCAACTGAATACTTGCCACTGCACCAGTAACTAACATGTGCAAGAACTGATCTTTTTTGAATAAGGTACCAATAATTTGAAATTCAAGGAAGGGGAAAATATTAAAGCTTAGACATGTTGTCATGAACCATGACATTTTTAATCTACCGCAATGTAAAATGAATTATTAACACTCCTCAAGAACTTGAGTACACATATGCAATAGGCTAATGGTACTGTACGTATCTCTGCAAGATGTAATCAAGTTGAAAACATTACTGTAACATAGACTCTTACCTGGTCATTTCTCAGGAGAGTAGGCCTAATTGCCACATTCCTCTGCTATTTCGAGAACAGCAATTTACGATTTGTTTGTTCACAGAATTTGGTAGGCCTACCTGTGGAATAAATAATAGTGAAAGTTAATTAATATGTCAAGTAGAATATCACCTGTACACTGCGTCTAATATCTATTCAAAACAAGGCTACGGTATATTTTTCACAGGCACTACAGAAACAAGTTTTCACTTAAACTCTTAAAAAAAGCGTACTTACTTGGCGTAGCAGAAGAAGAACTGTTCACTTCTCATTACCAAGAAGACGATTTGATGAAAGAAAGATGAGAAAGAACACAACATTAGCTTATTATAAAATAATAATATACGGCCAATATTGTTTACACCATGCAAGACATAAACAGAGCGTCCATGTTGGTCAATGCCGCCAACCCAATAGAAATAATGTTTATTTAATGATAAGTGCCGTAATTATCGTCTGTGAGCAAGATAATTGCAAGGAAATGTCAATTAGGAATTATGTGTATATTTATTGACTAAATATAGGGATATGTTTGCAATTTAATTTCAACGTGTATCATGCATATGTTGACAAGACGATATACAGCGCTCCATATGGCTGGCCGCGCAACTACACCGATGGTACCAAATAATCCCTATCTGGTTGACACCCCCTGGTCCACGCGTTGCCGAGCGTTGCCGAGCGACATCCCTGCCGCTGCGCCGTCAGAGCGCTCTCGTTCCCCCACTCCACCTTCCCTGTGTCGCTTAGCAGTGGCGCCGGCCGGCCGAAATGAACGTCTTTACGGTAACGTTTATCATAAAAATTATCTTAAACGATACGCCACAGAAAATAATCATAAAAGCGAAAAATGTGTGTTTCAGTTTGAACTGTCCCTTTATGCTTATTTTGCCGATGTTTACCATCCGGTTTAAAAGTTAATGCCGTTTCCTGTCCTACATCAAAAACGATTTAACCATTAAATTCTATGCAACACGTGGAACTTGGGCAAGCTTGCCAAAGGCGAGAGTTCAAGCTTCTCGAAAAATTCACAGAATGGCTATGAAGACTTTCTCCTTTCGACAAACCTCAGGATATTTTGGTGTCATAATCAACCGGTGTTATAGGTGACGAATCGGTGACCTGCGACTCAGCTTGGGAGAGAGGAACCGCGACTTTGAAGAAACTGGAAGGGAAATCGTTCGCCGAAGTTAAACTCCAACGAAAGGACAAAGTTGTCACTCTTGCAGCTCTCGTCCGAGGTGAGGCCGTGCCTGTAAATCCGAATTAGCTGTTTCATCGAATTGCGTGTGTCGCTCGCAATGAAGAGGACCTTGAATCTTGGCTTTATTGCCGCCAGCGCTGTTCGATGCTTCAACTATCAGAAAAGGTACAAAATCAACTTTACGGACAGTGATAGAGAAGTTGTGTGCACCAATGACCTGTCTTCCCGAAGATCTTACCTACGTGTTTGACGGTGGAGATCTCCTGCACCGGGTGGTATTGCCGAAATCGGGAACCTTCGATGATGTTTGTAAGAACTACATTTCGTACATCAAGGCGAACTATCAAGGGAAAGCTATTTTAACTTAGTGTTCGACGAAAGACGTGGAGCATATGAGATGACGTGCCAAGACGTCATCTTCCGAAGTTTTGGTGGATTTGGAAGTGCAAGTGGTCACGTCGCAGAATCAGTTCCTAGCCAATACTTCAATCAAATCAAGATTCGTCGCCATTTTAGGTCGTTGTTTCGAAGAAAAGGGGATTCCAGCTATTCATGTTAAGTCTGATGCTGATCGTCTCATCGTGACAACAGCGATCAAGGAAGCAGAGAAGGGAGGTCATGTGGCAATTGTTGGAGAGGATACCGATTTGTTGGTGTTTCTTTCGAGCCTTACAGAACGCGATAGAAACGTCTATATGCTGGTGCCATCAAAAGCCCATCCGAAGAAACTCTTTGGCTCTACGGAATTGCAGAAGGCTCTTGGGGACATGACCGACAATCTTCTCTTCCTCCATGCCATGTCCGGTTGCGACACAACTTCGGCTCCCTACAGGAAGTGGGTACACGCGTTCAAGACTTTAAACAATAACCCAGGTCTTCACCAACGAATTGCTGCTTTTAACAGTGCAGACGCTGCAGTGGAAGAAATCGTGAAGGCAGGGGAAGAATTCTTCGTAGCGTTATACAGAGGTAGTACTACAGATAGCCTAAATAAGACAAGGTATAGTCAGTACCTTAAGACCATTGCCAAACAACGTCTCCATGCAGACTTCGACCTCTCAAGTCTTCCACCAACATCAGCAGCATCTCGACAGCATAGCCTAAAAGTTTACCACCAAGTTCAGGAATGGTGCGGAATCTCTCTTCCACCTACAGAGTGGGGAAGGAAGAAGAACAGAATCGGCAAATTTTTACCGATTCCAACAGAATCTCCTCCCGCACCAGACTTCCTCCTAAACCTCATCAGCTGAGAGTGCAAGACAGGATGCGGCAGCAGATCTTGCGGTTGCCGAAGACCAGGTCTCTCCTGTTCAGCAATGTACAGCAATTGCACTGGTGGTGGTTGTTCTAACATGCCAGAGCCAGATACTCTTGACGATATGGTGAGTGAGGAACAGGAGGACAACCCGAAGAATTGCCATGCAGATCCTCGCCACCTCCTCGCCGCAGAGTAGACTCTTCTGAAAGTTCAACCTTACCAAAGAAAAAGCGTCAAGATTAAGGAACGTGTCACGTTTTTTTTTTTTTACCAACACATGACCAATATTAAACGCGTACGATATAATTAATAGTTGGCTGTATTCCTTTACAGGCACACCGCACTAAAGCGTCCCGTGGCAGCAGAATATCCTCTTTTCCGTGTTTTTCGTGTTTGTACAAAATAAATTGTAATGTGCTTAAACGTTAGTGTGTTGAAGGTGTGGTATAAGATAGCAAATAAGCAAATAGCTGCTTAATTTATTTTCTAATAGTAACGTTTATCATTCCTTTTCTATATAAATATAATATACCTAGCTAGGAAAGCGAGTTTTAAAGCGCTAAGTTACTGTATTAACAAATTAATTATTGTTTTTCTTATTATTTATTAGGTTATAAGATTCTATCCTTCTATATAAAAGTGTCAAATTTTTACTTATCATTAAAAAAGGGGCATAGTTGCGCCTACAGATTATGTTTACATCACCAGTTGCACCGGCTTTGAGAAGCCCCCCCTCCTCGGCGCACCGCTCCTCGAGTTGCATGCGCATGTTTGACAACTTCTCACACCCGTAATTTTTGGTTTACGAAAGTGCTGATCACATATTTTTGTGCATTTTGATGTGCTTAACAACATTTATTTCAGTAGGCCTACTTTCTTCAATCCAATGACAGTAAAAGGTGAAAAATCGACATTGAACATCAAGATGGATTTTAACGCTACCCTATGAGAGTTTGTTCAAGTGATTTATAATAACTATTTCGATTGTTATCTAGGTTAAGTAGTGTCAAAATGATAGCCTGCATTCTGGTAAATTATCCTGACCAAACCACATGTCCCTATCACCTTTAGGGACCGAGTTATGACGTTCAATGCGATGCTGGATACTAAATCCAAGATGCCGGCCATCTTTCCAAGATCGCGGCATGTTCCCCAAGAGGGATTTTTTGGGACTTTTAGTATTTTGATCCAGGCTATTCAAGGAACCTCTCCACCAATTTTTAGCTTGATAAACTAATTTTCCTCACTTTACCCTATTCTTCTTACACTATCCTTCGGAGGGGAAGTAAAGCCGGCCGGCCCATATCATAAGATTTATGGCATGTAAAAGAACATTCCACTAACTACAATTATTGTGTGAAGCTAAATTTGTAGGTTAGATTTGATTAACGCTCTATTAAGTTCCAACGTTCGCCGCAGGTGTCGGTTGCGGTGGCATATAGTTGTCAAGTACACAGCTAGGTGCCGTGGACGGTAACATTTAGTAGCAAAAGTAGGAACTACTTGAAATTGATCGTCTGCAGTCCTTATCTGAATTACAGATAACACTCACTAACACAGCCATCACAATTAACACCGGTCATCAGACAGATTTTACACACACCCGAAGTACACGGGGCTACATGATCGCGTTGTCGCTGCCCCGAAACTGAGGAACCAACCACCTGAAGAAAAAAAATGCCGGGATCATTGAGATAGCAGATGTTATGTTATTCACCATTTACATCAGAATGTCATGTTGAGGTAATGTTGATATATTGAAGAAGAATGTAATGCCAAAATATGTGCAAGAAGTCACGATTAAACAAAAGCATGTTTTTCCTAAGCATTCCCATTCTTAAGTAGGCAGCGATGAAGTGAGACGAATTTCGATGTGGCAATGGTATTTACGGCCAGATGCCCTTCCTAACGTCAAGCTCATGAGATGAGTTAACGGGAAATTATGTTGTTGATTAATCGCGGGACTTTGCGACATCGTGGCCATGTAGCCCCGTGTAGTCTACTGGGATGTGTGTGGAATTCGTCTGATAACCAGTGTTATTGTGAAGGCTGTATTAGTGCGTGTGTAGTTGTAATTCAGATGAGGACTGGGAAGGAGGCGGCCATGGCCTTCAGTAAGGACCCGTCCCTACATTGGCCTGGAGTAGAAGTGGGAAACCACGGAAAACCACTACCAGGATGGCGGAGGTTGTTATCGATCCCACTTCACGAGGCTGAGTGTGTCCCGTTCCAGCCCTCAGACCAGAATTAAATTTCTTGGCGGAGCCGGGAATCGAACCCAGGCCTCCGCGGTGACAGCCAAGAGTGCTAGCCACTACGCAGGGAGGCGGACAACGAGAAATTAAACGAATAAAAAAGGCAAGAATTTGGGACAGAAGCGCTCACAGCTTATACAAAGTGGTACCATCCCGGCATTTGCTTGAGTGACTGCCGAGGGTGGGGTTCGAGCCTACCCGTCTTTTTAGTCCGGAGATAGCCTTGCTCCATGGCCTCAACATCCCGGTCGGTTAATAAAAACGAAAATAAAACATGTACTAAGCGTAAGCAGTGCCCTAAATCGCATGGTGGTTTGTGTTCAACCTTACGGCAAGGAGCTCACCTCTAGTTTTGGAACGGCTCCAATGCGCAGTATAACATAGCCCGCCGCTGCTGTCACGGCCGTAGCTTCAAGCGAAACTCGGGTCAAACCTTAGGAACGCCCAGGAAACGACAAGCAAATCGAAGTTCACCTCTGTCACCGACATAAATAACTCGACATCCTCCCTGCTTTTTCTTTTTTTCTTTCAGGTCAATTGTATTAGGATACTGGTACCGCTATAAATCCCAGTAAAAACTACCAGATTAGGCTATGGTTTAGAATATACTCTCAGAACAGAACCTGGTATAATTCAGATCAACTACACAAAATACAAGGCATGGCCAATATATTCACACCTATATTCACTAACACATAATCTTGGTAGTTGCGATGACAACTGCTTTCTGTCTTGCTTGTATAAATTTTTATCTGGTATATTGAGTTTCATTATTAGAATCTTTTCAGTCGGTCAACACGAGTATGCCCAATTACGAGGGCAAATCGATAAGTCTGTGACCCTATCTTTTAGCCAAAAAAAACATACAGTTAATTACAAATATACGTACTGTTCTAGGAGCCTTACACTATATTTCCACATAGTCTCCACATTTGTTCAGACACTAAATTTGAGATGCCTCTGTGGTAGAATTCAGCCGGCTGACTGTGGAACCATCGTCGGACTGCTGTCATAGTTGCACGTGAATCGTTGTCCAGCCAGCGGAAATCACAAGGGGCGAGGTTCGGACTGGATGGTGGGTGGTTCAGACTCTCCCAGTGAGATGACCCGAGCTTGTTGGCGGTTCTGGTTGCCACAATCATGTAGTCTCGCATTACTATGGTCCACTGAAGAAGTTCCTGCCAGGACAGCGATTCACGTGCAACGATGACGCCAAAACAGCAGTCCAACGATGGGATAAATGTCTGAACAAATGGGAAAATGATGTAAGGTACATAGAACAGTACGTATATTTGTAATTACCTGTATGTTGTTTTTTTCTTTTTCGATCCACCCTCGTAGATTGGACATGGAGTTTCAATTAATTTCATAGTGCCTGAAATAAATTAATGGATTTATACACTTCTCTGAGCGGATTCGGTGGCGTAGTCGGTAGCATGCTGAGCTTTTATGCCCAAGTTAGCGGGTTCAAACCCGGCCGAAGACGTCGGATTTTTTAAGAGCGTTAGAAATCCCTCAGTGTGCCTTCCTTCGGAGGGGAAGTAAAGCCGGCGGTACCATGTCATAGATTTATGGCATGTTAAAGAACCTTCCACTAATTACACCTGTGTGAAGCTAAATTGGATAGGTTAAAATTTAAACAACGCTCTTAAGTTTCCACGTTCGTTGCCAAGAGCCGACTGCGGGGGCGTCTAGTAGCAAAGTTCTGAAATTGGCCTAGTAGTCGTTAACGGTGGCGCTTGGCGGCAAAAGTAAGAACTATTTGAAAAATTCTAAGTTGCAGTACTTAATTAAAAAACAGATAACACACACTAATACAGTCATCACAATTAACACCGGTTATCAGACAGATTCTACACACACCCAAAGTACACGGGGCTACATGACCGAGTTGTCGCAGCCCCTAAACTTAAGAACCAACCAACACTTCTCTCATAAATAATGCAGGGCTAAATTGTGTTTAATTGAGGCTCAGTAGATATGTACTGTATTATGTCGTAGTCAGATAGTGAAATCAATCATGAAGATCATAGGCATTTCATGAAAAGCCGGCATATGATGTAAGAAGGGTTAGTTCCATTATCTGACGGGTGGTTTCATAAAATGGCTCAATTTCACTGTCACATAGTGTAATTCATTCTGTACATTATCTGACATGAAGTCCAGCCAGTTAGTTGATTAAGTAGCAGGAGCGGTGACCTCGTGGTGTGATAAGTGTGCTTTCCAAGAATTAATCGCATAAACGATTATGGTGGCAGATTAACAGAGGATTAGTGGTTGCTCACGCAAATACCGGTAGCATCACAAACCCGAGGATGATCCCCATACGTCCAGACGAAATATCATGCTTGGTGTTACTTTGGGAACAGTGAAAAGGCGGGATGAGAGTAGAACAATACGATGTTTACATTTATGCCAGTAATTTTTAACAGCATAATAAACAAGCATTAATGTATTTCTCGTGCATGATACTCAAAAATTAATGTACGACTCCATTGCGTCAGTCATATCATGAAGAGTCGAATCAACAAAGACCGGATCTTCATGAAGTGCCTCGGCTGATAATGTAAAATCATTTCTTACACCATCTGCCTAAATTGGTCCGTCACTTCATGAAGAAACGCGTCAGATAGTGGAACTATCCCTTTTTACATCATATGCCGGCTTTTCATGAATTGCCAAGGATTTTCATGAAATGACGGATTTCACTACCGTATCTGACGGCGACATTTATAACACTTATGTGCAACAGTATTTAAAGTTATAAAGCTACTTTAGTTTTTAATTAAACTTTGTAACGGTCGGATTTTTAACCACTTTATTTTATTCCATTAGTGTATTACATTTCAAATGAGTTGCTTTCTTTTGTTAAAACTGTTTATGTGTGTAAGTGAGAAACCCTTTGAGTTAACTACTTTTGTAGCGAGCTATTGAAGTTTGTTGAAGACTTGTTCTGTTTTTAACCGTTTCTTTTCAAATTCTTTCTTACTTGTTTTTTTTTTTAGTTTGGTTTAGGTTGGTTCCTTCGTTTAGGGGCTGCGACGACACGGTCATGTAGCCCCGTGTACTTTGGGTGTGTGTAGAATTTGTCTGATAACCAGTGTTAATTGTGATGGCTGTATTAGTGTGTGTTATCTGTAATTCATATAAGGGCTGCAGACGATCAATTTCAAGTACTTCCTACTTTTGCTACCAAATCCTACCGTCCACGACGCCTAGCTGCGAACTTTGCTACTAGATGCCACCTCAACCAGCACCTGGCGGCGAACGATGGAACTTGAATAGAGCGTTAATCAAGTCTAACCTACAAATTTAACTTCACACAAGTGGAAGGTTTTCTTTTTACAAGCCATAAATCTATGACATGGGCCCGCCGGCTTTACTTCCCCTCCGAAGGAAGGCATACTGAGGAATTTTTTAACGCTCTTAAAAAATCCGACGACTTCAATCGGGTTTGGCCCCGCGATCTTGGGCATAGAAGCTCAGCATGCTACCAACTACGCCATCGAAGCCGCCTTAGCTTGGTTTGTTCTACTCGCATCCCACCTTTTCACTATTCCTAAGTAACACCAAGCGTGATATTTCGTCTGGACGTATGGGGATCAGCTTCGGGTTTGTGATGCTACCGTTTAAACACCGAAACAAACACTTGAATGTCACTTGAGTTGACACTGCGGTTTTGTAGACTTAACTGATTTGCAGCTGTTCTTGTACAAGTGTCCACTTCACTATACGTCCCACGCCACCATGTAATCGGTTAATATGAGATTGAGCTAGGGCCAGTAAATTGATTTTTTTTTTTAAATCTGAAGGGCAATCTAACTAAATTTATTTTGATAACTATTTTGAATGTAAACTACAGCATTATACGAATTTTAGTAAAGTATCCAGGTACGTGTAATACAGTCGGTATATAAAGCATAATGTTTTTCAAGTAATTCAGTTATTCATATGATCATATCATTTGTTTTATACACTGTTTTAAAAAAATATCATGAAATGAAACACATTCAATTATTACAGAAATAATCAAACTAGTCCTACAGTCTTGATGTTTTGAAGACCTGTAATGCTAATTTAATATGATTTTTGAAATTGCTTTTTATTTAACAATCTCTCAATATTACGTGTAATTAGGTGCCTGTACAGCGCAAGACAAGCTGTAACCTAAATAGTGTGTACCAACCTCACGAAGAAAAAAATAATGTATCGACAATTATTTAGAACTGAAAGGGTAAGACTGCGCAGTGTGTTGCAAAGAAAGGAAATTAACTATACTTGAAAATTGGCTTCTATGAGTCAGTCGCACGGCCTGATAGTGATAAATAGGTTCGCATCCGATTTTGAGCTATCGATGGGCCAATCAAAATGTCTTTACAGGCCTAGGGTTGGCCATCCCTGGACCACGCCAAGGTTTCTTCATAGATTAGCAAGACTCGCACATCTTCCCTCCTCATCAGGTACGAGTGAACCTTGCATACAAGTCCCTCGGAACAAATTGGCCCGTGAGCGAGAATGTGAAGCTGGCCACCGGGCCTACCTAAAGTTCAATGACAGCTTGCAATGTGGAAGAGGGTTGGGAAGGGTCGAGGGGGGGGGGGGGGGGGGGGGCAAAGGAAGAAGGGCTGCTTCTTGTGACAGATTTATAACAGAGAGGTAAGGTCAGCCAATTGTTCCCAACGTGCTACTTATTTACCAGTCACATAAAAGTGATGGTGATAATGAAATGTCTGGAATCGAACCATTAGATGATTAATGACTACCCGGTGATTTATTTTGAAGTGAAGATTTAAAATGAATTTCCATTTGCTTGGTTAATTAATTATAATTATTAATAATGGTTGATTATGATTATTAATAGTACAGTGCTGAACTATAAAGTCATAATAGTTTCGTTACTATATTATTCCATTACACGTATTAGTGTCATTTAATTATTCCAATAACCTCTAATACAGTTTGTAACAAGTGAAATAAATAATGGTTGTTATCGTATGAGTGAGTGACAGTTACTGCGGGAACAGAGTGTACTTCTGACAACTGACGGGTAACGCAGCGGACACCACCCAGCAGGCTGAGAAAAGCAGACTCTCTCTTCAGCTTCCTACTAGATTTTCACAAGGGTCAATTAGTTCTGAGGCAGTTATAACGTATTCTCTATCTACATTATAGTAACAACACTGGTACGAAAGTGGACACGATATACAAAAAGCGGCGACCACCTAGCACGCAATCAGCAGGAAGGGGTCTGCTTCCTTTCCTTATCGATGAATTTGAGTCAGAGCGTATGAACCCGGGCTCAGACGACAGTCAACAGACTGGCGACATGCAGGATCACAGTCAAAGCGGAATTTTACTTAAAATCCTTCCCCCGTGCGGTTGAGAGTGATTGTATGGTTTGACGTCGGGTAAGTGCTTGTGTCACTTGGTTTTCCATACCACGACTGTGACAGCAGCTTAGTATGGCAACTTCCTGCAACGACTCTCTGTCATTCTACAGAAACATCCGGATCTTCTAAGCAATGGAACACTTTTCTACGGCAACGGCACAACCGTAAACAAGAGAGTATGTACAGCAGCTACAGGCACGCTCGGGATGGGAAGTATTGGAGCACCCACTATACCCAACGGTACATTATCCAAATTTTGACCTGATACTAGGCACGTTCAGAATGTATGTTTCATTTTTATACGTTGTCCCGGCATCGCTACAATCGCGGTTCGGCACATGCACGAAAGTTGCTCTGAGTCAAGGAGATAATGCCATTTTGAGATTGCTGCCTGTTGTTAACGCTTTATAGTGCTTGTTTAGAATGGAGAAGTTGATTGAAAATCCCGCCGATTGTGAGATTAGACCAGTCATTCGTTTTCTGAACGCGAAGTACACTAAGTCAGTCGACATCCATCGACAGATTTGCGAGGTGTACGAAAATTAACGGCGTGATTAAGTGCACGAAGACGAACGAAGCAGGCGTCCATCGTTGGTTAATGAAGACTTTGGGGGGGGAGTTGAACGCTTCAAGGGAAACCGTAGGTTTACAATATCTGATCTTTCTACAAGCTTTCCACAAATTTCTAGGTCACTTCTTCATGAAATTGTTTCTGAAAAACTGAAATTTCGAAAACTGTGTGCTCTTTGGGTAACAAAATGTCTTACAGAGAACTGCGTCAGGGCAGTGCAGTTTTTTTTTTTTTTTTTTTTCACGTTACAACGAAGATGGTGGTGATTTTATAAGCAAGATAGTGACCGGGAATGCGCTTCAGGTCGCGTTTGAAACCCCCTGAATCGAAACGACAATCAATGGAATGGAGGCACACGTCGTCACCAGTAAAGACTAGCAAATCTTGACACCTCCAAAAATCATGTGCACAGTCTTTTTGAATCGACACGGCACTCCACTGGTTTTTTTTTTCTTTCTTCATTCTTTCCCCCGCGGGGTGAAACAATCAACGCAAATGGGCAGATGGCCTCGCTGTTCCTCTCCTTAAAACAACAATAACTACAAAACTATCTGTTGGAGAGCGCTTGCCACAAGGTTCGGATACCCCAAGCTGGTTGCCGAGAGCGCTGGCATAGCCTGATCACCATGGATTGCAAGGCAGTGTGTAGTCGTGTGTGTACACTCTGTGGACACAAAAACTCTACCATCTCCAATGATTGTGGTGGGCTTAGAGTACATGTAATATTGTTAGAATGTAGGCTATGTCAAATAAAAGCACTCAAGTGTTACAGTTAATCGATCGTTGTTATTTATAATAAGCTGCTAATTCATCAGGTTATGAGGCCCAGTCTACGGCAAACTGCGCGTAAGTGGATTAAAAGTCTGTTTAACGATCGTGTGCTTTGAGTGTGAGCGGTTACAAGATGGCTCAAGAAAGTGCCAAGTTGAATATTCCAATGTTAAATGGTGGAAATTTTATATTTTGGAAAACTAAGTTGCGAGCCGTATTAGTGCGTGATGATTTGTGGGAAGTTGTCAGTGAACCAAAGCCTGAAGTAATTAACGCAGTGTGGCAGAAGAAAAATAAAGCCTTAGCGTACATTACATTGAGTGTTGAGGACAGACAACTCATTCATTTTGCACACTTGAACGATGCGTGTGATGCATGGCAGGCTATGTCGAGAAAGTACGCGAGATCCACGTTCGGAAGCAGGTTATATTTACGACGTAAACTGTACGGCATACATTATTGTGGTGGACCAATGAGCAGTCACATCGACGCAATTATGGAAGTAGTGGGTTTGCTGCGTGGATCTGGTAGGCCACTTGAAAACGACGAGATCGTTGCGGTTTTGCTGGTTGAGTCTTCCAGAATCTTATTCAGGGCTTGTCACAGCGCTCGAGGGCCAAGACGAGGCAGATTTAACGGTGGAATATGTAACTGGGAAAATGCTTGACGAATACCAAAGGCGTGCCGAAGCTGGTGTGCCTGGAAATTGTGATTCAGAGGTTGCACTACAGTCGGCGGTCGCAGACTCAAGTAAGGTTAGTCGTGCTCATCAAAGTGGAACAACTAAAATTCAAGCGGGAAACCAAATAAGGGTGGCAAAGAGATACGGGCATGTTACTTCTGTAATAAACTTGGCCATTTAAGGCAGATTGCTATCGATTCAAGAAAAGTCAACAGCAGAGATCAGCAGGTTCAGAATCGGCAAGATCATCGGTTGAGGTTAAGGTATGCAACACACAGAACTATGCCACATTTAGGGCACTGGATCAACAACATGCTGCAAGTAGGCCTACTGGAGGATGGTGCATAGATTCCGGGGCAACCAGTCATATGACGAATGATAGGCAATTTTTCATGTCTATTCGTGACACAAGTGCTACAGTCTTTCTTGCTGATGGTTCATCCGTGGTAGCTGCTGGAATCGGAGATGGACAATTTTACTGTGAGGTACCAGGCGGGCACCTCCAAGAAGTACTGTTGAAAAATGTGCTGTTTATTCCACAATTGGATGATAGTCTACTTTCGGTGAGGCGCATAACAGAGCAAGGTCACCGAGTGACGTTCTTTGTAGATGCTGCACGTGTCATTCTCGAACATCAGGTCATCGCAGAAGCAAGGAACGATGGGAATTTATTCAGACTTCAGACTGTGGTACCAAGTTCGTCAGTTCATGTGGCGAGAGAAGCTGTATGCCTACACCAGTGGCATCGTCGATTGGGACATCGGGATCCGGTTGCAATCCAGCGGCTGATAGGTGGTATGCGAAGACTGCATCAAGGGAAAACTAACCGAAGCAAAATTTTCTGAGAGTACATCCAGAGAGAAGGAGCCCATGCGACTCATTCATTCTGATCTTTGTGGGCCCATGCAGACTGCAACGTCAAGTGGAAATAGGTATTTTCTATTACTCATTGACGATTAATCCCGTTTTACTGTGGTGAGGCTGGTAAAATCCAAAGATGAGGTGGCAGGCGTCGTAGAAGATTACATTGCTGCAATGCATACTAGATTTGGAAGCAAGCCGATTGCCATTCGTAAAGACAATGGCAAGGAATACGTTTCACAAAAACTGGAGAACTTTCTGCGGAAGGAGGGGATCCAACATCAGCTCACAGTCCCCTACACTCTACAACAAAACGGTGTAGCAGAGAGGAAGAATCGGTCATTGACAGAATCTGCAAAGTGCATGTTGTTGGATGCTGATCTGAACAACCGCTTCTGGGGAGAAGCAGTTTTGACCGCAGCTTATTTGCAGAATCGATCAACGAGCCGGAGTATCAAGATGGAAATACCAAAGGATATCGGATTCTAGATCCAAAGACAGCCAAGGTTTGGATCAGCAGATCGGTGCGGGTAATTGAGAGTGTTGCCAGACATCCAGCTTCGGTAGGCAGAGCACCGAAAGAAGGGGTTACTGAAATCACACCGCAGCATGTAGGGACATTGGAACATGTTTCGACACAGACGGAATCAGCTGACAACTCAACACTGAATCCCAGAGGTAACAACAGTGACTTTCAACAGAGGAGAGACTGTAAGCAGCATAGGAGATGAATGTGAGACTGAAAGGAAAATCCACAATTTCCACAGAGTTTCTGAACGGCCAAATAAGGGTATACCAGCAAAGAAGATAACGTACAAGGTGCAGACGAATCACACCAGAGAGCCAGCCTCATGGAACGAAATGCTCAAAATGTCACCTCGTGAGCAAAAGTTGTGGACTACTGCTACGGAAGAAGAAATAAGCTGTCTCAATCAACATTGTGTGTGGGAATTAACGGAGCTTCCACCAGGGAAGAAGACTCTTTCTTGTAAGTGGGTATTTAAGGCAAAATTGGACGGTAACTAAACCGGATCCGAACTAACCATGGTGTGTGTGCAGATCTGCTATACAAATGGAGGAAAAAGTCATCATCTTGTTGTGACTGTGGTGCTGAGAGGCAAACTGTGAAGCACATAACCCAAGAATGCCCACTGAGCCGTTTCGACGGAGGTAGAAGAGAATTTTTCCTGGGGACGCCACAAGCGATTAACTATGTAAATAGTGTAAATATAGATCTGTAGCTCATGTATACGCCATACGATAAATAAATAAATAAATAAATGGACGGTAACTGTCAGATCCACACTTACAAGGCCCGATTGGTAGCCAGAGGATTTTCTCAACGATATGGTGAGGATTACGATGAAACTTTTGCGCCAGTGGTAAAACATGACACTATTCGAGTTTTATTCAATGTAGCTGCACAGAGGGGGCTTCACGTTCGGCATCTTGATGTGAGATGTGCTTATTTGAACGGTGAATTAAAAGAGGAACTATATATGGAACAGCCACAGGGTTTTGAGGAACCCGGTCAAGAGAGCAAAGTTCTGAAATTGCGGAAAAGTCTCTATGGTTTAAAGCAATCGGCACAGGTTTGGAACAAGACAGCTACAGAGACACTATCCAAGTTAGGTTTTCAACAAGGAAATGCAGATCAGTGTCTTCATTCAAGAAAGGAAGCAGATGGAAGCATTACTTACATTCTGTTGTATGTCGGTGACCTGCTGGTAGCCGGTCAGTCTGCAAAATTAACTGATAAAGTTAGTACAGAATTGCAGAATTATTTTGACATCAAAGACTTGGGTGATGTTAGTTACTATCTGGGAATTCAAGTGGAACGACAGGAAAATGGAACATTTTTGCTAAACCAAAAGGCAAAGATCGCAGCATTGTTGGAGGATCATGGCTTATCGGAGCCAAAACCAGCTGCGACTCCAATGGAAACCAATTTCTTGTCTGGCGAAGTGACTGCAAGTGCAGAGTTACCAAATAACACTCTGTACAGGAAAGCCATAGGGTCTCTACTATACATAGCCACAGTATCCAGACCAGACATCGCAGTCGCAGTGAGTCTACTTAGTCGTCGAGTGGAGAAGCCTACTCAACAGGACTGATATGCTGTAAAACGAGTGATGCGGTATCTCACATTTACAATACACAAGACACTTCGTTTATCTTCAACTAAAGACACAGAGCTCAAATGTTATGTGGATGCTGACTGGGCTGGTGACAAGACCAACAGGAAATCTACAAGTGGTTATGTTTTCTTTCTTGGCGAAGGAGTTGTAGCATGGTCAAGCCGGAAGCAAACGTCAGTTGCCATGTCGTCTACGGAGGCGGAATACATTGCAGCATCATTTGCCAGTCGGGAGCTGTTGTGGCTCACACAATTACTTATGGACATGAGTTTACCGATTGTTGGTCCAACAACCAAGTATGAAGATAATCAAGGTTGTATTAAATTAATTGAGTCAAATCGGTTTGGGGCTCGCACCAAACACATTGGTGTATGTCATCACCAGCTTCGGGATCTTCGAGAAAAGGACATCAAAGAAGTGCTGTATTGACCAACCAACAAGATGCTGTCTGATGTATTCACGAAGCCTTTGGCTGGAGAACCATTCCAGAACATTGTGAAACAACTGGGTCTACAATGATACGAACCTATGACAGCGAGAAGGGGTGTTGGAGAGCGCTTGCCACAAGGTTCGGATACTCCAAGCTGGTTGCCGAGAGCGCTGGCATAGCCTGATCACCATGGATTGCAAAAACTCTACCATCTCCAATGATTGTGGTGGGCTTAGAGTACATGTAATATTGTTAGAATGTAGGCTATGTCAAATAAAAGCACTCAAGTGTTACAGTTAATCGATCGATGTTATTTATAATAAGCTGCTAATGCATCACTATCAACGCAAATGTTTACTGTGAGACGCTTAGGAAAATGCGTCGCGCAATACAGAAAAAGCGCCGAGGAATACACACAAACAGTATTGTATTCATTTATTACAATGCCCGATCTCACAGAGCGCACAAGACACGACAACTAATAGGACTTTGGCTGGGCCAGTTTGACCACCCTTCGTACATCCCTAACCTAGCGACTTCCATCTCTTTTTGCACCTGGAAATGTTCCCCGTTGGACAAAAATGACGAGTTCAAAGAACATGTTACCACAGGGTTGACAACGTTTTATGAAGAAGACATACAAAAACGTGTGCCTCCAAAATGGTAAGGGCACCATTACGGGGTAGACCGCTAGGAACGTGAGAGGAAATTGCAAATGCTGTGCGATAACAGATGACGTGATTCAAACATAATGCGGAAAACAGTGAATCGAATGGTATTCGGCGCCTCCCATATCGTTGGCTGTGTGTTAAGGATATTGTGGAGGAGACTATTTTGAGGGTCTTGATCGTAGGACGGGTAGGCTTCCATCTACAGTAACACACATGCGTTACGTAATGGTGTTCATGGGCGTGCATGGCGGATTTCTACCTACACACTAGATATTCAGCATTATCCATATCATTTCATATGCCCCATTTGCCGCCCACTCTAGCTTTTTCTAAATTTAAAAAAAAATGAGCTGTACTGACTTATGGACCAAACCTTGTATGTTATGTACAAAGGGAAGTAAATATGAGGTCGTTCATACAAGCTCTTCGACAGTTCTTCCATTTGAAATACAGACTTTCTCTGTCACCTAAAATAAATCACTAAGGACGAAACCTACTAATTTATCCTCTCCCTCTTTACAACGAACTCTGTGATTTGTAGTAGTTTTATTGTTGTGTTGCATCAGAATAGCATTTACTATCGCCACTACTGGCAGTAATAATATAACTTGAAAGTTGACAGCATTAGCTAATCATCAGATAAAAGGACTTTCGTTTGATATGACGTCATCCATGATCACCTATATTAACTTTCTTTTAAACTGTAGACTTCAAATTCCATATTCAATATGTTTTTGTGATTTGATTGGTAAATGATTATGCCTACCGGTAAGTTACTGTTATGTTATTGCGGCGTGAACTTGCGTCGATCACAATATATATGTTAGAAGCAGCAGCGGCTAGTCACGGAGGTTTCAGAGACACCGTTGTTTACAGTGATTAAGCAACTTATATTAATCTAACATTGCCGAAGCTTAACACTACGTAATCCCTTCAACATTTAGCTTCAACTTTACTAATTGTAACATACGACGCTGGACCCCTCGGTCACATTTGGACAAGCCGTCACTGAATGAAAACATAATCCAGCCGACCAAGTTCTTTTCTTAGTGTTTAAAGGTGCGTGACTTCGACTTCCAACTGGAAAGGCAGGTCAAATGATTTGCAAAATGATCTATACCAAACGTCAGGGCCTGAGGAAAATATACTTCCGTGCCTCTCGTCTCTGTATTCCGCCTCGTTTCCGGTATGGCGCGCAGCTGCCTGAGTCTTTGAAACTACCTTAATCACAAGCGTGGAATCTTTATTTTAACTTCAATTACGAATTTATCTACGGAATATTCACTGAACCAAGTGTATGTTCCTATCATGTGAGGATGACACCTGTCGGTACCCGAGACGCTGAGATTATTATTATTATTATTATTATTATTATTATTATTCTTGTTTCGAATAGGCCATCTATGGACCACGACGTTCAACTGTTACATTTGGAGTGGGCTTTGATGTTTGCCCAGTAGTTACGCATCCTCTGGCTGTGTTGTTCCCTCCTCTCCTGGGTCCAGAGGGCATCTGTTTTCTTTCTTGGCGGTTTGTCCTGGAACCTCAATTGCTGAAGCATCTTCCTGAGAGATGTCCGGTCTTTTAAGACTCTTTCCGTCCCTCCAAGTTCTTGCAGATCTTTGCTCACTTCCCACAACCATGGTGACTTGGTCTTCCTCTTTTGCCAGTAACCGAGGAGCTGATTGGTCAACCTGGTAGGATGCATCCTGTAGACGTGTCCATAAAATGCTAGACGTCGTTTTCTAACAACATCCGTGATTCTTTCACAGTACGTGTAGAGCTCTTGATTAGGCCGCCTTCTGTATTCATTACCTTCCTTAACAGGTCCCAATATCTTCCTCATTATCTTTCTCTCCTGTACTTCGAGTTTGTCCGTGAGTCCCTTCCGGTTGAATACTAGACATTATTATTATTATTATTATTATTATATGAATTGCAACCGAATTACGATAGCGGGGTATTTTAATTGAACGCCCGTGGGCTCCCATCAAGTTCAATTTTTAAATAGTTCCAACTTTGGCTACCAGATGCTACTGTCAGTAGCACCTAGCGGCGAACGTTGGAACTTGATAGAGCGTTTCTAACCAGCCAAATATAACCTGCAAATTTTAGTGGTGGATGCAGTTTGGTTCACCAGCAATTCTACTGGCCACTCTAGAGTGTCATGTACATTTAAATTATTTGTTTGCACCTTTTCCCTCCACTTGTATTACCTTCGAAGTATTTAATTGGTGGTCCTTCACAGCTGCAATTTGAACACATTGTGCACTTCTAGAAACTTTCTGCCATCATAATAGTGTTGTCAACCTTTCAGCCTGCTTCTTGATAAAATAGAATTACTCGACTGCTCATTTGCACCAGTTATATGAATTCAAACAAGGTTTATACCGAACGAAATGTAAAATATCAAATTCACACTGAATGCCTATCGTTTCAGGTAGCCTATCTCTAAAAAGTAAAAACTGTATTCATGCACACAAATCATCACATGGAAAGCAAGGTTGGTAACATTCACAATTAACCATGGAGGAAAGAACGGAAGGAGATGCCTTCGCTGCGCTGCCTAGCGCAAGCTGCTGAAGCCAAACGGCACGCCCACTTTGGGTAGCAAGAAAATGGTTGTTCCTATCCTTAAAGCCGTAAATAACTCCAACTAGTCTTGGATTTTAATGGCATAAAACTGCAATGACGAGTCAAGATTTTTTCTTGGATATGCAGAATACCCTCTGTACATCACGGTACTTGGCACAAATAAGCTGTGTTGTCGTTTTAAAAGCCAATTTAATTAGAAATATGACAACACCTTTGCAAGGCTAGTTTTGTAAGAAAGACGCGGCAAAACGTAATAATACGCTGAAACACTCATTAAATTGAATATAAATGTCTGAAGGTGCGAGTTATACCAAAGGAGGAACATCTTGGGAACTAATGATGCCGAACTAATTACGGTATGTACACCAAATTTATTTTTACGTTCTTATTGGCGTTGAGGCATCCATCAGTTTTTAGACCTAATTTCGAGCACAGCCACTTTCACTCATTGTTCGTACACATTTTGATATTCAAGAATAGAACCTTAAAATTAATAAACAGAACCCTTTAAAAGGACTATATTTGCACAAAAATACCGTATAGCCTATACGTTTTGGTACCATACGGTATTTTGTTTGTGGGGGTAGAAACTTAGCGATTACGTAGGCCTACCGTAATTATTGACCCACAGCTGTTTGATAATTTGGGATTTGCAGAGAAATGTTTTTTTTTTTTTTTTTTTTTTTTTTCGTGTAGGGTAATCATGCTGAGATCAGAATTGAAGAGTTTTATATATAGCCTATATATAACTTATCACTAGGTGAGAAAAGGCTGGAAAGTTATCCTGCAAGGATAACTCCGAAAACACCATGCACAATGCCTCATGCAAGTCGCGGAACACCGAATACAGGATAAGGTTACGCCCACTTTGGGTGAAGCGCGTGGCTTCATTCAAACGAGCTCAGGGCATCTCCTCTTATTCTTTCCTCCATGCAATTAACATGAAAATGAAACATTTATTCATAGATTAATAGGAAATTCTGAAAAGTAATCATGCCAGATTAAGGAAATGTAACAATGTGCCTTGGTGAATCTTGTATTCCAACAAGCAGGAAAAGTGTGTCCATTTCCTCGTGCGTTAGCCTCTTCACAGACCAAAACATCATCAAAGAGGCCGCGGGTCGTGAGGTGGCTACCAGTAAGATTTAGCAACTTGTCGCTGAAGTTGGTAGCACTGGGTGGTAGTGTAATGCTCTTAAGATTGTGTTCCTAATTAGGAAAGAAAATGAAGAGCCCTGCGAAACAAGCCAGAAATAACTAGCAACAATAAACCACAATACGTCACCCGCCACTTCCGTGAACAGGTACGAGTACAAGACCTTTCACTTTCCTCTGCTTGTTCCGCCATGAAGCTAATGTGCTCTCCACGAAGACCGACATCGCTTGAAAGATTTAGATACAGACCAACACGGAAATAAATCACTTCATATACATTGGCCCACGAATAATAATCATCAACGCTCAAGTGAAACACACAGACAAATAAACTCAAAGACTTAATTTCAGTCTAATTTGCCAAGCGTACCTTGCGCAATGTTAAATCATCTCTCTTGTACCTTGCGCAATGTTAAATCATCTCTCTTGAAGATTTAGAGATGAACGTTTCGATTAGGCTACACCGCGCATTTTGTAATCGTTTATTATTTTGCTTCTTTTAGAAATCATTAGTAAAACGCCATTTAAAATATCTTCATATTGTTGATGATTCGTTATGCCCGCCTAGAGAGCGCGTTGGAATATTATATTCTTCTGTCTTTGATTTTGGCTTACTGTGGATCACAAGAAATTGGTTTACTTGTTGGTCCTTTCTTCTCCTCCCAGAACTTCATTCGTTCGCTGGGGGTCCTTCCCCTTCTGTCCTCTGACCAGGTGTTCTACCTACCTATTTGCTTTTTCCTGGAACCCTTTGAATTTATCGAAATATATCTCTACTCCAGATCTCTTTGGAATGGGTCCCAACTTCATCCATGGATGTCTTCTCTTATTTCATCTACCCTTTTTGTAGTTGCCTTTACCATGATAATAATATCGTATGCTTGAAAAGGTGGTTGGGTCTCGGAGACGAGGGCGGCCAGCATTGAGATGGATCGACTCCATCAAATCCAACAAGAATATGTCATTGAAGGATCTGAAGTATATGGCTGAAGACCCAATCATATGGAGACAGTCCATCCTTGCTGTCGCTAGGAGTCGTGTAACGTAATCTTGATTACGGTACAAATTATTATTATTATTATTATTATTATTATTAAAGTCATTGTGTAAATATTATTATTATTATTATTATTATTCAAATATCAAAGTTATATAGTTTTATTCACCCATTAATATCAAGGGAGGGGCCATACCATATTCACGTCATTACCATAATCATATATAATATTGTCAAGTGTTTAGATTTAGAAACAGGGTTTTTATAGAGGTCTAGGGCTGTTTTATTAGTTAAATTGTAAAGACAGGACGGGCATGGTTGGAAGAAGTTATGGACGGTGAAGCAACATATTGCAAGAAAATGTATTTCTGGAACGAAGCCAAGCTGACAGGAGACAAGGGCTTGGAGAAAGATTTGGGCGGAAAATATATATATGCGCAACGAGAGGAATAGCGGGTTCTGAGTGGAATATTTGAAGTACTTCTGTACACTCTTCTGTTGGCCAGGGGCAACTTAGTAAAGTCAGGAAACCAAAGGAAACGCCGACAGAAGGGGGTCTACGACGAATTGGAAGTAGGTAGCGGGGTCTACGACGAATTGGAAGTAGGTAGCGAAGTTTTGTTACGTAAGCCGTTGCCATCTTGTGCATTGGAAGGGAAAATGTCAAAGCTGTTTTTATTGTTTACTGGACCTTATGTCGTTTCGAAGAGGATAGGAAAGAATGCCTACTTATTGAAAGATCAGGAAAATTGTGCCATAGGTACATATAACATTTACAATCTGAGGAAATATCATAGAAAAGAGCAAGTGCAGCAAGAAGGGCAGACTGCCGTGTGTTTATAATTAGAGTCGTGTCGTGGCTCTAAGGAATTGGTGGAAGTGAGATAAATCACTTGTGTTGCGTGAAACAAGAAACAATATATTGCGTTCTGTTATTGTAAGGGACTACAAGAACAAATGTAGCATGTAAATCCTGTATGACTGCACAGGACAATCAGAATGTTTAATGTAACATTGCAAGAAGAGTGCAGATCAATCAAGGAAAATGAAAAGGGTATAATCATTATGTATGTAATTTGAAGGGTCATATATGTATATTCAGTGTATTTCAGTTTTAAAGGGAAGATTTGTGATGTCATCATTCATTACATTCTTTATGAAACCATGGGGACGTTTTGTAACGTAATCTTGATTACGGTACAAATTATTATTATTATTATTATTATTATTATTAAAGTCATTGTGTAAATATTATTATTATTATTATTGAAATATCAAAGTTATATCGTTTTATTCACCCATTAATATCAAGGGAGGGGCCATACCATATTCACGTCATTACCATAATCATATATAATATTGTCAAGTGTTTAGATTTAGAAACAGGGTTTTTATAGAGGTCTAGGGCTGTTTTATTAGTTAAATTGTAAAGACAGGACGGGCATGGTTGGAAGAAGTTATGGACGGTGAAGCAACATATTGCAAGAAAATGTATTTCTGGAACGAAGCCAAGCTGACAGGAGACGAGGGCTTGGAGAAAGATTTGGGCGGAAAATATATATATGCGCAACGAGAGGAATAGCGGGTTCTGAGTGGAATATTTGAAGTACGCGGGCCTGTATTCCCGCTCGGAGAAGTTACAGCGTCGCTTGAGGACTGAGAAATGCTTTGCTATAATTGGTCTGATGGGTCGCGGGCAAATTTATGCCGCGAAACATCGGGACTATTCAGAGTGTATAAAAGCCCAGCGCGACTTCAGCACTGGCTATTCTATGATTCTATTCTGTCATTCACTTATTCGATCACGTACTCACTCATTGACTTTGTGAGTCGTAGACTCTGTCAGTCCCTCAGTAAGATGGGACTTAATGAATTCAATTAGCCTGGTTTGTTCAAATTTGCTTACCATGGTGATCAAACTCAGAAACAAGCAGCAGCAACAACAACAACAACAACAACAACAACCACAACAACTAGACGAAGTACAGTTAGCAAAGTGAAAACATATGTTTTCAAAGGTCAATAAACGTGTGTTGGCGTAAGATCTCAAATTAGACTGCAAGCAGACCAACGAGATGGACTTTGAACCACAAGGCACCAGGTATGTGGACCGAGTTATTATCAACACAGAAGATCAGCGCTAGCGAGAAGACAGTCAATATTGCCCAGCAATTAGGGAATATTAATGCACATATTGTACACAGCTCGAAACCTCAGATCAAATGTTATTAATAATGTTGTTGTAAATAAACCAGTATTAGTTAAAATGTCTTGTTCATTGGGAGTTGAATATATAGGATAGTTGGAATGCAAAGAGTATCTCATAGAGCAAGTTTATTGCCCTGCGCTCCGATGATAGATCTTGGCTCAAGGAAGGGAGCGGCCGTGGCTAAATAAAATTTTAATGTGTTATCTTTACGATAACTGGCGCCCAGTAAATCTAAATTAATAAAGTGTATGTCGTCTGTCTAGACAGGCCAATGCTAAATAAGAACGACGAAGGTAGCCGTTACAGTCGACACCGACTTGATGGCACCTGATCATCATCATCATCATCATCATCATCATCATGGCCCCGGGTACCCGGTGCAAGCTTTATTATTTGCGCGCAGAGGGCAGCTTGCATGTCGAATTTTGTCATTCCATGGAGCGCCATGAAAGTCAAGGGGGTTCGATATCTAAGCTCCTTGCCACTATAGCGCTTTTCTAGTAGAGAAGGGAGGAACTCTGTGTTGGCGGAACATCCCGAGATTAATTTTGCCATTATGAACACGGATTACTGAATTCAAATGGGTTCTTTACCATGCCAACAACGTAAGAGATGAGTGCCAAGATTTTTGTCGCCTTTCAAAAATCTCTTACCACGGCCAGGGGCGAACCTGCAAGCTTCGGGTTGGTAGTTCTACACGATAACCACTCACCCACACTGGCAAGCTTTACCGTGATAAAGTAGGTACTGCTCGAGTCTAAGCTGCGTGGACCTGAGAGGAATGTGCATCGCAGACTATTAGTAGTGGTGGTGGTGACGAGTGATGCGGTTTCTCGGTCCTTGTGTAGTAACAGAAGCAAATACATTAGTCGGTGACTCAGTCACTCATTCCCAACGCCACACTGGTTTCAGAAAAGACCCATGTTAGCAATATTGGAATAGACGAGAATGTCAGGTAACACGGCGGGCTGTCGACAGGCTTCTCAATTCTCGCCTGCTCCTACTCTACCTCTGCCCTTCATCCCGCAAGTTCACAGAGCTTGGAACCGAGCAGTAAATATTCCCTTCTGTACTGTGCGAGTCCAAGCTCTATGAACTTGCGGGATGAGGAGAAAGAGCAGGGAAGGGTCAGGCGAGAAGAGAAGGGCCTATCAACAGTCCGCAGTGTTACTTGACATGCTAGATTATTCCAATACTGCTAACATAGGGTCTTCTCTGAAACCAGTGTGGTGTTACGAATGAGTCAGTGAGTCACCGACCAATGTATTTGGTTCTGTACTATGCACGGACCGAGAAACCTCATCACTCGTCAACACCGTTTCTCATAGTCCGCGATGCACATTCCTCTATGGTTCACGCAGCTTAGACTCTAGCAGTAGTCGACTATCGCTCATTCACGCGAGGTGCCCATAAACATAGGATCATTATTATATTATTACATTTCGCCAGGGTCACATGTGAATGCTTCCTTCAGCTGAAACTTCTATGCTGAATAACACATGCCATGACGATCCATGGAGTCAGAAGATTCTATTCCAAGGTCTTCGGTGGGTAAATTAGGGGATGTAATTTACAATCTAACACCGACCAACTGAATATGGCGAGCCGATAGACAGGTCTTTAACGGACATGTTTAAACACAGAGAGGATAAATCTATTTTCCACTGGAAAATTGCAAATATAAATCCTCTAAAAACTACTGCAACCATATACAGTGAGAAAGTTTTAGGCTACGTCCTCTGGGTCTAATCGACCGATACCTTTTCCTCAAATGAATTATGGCAAATGTCAACGCTTCGCGATACCGCAGCAGTGGCTACGCTGGCTAAAGCGCAGCGTTAGGTCATGGGGCCAAGCTCTCTGCTGACTCGGTAGACACGTGGGTTCGAGCCCCACCGTCGGCCGTCCTTGAAATGGTTTTCCGTGGTTTCCCATTTTCAACACCAGGCAAATGCTGGGACGGTACCTCCTTACAGGCCACGGCCGCTTCCTTCCACATCCTTGCCCAGTTTCATTCATCTTCATCCATTCCATCTCTCATCCCGACGCGCAGGTCGCCCACGGACGTCGATAGAAAGACCTGCACTCGTCCTCTCACGAGGCCACAAGACAAAAAAAAAACGCTTTGCGATAATACATTTAAATATTGAAGCATTGAGTAAGAATGTCTGCGAAACAAATCTTGATAAGCTACACGTAGGCTACAACGAACAAGTAGCCTAAAATAGAAGCAAACAGCTTCCTTTTCCTTTTCAACTACGGGTTGTTAAGGAAAATAACACCAGGAAGCAGTTGACAGACAAATTCACTTAAGACACAATTAGCTTTCATTATGTATATAAAATGAAGACCTTAATTGACTACATCGATTAAAAGAAGGCCACAGTTTATATCCACTGTGCGATCTTCCCACGATTTCCTTCCAGACTAATTACCTGATTAGCTTTGTTCCTTTCTTAATAACGCTTATCTGCCGGAACACTAACCTAAGAGTGATTCTTTCGCTGACGTTTTCTTCTTTTTAACGCTACCGTTGCTTCTTTTCTTTTTCTCAAGGATCAGGGGCAGATGACCTCGTAGTTCCGCCCCTTAAAACAACAATAGCTAACTTTCTCAAGGGTGTTCATTAGTTGGCACATTCTATTATTTTCCAGCTCCGTATTCATTGCAACCCTTGTAATCAGAGTTTCTTCCATAAAATGTATCTGGGAAAGGGAGACTGTCGTGAGTTATAGTAGCGATGTCGCGATTTAGCGAACGAAACTCGATTTGCTGTGATATATCGATTTGAATGGCTGCCTGTGATTGGTTAGTTAAAGTGATTTCCCTTCTGACCGCTAGATAGCTCTAGCGTAGCACTGAAACGATAAGTCGGAAGTAACGATGGCTTTACTATACATTAGACGTGTTTCAGTGGGCGTCCGTGATTTAACTCAATTCATACAGCAGTGCGATCAATCCCCAGAAGTTTATTTGAGGGCAACAACAAACGAACACCGATCTAATTGAGGGAAAAATGGAACATTGCAATTAGAGTCTAACCTTGTGGCCTGTTACACTTGTGTAGGTTTATAGCACTTATACGATAGCCTATATTGTCGTTTTATATTGACAGATACCCGCCTCTGCTTCGTACGGGGCTAAAGGCTAAACTTAAATCATTTACAAAGGCAACACATCTATTCTACTCGGAAATTTCTATGTAATGTTGTGAGAATGTCAACCTGGTCTTGGGCGCCTAATTCTAGAAAAGGCTCGCTCGCTAGAAAGCTAGCTCGCTCATTTTCATAACTGACTGTGGATATTGCGCTATGCTGGCTATACTGTACAAGATATATCAATGCCATATCAACACCATTGTCTAGTATGAAACGTTTTACAAGTCCGCGATAGCATATCTCCACTAAGTGTCTATTTATGTTGCCAATAGTAACAATTTAACAAATTCCAATTTGACTCATAGAAGGCCATGTATTTTTGTTGTTGCTTGCATATGAGTACCAGGGTAATTCCTGGGAGCAAAGGCGGCCGGGCGTGGAGCTGACAACTCCATCCCATCTAGGCCTAGTGCCGATGTCACAAAAAGTGGAAGCCTCTACCTTCCACTACTCCCAGGGCCTCCATGGCCTGTACGGAGTTGGCATGGCATGGCATTGCATTGTATTGGTCGGCAATATCGTGGTCATTAGCCCCGTGTGTGTTGAATTTGTGTTTTTGTGATGGCTGTACTAGTGTATTTGTAAATTAGGGATAGGATTTGGAAGGAGTCGGCCGTGGCCATAAGTTAGGAACCATCCCAGCATTTGCCTGGAGTAGAAGTGGGGGGGGGGAAACCACGGAAATTCACTTCCAGGTGGGAATCTAACTCTCCTCTTCTTAGTTTTTGACTCACGAGGCTGAATGTACCCCCATTCGTGCCCTCATACCAGAATTAAAATTTCTTGACAGATCCGGGAATCGAGTCCGGACCTTCGGAGCGATAGCCAAGAACGCTAGCCGCTACACCACGAAGTGGCCGGCTATGTAAAAGATAGACTTTTCTTGTAGAATGTTTCATGCTGAACAAAAGTTTTGATGAAAACTGATTAGCCAGCATAAGTTGAAAAAGCGCACCGACGTTGTTTTTTTCTTTTTCCCTCGACTTGCTTCACTTACAAGGGGACCACGCCTACTCATCGTCATCAATTTCGTCCAAATATATGGTATGCAGCGCTTGACCAGAAATTAAAGTAACATAAATGGGAACTCCAGATGTTCAAGCGTTTAGGCAAATTAACGTTTTTGGCGCGGGTCGGGCGAGGCATGCTCTTTAGCTTTTTCTAGAGCAACTTTAAAACAACCATGTAATTCTAAACATGCGGCGTTCATACCTTGTGCAAGACACCGATAAAAATTACTGCTACCCCTGTTTTCACGACGAATATCACCCCAGCACGTGTAGATCATCAGCTGTAAAATCAGTAATGTATCTAATGTTATATAGGACGCTCTCGTGTACGCCTTAATTGCAATCCCTTCCTGGAAATTTATTTGGCATCCCAAAATTGCCTTCGCCTTACCGTATCATGACTTTTGTGCAAATATTAATAGATACCATATATTGAGCATTATTTCGGTATAGTCTGCTTGCAGTGTAAGTAACGTACAAAATTAAAAATAAAAACAAGACACAAAGGTTTCCGCATAGGGACTCGACCCTACGACCCTCGGATTACCGTTCTGTACCCTTTCCGCTGCGTTTATTTCCTGGACACTACGCTAACATACGTCGTGACTTATGGGTTACCCGACCCGCCCCAAAAATGCTATTTTTTCTAAACGCTTGGCCATCTG
Source organism: Meconema thalassinum (assembly GCA_946902985.2). Classification (NCBI taxonomy): domain Eukaryota; kingdom Metazoa; phylum Arthropoda; class Insecta; order Orthoptera; family Tettigoniidae; genus Meconema; species Meconema thalassinum. The sequence goes on along the minus strand of OX336399.1, from coordinate 138,836,576 downwards.
GAGCTCCCACGTGTCACTTTAATTTCTGGCCAAGCCTAGCATATTTGGACGAAATCGGTAATGACGAGTAGGCGCGGTCCCCTTGTTAAAAAGTTTTGCTCGGCTACCTTTGGGGAAACATGAATGTTTCTCCATATGCAAACCTTTCTCAAAAATTACTTTATTATATTCGAATTGCAGCCAATGCCCATGGCGGGGTATTTTAATTGAACGCCCGTAGGCTCACAATTTCAAGTAGTTCCAACTTTGGCTGTCACTGACGCCTAGCGGTGAACGTTGGATCTTGGCAGAGCGTTTCTCACCAAATAACCTGCTTATTTAGCTACATACTAACAATTGTAGAGGTAGGTTATTTTACATGCCATAAATCTACGACATATGGGCCCGCCGGCTTTACTTCCCCTCCGAAGGGAGGCATACTGAAGGATTCTAACGCTCTTAAAAATCCGACGACTTCGGCCGGGTTTGAACCCGTGATTTAGGCATAGCAGTTCAGCGTGCTACCGACTACGCCACCGAAGCCATTACTTTATAGAATGGTGAAAACCACACCAATATCAGTCCAGTAGTTCTCGACATTAACTCAGACAAACAAAATCAAGGACTTTTTTACACTATGTAGCCTATAGACTAACTAAAGTTTACTAAAGTTAAAAACATCAGTTCTTCAGAACTGTCACTACTATCCATTATTCACCTGTACATCTTTCTCAGGTATACGTCATATCTGCAATTTCGTCGCAATCTGGACAGAGCAGCTTATCGTCGGTAGACTGCTTGCTATACACTCCAACTGGCATGCTACGGCACAGCAAGAGTCCTGAGATTTTCACAGTTAAACACAGCAAGTAGACACGCAAGGGAAGCAGACGGAGTGGAACCGTTTAGTGAGTCTCTCTCGCACGAAGTAACACAATCATTACCCAGAGTACAGTACCATCAAGAAACCATCTTCAGCTTCATTTGTATACACTCGATCTTATATTAGCCAATGACGTGGTGGCTGCTGAAATCGTCATCCGCTTATAAGTGAGAGTGGGTTAAGGCCAGCAATCTAAAATTACAAGTGATATTGACTCAAAGACTTGTTCTTTTTTTGAAATTCTGATTTGTGTTTTTCCGTAATTGTTTATTATTATAATATTATTATTACTTTTATAATATTACTAGCTATACTCTGTGAGCTGCCAGAATGGGATTGACAGTTCTCATCTCGCATGTGATCTAAGAACGAGGTTGCCAAACTGTAGAAGCCAGTGATACAGCTGACCAGGCACTGAAGCACGTGGGCCGTAATACTGCAACGTAGAGTTTTATGAAATCTATGCGAACATGGATTGGTCAAGAGGCAGAGGGGTGATGACTGACGTGGAATTTCCGGCGAAATGTCAATCCTATTCAGGCAGCTCACAGAGTATAGACCCGGCATGCGTTGCAATGCCAATCAAAGACACAAAGTAGATCTACTGACACGGCCCCCTCGCATTTGCGCACCCTCAAATGCCAATTGGCTGCGCCAGGATTCGATCCTGCAATCTTGGTCACAGCAGGCGAGAACGTTACCGCTGAGTCACGCAGCCAGCCCAAGAAAGATAGAAAATGGAAGTGCCTTTGGATTAACCACATTCTTTGTTTACTGCCTGCTGCCCCGGTCCTTATGCATTAGACTGTGCTGAGACATCCATGTCAAGAAATGTCACCTCGCGATGAATCAGCAAGCCTTTCTCACACCTGGCATTGCGGTGTCATAATTATACAGATTGTGCAATTGTGTTACTGTGGGATTTAAGGCTTCCTGTTAAGTCCCTCACCCTTTTGTGTTACATCAATAAGGTGTAGCCAGAAACCTTCCCTGGAGTGCACACAACAACTCGCCCAAATTTCATCGCAATCGGATGAATGGTATATGAATGCATAGGGGACATACAGTACATACAGACAAACTATCACGTTAGATTGATTTTTATATGTATAGATTAGTTTTATTTTATTTTTTGTTTTATTACTGTTAAGTCATTTTCTTATTAGGCTTCCACCTCTACATTTTATTTTGCTCTACCATTTAATCTGTGTTAAGAGGGGTAGATGACCTCGCTGTTCTGCCCCCTTAAAACAATAACTATTTGTATACCAGCTTTCACTACACGTTTGACAGGTTCATAGCGGAAGGGTTGTTGATTCATTTAGGAGCTTGCGACATCGTGATCATGCAGCCCCATGTACTTGGGTGTGTGTATAAGTGAAATGTGTCCGATAGCCTGTGTTATTGTGTGTATTTGTAAGTGAGGTTGGGATTGGACAGGAGACCCAGACGGCCGCGGCCGTAAGTCGGTCACCATCCCAGCATTTGCCTGGAGTAAAAGTCGGAGAAACAACGGAAAACCACTTCTACGATGGCTGAGGTGAGAACAGAACCCACCTTTCTCAGTTTTGCCTCGCGAGGCTGATTGAGATTGTACCCCCATTCGAACCCTCAGACCAGAATTTAATTTCTTGCCAGAGTCAAAAATGGAACCCGAAATTCAAGGGTAACAGCCAAGAATACTAGCCACTACACCACTAGCAGGTACGGAGAATGTGTTCCAAATTCTATGAGTAACAACCTGTGGTAGGCCTACAGCTTAAATCTATATTCACCCACCCAGCCTATTATAACCCATCACATCGGCTATTCAGGTCATACATGACATTACAGTATCGATTGAATATTGATGTCACCGAATGTTTTCATAAATCACGAATGATAACGACCATGCCATGGGTAAGAGATAATGTGATATTTAAACTCTAGTGATTTCACAATGATAACCGCTACCTACGTCAGTTGAGAATCCGGGAGATTCACGTATCAGTCTACAAATGTCATTTTTAGACTGAAAATCAGATCTATGTGATTTGATAACCTATGTTAACCCATGACTTATCTCTTACTATCAAAATTACGCGAATCCATGAGCGTAGCCGAGTCTTCTAAAGCACGTTCCACGACTCGACTGAGTAGATGAGTACAGAGATCCGAGGTTCGTATTCGGGCGCTTACATTGATCTTTTTTCCGCTTTTCAAATGCCGGGATGGTACATTAGTGTAAGTCTCGGGATACCTACTCCAATCCAAGTTCTTGCCAATACGGTAATTAAGACAATGAATGAGATCAAGTATCTGGATAAACTCTCGCTCATTTATTTAATCGTATGGTTAATATATACATGCATATACAATATCTCCCTTATGACAGCTCTGAAATTGTTTCAGTTGAAGATAACACCCATTGTAGCGTATGGCCTCGAGATTATCTGGCCATATCTAAAGAAAAAACACTTTACATTATAAAAAAAAGTTACAGCGACCTTCTTGAAGAAGACCTTGTGTGTTCCAAAATACACCTCTTTCATATTTGGTGTACGAGTTGACAAGGGAATTATTTTACATAGAAGAACTTCCTTTACAAATGCTTCTACCGTCCACACCGGGATACGAACTATTGTTAAGAGTTACAGCTGAAAATAAAATCCATATGGAGAGACTTTCATGGCACCGATGCAATGGTATATAAAAGCTGGATGCGTAACGGTTCGATTCCCGGCTCTGCCAATAAATTTAATTCTGATGGAACGGCTGGAACGAGGTACACTCAGCCTCGTGGGGAAAAATTGATAAGAGACGGGTTCGATTCCCACCTCAGTCATCCTGGAAGTGGCTTTCCGTGGTTTCCCACTTCTACTCCAGGCGAATGCCGCGATGGATCCTAAGCTAAGTCCACCGCCGCATCCTTCCCAATCCTCATCTGAATTACAAACACACACTCGAATACAGCCATCACAATAATCCAAGATATCAGACAAATTCCACACATACCCAAGTACACGGGGCTACATGACCACGATGTCGCAAAGCCCCTAAATGAATCAACAACAGCAACTTCAGCCATTTTTTCCCCATACGGCGGTGGCTTCACAGAAGCAAACATCAGAACGCATGGCAATATTAGTGCAAGTCAACCAGCGTGAAATTTTCCACCAAGTGAGTATGTTATTTATTAATTTATTTATTTAGCGTACGGCCGGGAGTGTCCGAGGATATGTTCGGCTCGCCAGAGTTTGTAGCTGCCTCTATGCGGACACACATGGGGTGAGTTACAAGTACCGTTCAATTTCAAGTAGTTCCAACTTTGGCTACCAGATGTCACTGACACATAGTGGCGAATGTTGGAACTTGATAGAGCGAGTCAACAAAATATGACCTACAAATTTGGCTACACACTACCAAATGTAGCTGTAGGATATTTTACTTGCCATAAATCCATGACATGGGCCCGCCGGCTTTACTTCCCCTCCGAAGCAAGGCATACTGAAGGCGTGAGCATGTATTCCACTCTTCGGAAGCAATCGAGACAAACAAGGAAAGAGAAAAAATGAAGTAAACACTTTATCTTTATTAACAACACTGCAATATCGATCAAGTACTTCATACATATAAAAGACTAGCAGTAGTGGCCGGTTTCGCCCGGTTGATTTATTTGTTTTACTACAGAACTGTAGCACTCAAGGATAAGGATCGGAAAGCACCAACGCTTATTGCAGCTGATAACCTCAGGATACTGCACCAACACCATCGCCCTTATACAGAGGCATACTATTGTCATGATGATAATTGTTTTAAGGGGCCTAAGAAATCCTTTTACACTAATTACTCCCCGTGACTGCAATTTATAAGCAGCTCGCAATTCTGCACCAGAACACTGGTAGGGGCGACGTGATGCAGCCCGCATTGCCAGGCAACAAGAGACTTAGGTATTATAGAAGCTGTTCGGGAGCACTTGTTCTTCCGACTTACTGAACAAAAATCAATCTTTAAGGTTACCTGAGAGTTGTAGCCTAATGCTACACAGCCTAAACTATTCATCTTGAATCTGGCTGTCATATACAAAAATAATTTTTCGAATCCGACTGGTAGTTCCAGAGATTAGCGCGTTTAAACACACAAACAAACTCTTCAGCTTTATTATATTAGTATAGATAGTATTGATGATGCGGTCAATGTAAGTAAGTAAGTAAGTAAGTAAGTAGTAATTATTGTGGAATAATAAATTGAGGCTGTAAATTGACTTCCCTACTGCATAGCTCGGTCTTGCCACTCGTTAACGGTACGCCCAAATTCATCTAACATGCCACTAATGCAATTCAATAATTAGTCTGTTCGTGTACGAGGCTATTTGGGCCAGTACCAAACAAATAAATCTTCCAACTAAAGCAATACCCAAATCTATCCAAAAATATTAACTTTTGCTTATTTCCTTGTTTAATGGATCGTCAAACGTTCAAAGTCCTTTGCTTATTTCCTTGTTTATTAGATCGTCATACGTTCAAGGTATTTCATTTCTTCCCCCTAATCCTTAGGACAAGGCTAAACAGTCAATTTCTCTATCAGAAACGAAGTCCGCCAGGAAATGGGCGAACACTCTTGTACTATCTGTACTTGCGCAATGCCGTGCGCAACGGTCCGCATTGATTCCAATTCTCGCTTGCTACTGCCACAGAAATTATTCGAGCATTCACTTCTCCGGCAGACAGCGAGAGCGCGTGATGCGTGCAGTTCAGGCTCTCTGTCTGACCTTTGCACGCAACATACAGCCTGTCTTCCTGACGAAAAAAAAAACATGAGCAACGAACAAATCTGCTACTACAGTAAAACCTGCCTTCAACGGAAATCAAAATGTCTCCGTTCAAGATGGGTTTCCGCTTAAAGAAGCGGGAAAATCTAGGATTGCACACTACAAATGGGTTTCATGTCATAATGCAGAAAATATCATTATAATATATAACTTAGTCTTCGTCAGCATGGGTCGTTTTGCTTTAACATACTATACACTAAATAAGGTATTGTTTTGCGATAAAACATTAAATAAAGCTTAACTCTTAAGAATAACAATTTTAGAATTCTAATTAAAATGGACATCCTTACAATAGCATTAATGAAAGTTATTATTCATGTATTGAACTTAAAAAAAAGGCAATGTATTTGAAAATATTATCAGACATACTGTACTAAACATTTTATTTGAATATGATATCTTGAATTTCCATGTAATGTCGATGATGATGATGATAATTGTTGTTTTAAGGGGCCTAACATATAGGTTATCGGTCCTGCCATATAATGTCAACCGGTACAGTATATTAGGCCGTGAAGTGGTCTTGGTTTAATGTCAATCGAATCACTGTATTTGCTTTACGTCCCTTTTAACTACTGCAGCTTTTAGAGATGCCGGAAATTTCCCCCGAAGGGATTCTTTAACGTGCCAGTAAATCTGCCGACACGGCTCCCTCCCATTCGCACACCCTCAAATGCCAGCTGACTGCGCCAGGATTCGAACCTGCAACCTTGGGCACAACAAGCGAGAACGAGCTGAGCCACGCAGCCAGCCAGGCTATAAATACATTTTTCTAAAATAAGAAAACAGAAAGATTATTGGTGTTAGCAATTATACATAAAAACCTATTTTCAGCTTAATAAGAACTACATTATATACATGTGGCCTATTTTTTTAATCAGAATATTACTGGTGTTCGTAATAATGATCCACACAAAAAACTAAAACGCTTATTTTAAGGGCATAGGCAATGCTTACAGAAGCTAAGAGTGTTTCCTCTCCCCCCCTCCCCCCCCCCCCACACACACACACACACTCCAGGAAAAAGTTGGGATAGTACCTTATTTGAAGTCCCGGGGCGCCTACCCCATTCCCGACCCTAGCAATTGCAATAACACACACTACTACAGTCACAAAAGAAAAACAAGTTATCAGACAAATTGATCACACATCCAAGTACATGGAGCTGATGACCAAGATGTTCCAAGCCCCTAAAGTGAATTAACAACAAAACTCAGATTTACTGTAGATAGCTAAACCTACAGACTAAGTTATGGATGCAAACTAAATGGCGATGTGACGAGGGGAGTTTCTGGATTGACGTATACTGGCATGCATTTTGATCTTCAAGAACGAGCAAGCCAATCGATGTCGTGCTAGTTGCGAACATGGTATGAAGGTCATGATTATAGTTGCTGACAAGGATCAGGAAGCCAGGCTGCAGGGTTATTCCCTGGGAATTCCTGGAAGGTTAAAATGATGTACTTAAGGCTCATGTCAGTTGCTCACTTGCTCGTCTCTTTTCCGAAGTACAGCATCGTGCAGTAATGGAATTTATTCTCTCAACTAAAGGGAAGCCCTCCCTAATTTTTGAAGGGAACCTATATCGGCACATCGCAAAACTAGAAATGCTATCCACAGGGTGTGTTCAGGAGCGGGGTGTGAAATGTAAGGGTGCATTAAATACTACCACCAGCAATGAAGTCACTGGAAATAGCCGAGACACAGGTGGCGGTGGCGAAGTCAATCTGCAGTAAGAGGATGCGAGAAGAATTAACCACACAACAAAGACAGATTTGTGAGAACTATAGTTTCAAATTTCCGGCAGCTAATTGGTAGCAAGAGGCAAGCTATGTCCGCAACTACCACGAGTCGTTGGGGGTGGCGCAGGAAATGTCCGCCACTATTATAGCACCAAAAGGGTATCAATTAGGGTTGTCCGCAACTAGCACGTCCGCATCTAGCTCGCAATCAGTCAATCCAGCAACACTGGTCAACAACTAATATAACATAGCGTATCGAAGGACGACAGGCAGCACCGGAACTCCAAAGCGAACGCCTTGTTCAAGACAAAGATACAACACATGGCCTTCCCCAGCACCATATTTATACTGAAGCCAGTTCCTTGTAGGGAAGGTGTAAGCCACAGGTTCAACGAAACCGAGGTCTTCACTGAGTCATTCCTGATCCCCGTGGATAAAGCTGTCACTGTACAGTGCTCACGAATAAAGGACTTTGGTGTTTGTGTTGTCATTTAAATGCAATTTTTCATGTGCTCATGAATGTTATGTTGTATGAACTATCCCGTGAGGAGTTAAGACGGCAGAAAAGGCATCCGGCCATTGAACGCATGGCCTCACCCCATCTCATTAAGAAACTTTTTTTAATGGTAACAAATTGAACGTACAATAGAGTTACCAAGAATCCTTTGACAAATCTCCAGGTTCATGATCGTGAGATTAACGGTCACAAGCTTCTTTCCTTTGACAAATGAAGGCTTTATGCTATTCAGCGTCCAGTTTAGTCTGCAAGCCTCTGTTTGTGAACAAGTCGCCTCCATGATCCCCGTAAACAGTTAGCACTGCAGCTTCCTTTGCTTCTACACCTCTCACATTAAAATTATTCACACATGAATCTAACCATCGCCCACTAGGTCTACCCCTGCTTCTCTTACCTTCTACAGCTGAACTCATTAACCTCTTAGGTAATCTCTTCTCCCCCTTCATATGGCCCCGCCAGGCGAGTCAACTCATACGAACAGCTCCAACTTTGCCTTTATCGCTTCATTGCGAGTACCTTTCTGCCATTACTCCGATCTATTTCTTCCGGCAATCATTCGTGATACCCTCATATCAGTTACCTCTAGCTTATGTATCAGATATCCTGAATCTACTCATACTTCCATACAGGAAGATCGCTCAAAATATTGAGCTATTTAGGAAGAATTTCGTCGCTACACGTTTCTTGCAGAATACTGTAGATCGCAAGTTAGAATTCACTGCATTGGCTTTTCTGCACCTCGGCTCATTTCTCTCCCCATACTGGCATCCTAAGAGAATTTACAACCTAAGGACTCTACTTAAAATGGTTCATCTCCTCCAATTTAGTTCCTCCTACCTGGCGATCTATTTTCTTGTGTTTCTCCCCTACCGACATAACCTTTGTTTTTGAAATGCCGATTTTCCTATCATATTCCAAACATTTCTATTCAAGTTAACACATTGGCTTGTAAGCTTTCGACGGAGCCTGTTATTACAACCAGGTCATCAGCATCACACTGCTTACCTGGTTTCCACCTAATTGAATCTCTCCTAGCGAGTTTATACCCTTCATCAAGTGGTACATGTAGAATAAACAGTAGTGGTGAAAGATTACAATCTTGTCTCACTCCTTTAACAACCTTACACCAAGAATTCATCCTACCATCGAGGTCGTGTTATGTATAAATAATACAAGCTTGAAATAACCTCAGTTTATTTAATATGACCATAAATAGTTAACGTCTGCTTGGATCCTTTTGATTTACATGCATTATCAATGACTTATGGAAATTATAATATGTTTCAGTTATTTTTGATACTTTAACCCGCAATAACCTAAAGTTCGCTCCAGTTCTTCTAGGGTATTTCATAGCAAAGGGATGCGGATTAATTTGCCGTCGTTTCAAAACAGTCTAGGGCATAAGTATAGTTGCTAATTAACGGTTTTCTACACATCCTATAGAATTAGTAATTGACAGGCAATCAAGTTTACCTGAATACCTTGTTTTTATCTGCCACCCTAACTTACATTCAGGCTCAGAAAAAGACTGTTTCTACCTATCTCCTTCTCGAAGTGACAAGACCCAGTTCCTGGAAAAATGGCCGTATTGTTTCGAGTTCCACTTTAGTATACATACAAAGAAAGCAGATGAGGTAGACGTTATTCTTTAAAAGGAGGTGACTGAGCCCGTCCACTGCTTTTATCTACTAGCCATTAAGATTGAAAGAATTAACGGCAGGAGTTTTGAATATTGAGTCCATCTATCTTGGTGAAGAACATTTTTCGTTGCGCATCAAGAGATGCATCGTCACATGAGCAATTTACGTTTTGTATAAATGTACAATTTGAATTCTGTGATAATACGATCCATAAAAAAAAACTAAAAATCATAGTACTCGTGGGTGATGGTCACGATATAGCTAGCCCCTAAATGAAGCAACAACGAAATTATGCCGGCCTAAGCTGTAAATTTTGTTCAAGTCAATGAAGTTATTTTTTTCTGATTCTATCAGGGACTTGGACTTTATTTTTATCATCACTCCCGCGTACTAATGCATGTACAGTATAAGATTGCACGACTTTTTGTCTTGATTTCAGTTTCCTCTACTGCCTCAGCTGCGGTGTTGACATGTCCGGTGCTCCGCCGATAAGCTCTAACCCCAAGGTCTTCAGGAAGTAGCCCACTCTGGATATTGATCGTTATGAAATATTGAGCTCCCATGACATTTACTTCCGCTACAAGATGGAATTTCCTCGGATACGATGAACGTGCGATCTTCCTGACTCAGTAAATCGCTGGATTGTATGGTAGATGAACCTTAGCCGTTTCAGGGTTTTGGAAAATCTCAGTTGGTGACTTTCCAACCTTGTGCAAGGTTGCTGGATTGACTTGCTGAGATTACACCACCTCGAAGTTCAAATCCATGTCCCATGCCAGTGCACGTGAATCAAGAAACCAGAAAATTCCGTCCTCCGGTCCATCCTCGTCATATTATTAGTCTGCATCCACAGCTTCGACTGTAAGTTATACACGTTTACTTGCTTCATAAGATAAATTCCGTTCATAGCGTCAACTCAGATTTCTTGTTCTAGGATATGATCGTTGTTTTAGGATTGAGGATTTAGGCTTAAGAAAACATTCACAGAAAGCCATGGGGGTAACCACACTGAGGGAGGCCACTGTGAGTGCTAAAATTTGGCTTTCTGAACAGCAGTCGTTGAGCATGATTTACGACATTTAGCTAAGTTTCTGGAGTCAATGAAGTGAAGGAACCAAGAGCTCATGGGGCTTAGTAGTTCGCATCCCTAAATCCTCCTTTCCTCAAGCAAATCCGTCAGAGCCGAAATCCCTTTCATTCAGCATTTGAAGCGAGGAAGCATTAAATATTTCCCCTCTAAGCTCGCAACTCTTTCTATCGATCTAACACTGGGCTTCCTCGTTTATTATTTGGGGAGCTTAACGTCCACCTGCTTTAGTTTGAACGGCGCGGCGTCCAACATCCACTGGCGTCAACTAAGGATATTACCAAATCTAAGAATCAATAGTAATAGTGAAACTGACTTAGAACGAACAGAAATACATATTGTAAATGTAACTTCTCAATCGCTGCACTGCTACCGTAGCACGTTCGCTCATTAATGTCATGGCATGACTCAGTTATCAGCACAGGCTGACGTCATAGATGTGCCAGAAGCAAGGTAACTGGGCATCGTAGCAGCAGAGGTAATCTTAGTTAACTAGCTCTTCGTTCTGTTTTGGAACCTTGTCAATATACGTTATGAAAAAACAATCTAAAATTTTCAAATTTAGTTTATTTATTAATTGCCGTAAAATTCAGTTTTTTTTTCTCGCGAAAACGACAAAAAATGCTAAATTCGCAGTCATAGCTTTTTTTTTCGATTTTTCGCGAGTGTTCCGCGAATTGAAACGTGTAATTATATGATATATGATAATGAAATGTAAAACTTGTTCTAAACCAATGTCTATTTGTTTTGTTTTTTCTTGCGAGTCGCGAATTTTGACTGTTTCTCCTCAGAGTTAAAATTACATTTTATTCAGAAGCGTAATAATTTTCAAAAATGTAACTTTCAATTGAGAATATGCGTGAGACCACCCTGCCTTTCGTGTGGCACAAGTTCAAAAAAGGTTGGGATTAGACTCAAATATACAGTACGCGCATAAGAAAAGGACAATAAGTTAATACGCTGATCGCGCTTCCATTCCAACAATCGTTGCAGCACACGAGAACTCGGCCGCGCATTTCACTGCATAATTACAATCCACTCTCCACTTAATTATTGGGGTTTTAAGGTGTGGAACAGCGAGGTTGTATTTCCCACACTCTCCATTTACCTAACATCCTATTACGTATAGGTATTATTTAAAGTCGGTCGCATACGATATACTGTTCGCTGTTGTTGATTTAGGGACTTGGCGACATCGTGGTCATGTAACCCCGTGTTCTTGGGTGTGTGTGGCATTTGTCTGATAACCTGTGTTATTGAAATGGCTGTATTAGCGTGTGTATTAGTAATTCAGGTAAGGATTGGGAAAGAGGCAGCCGTGGCCTTACGTTAGGAACCATCCTGGCATTTGCCTGGAGTAGAAGTGGGAAACCACGGAAAAAAATCCGCCTCTTCCCAGTTTTGCTACACGAGGCTAAGTGTAACGTTCCAGCCCTTAAACCAGAATTACATTTCTTGGCAGAGCCGGGAATCGAACCCGGGCCTCCGTGGTGACAGCCAAGAATGTTAGCCACTACGCAACGAGGCGGACAATACTGATCGTCTCAAGGGGTGTATGAGGAGAAGAGAGCCATGTACTGTACTTTCAAACATTCCCGTGCAACGTGGCCAAATATATGCTTCAGCATATTGAAGATATTGATTTCTTGATAGGGGCCCGAGGCATCATTCTAACTCTCTTCGTGAACGTATGCAAGAGAAGCAGGGAATCCATAAGATCGCCTTTCTCCAAGTAGACAGCCTCAAACTGCCACATTGCGTCACCATTTATACGGCTGATATTTAGTTGTTTAACATCAACAGCAGAAGCAAAGGAGGCCCAGTGCTAACTGCTAATAGGGGATCATGGAGGGGATTTGTTCGCAAACAGAGGCTTGCAGACTAGATTGGACGCTGAAGGACAAAACAGTCTCAAATGCAAATTTATGTATGTAACATCAATCGACTTTTAATTCATCTTTTAAGTTAAAAATATAATGAAATAAAATAAAATAAAATTAAATAAATAAATGCTGCCTACAGAGACAGACGTCAGGGTTGGAAGTTAGAATTTGCATAATTCCACATAGTGTCAGTCAATATAGAAAGTAACACTTCTGGCAACACTCCCACAGAAATGCTTCCACGGTCAAGAACGAGGTCAGAATTACTGATGACGTTCTTGCCTTAACAACATGACACCACTCTCGCAGTGAAACCTACCTGCACAAAAAAAATCATGTACACACACACACACACAGGCCTTAATCTGAGCTCATGTGGAACTTGCGTGCGCTTTCACTAAATGTATAATCCGTAGTGTTTTTCGTTAACGTCGGCTTCTCAACAAGCGGCCCACGGACCATATTTGACATATCTGATGGCCCGCCTTAAAGAATGCCCAGGACGAAAACTGAGCAGAAAGCAATAGATAACAGTACAGTATATTAAATCGTCGAGGATATGGTAGTGCTTCGGTTATTTATTACGGATCCTCCACTGCCGCGTCGAGTAAAATATAGACTCTGCGAAACTTCCTGTTTCGTTTGATTAACATTTAGCCCGTCCTTGAGTTTTGTTGCATTCACCATGCAATGGCCAGTCCAGTTTCTCATCCTAGCATCTGAGCCATAACACACTGTCGGCCAGTTTGCGAGTGCTCCTAAAATATATTGGCGCACTTCGCATTTCCGTACAGTACACAGTAGAACGGTATTTCACGAGTTATTAAAGGACAAAACTATCAATTCCAGCACCTAAAGAATAAAACTAATTAAAATTCAGTAGCATACCATCATAAACTAAAACATAATCCCCGCTAATATGCGTGCAAAAATGCATTGTATTGCCTTGCACTTCGTAGAAACGCACCAATTAGGCAACATTGGATGTCTTCTTATAGCTCACGAAATAAGCTAATGTAATTGTAATGGCCAACGCGGGAAGTCAACAACCCACCAAGAGTATTCTGGTAATAGTGGACAATGTATAAAAATTTGTTGGCCAAAGCATTAGATAATGATGTGATAATACAAAGAGTTGACTTTACAAAGGTCGCTTGACAATTTAGCAAACATGTGGAGGACCAGACAATATTATTGTCACTAAATAAGGAAATCCAGGAAGGCATAAAGGACACGACACCACCTCTAACTAATAATAAGATATAATATCAAATAGGTGGCACATAAAACAAATATCCAAAGGTGACACATAAACATATGAGAAACACTAGCACAAATTTACACAATTGAAGAAACACTCAAAGAATTAACACACGTCACGTCTTGAGCCTAAAACACACATATTGTCTTGAACGTAGCTGCAGATCAGTACATCAGTTAGTTAGTTAGTTAGTTATTGTTGTTTTAAAGGGCGGAACTACGAGGTCATCTGCTCCTCTTAACACAGATTAAAGAATACAAATTTTGAGTTGAATTTAAAATTTTGAGGTGGACATCTAAATTTAAAAAGACCAAAAATTAATAAAACAAAAAACAAACAATTAAATAAAAAATTATAAAAATAAACAAAAATTACGGAAAAAACAAAAAATTATCATTCAAAAACGAACAAGTCGTTGAGTCAATGTTCACTGGAAAATTTAGATTGCTGGCCCTAACCCACTCTCACTTATAAAGCGGATAACGCGATCAGCAGCCACCGCGTCATCGGCTAATATAAGTTTGAGTGTCGTCTGCAAACCAAGGTTTCTTCGTAACTCAGCAAGATCCACACACTGGGTGAAAATGTGGGCCACGGTGAATACGGCTCCACAGGTACAAAGTGGGGGGTCTTCCCTTCTCATTAGGTATGAGTGGGTGGATCTTGTATGACCTATCCTTAGCCTACACAAAATGACGGACTCTCTCCGGGCCCGGAAGGAGCTCCGCCACACGCGAGTAGTTCCCTTGATCGCTCTCAGTTTACTGGGCAGTGGGTCAGCTAGCCACTGACTCTCCCAAAAAGCCAGAACTTGTAGGCGTAACTGAGAGCGAATATCTCTAGCGGGTACCTCCATTGGTCGAGGTGGTAGTGATACCGCCTCTTTTGCAGCTTGATCCGCTAACTCATTTCCCGCAATTCCCATGTGGCTTGGAAGCCACAGAAAGGTGATTCGAGTGTCAGCGTGGCACAGCCCGGCTAGTAGGTCGTGGATTCGCTGCACTAGGGGGTGTTGCGGGAAACATGTAGCAATTGACTGCAACGAACTCAAAGAGTCGGTACACACGAGAAAGTGGATTCGTGCATCCTGTAGTGCAAACTGCAGAGCTTCATAGATGGCAACGAGCTCCGCAGTAAACACACTACAGGCCTCAGGCAAAGAGATCTTGGTATTTGCACCGTCAATAACGTAAGCACAACCCACTTTCTCGTCCACCTTCGAACCATCCGTGTATAGAATGCCAGCGTCCGGAAATTGGTGAACTATGCTGTGGAACTGCCTCCGGTAAACGGACGCATCCGTGTTCACCTTAGGACCTTGGTGAAGATCTAACCGAATTTCCGGACGCGGGACTTGCCACGGAGGCACCTCGCTAGATGTCCGGATCATACAGGGACCTACAGCCACTCCTATTTCAGTACACGAGCTATCAAGTCTAATACCAACCGGCCGAGTGGCACGAGGCCGGTTGGCGTACCCCTGGTGGTTTTGGGTACCGAAGAGAGCTTGATAGGTCGGGTGTTGCGGCATTTGACGCACATTGGCAGCATATGCTAAACCATATGTTGGCGTCTATAATTTAAAGGTGGAACACCCGATTCGGCAAGTAGGCTGGGTATCGGGCTGGTCCGGAAGGCACCGGTAGCCAGCCTAACGCCACTATGGTGGATACTGTCCAGCATTTTCAAGGTTGCCGGCCTTGCTGAACCGTATGCCGCAGAACCATAGTCTAGCCGGGACAGGACGAGGGCTTGGTAGAACCGTAGCAGCACCGCACGGTCAGCCCCCCACGTAGTGCCACTAAGAAACCTGAGCATGTTCAGTTTCCTGAGACATGTCATTTTCAATTGCCGTATATGGTGCTGCCACGTTAACTTGCTGTCAAAATGGAGCCCCAGGAAGCGATAAGTGTCAACCAACGGCAACGCAGCATCCCTGAGATGTAGTTCAGGGTGTAAATGTAGCCTCCGTAGCCGACAAAAATGGACGACGGAGGTTTTCGCTGCTGAAAAACGAAAACCCCGGTCGTGAGCCCACCTGTCGACCCGGTTGATAGCTAGCTGCAATTGCCGTTCCACGACTGCCATACTTCCAGAGCTGTAATGCAGAGCTAAATCGTCTACATACAGCGATGGAACTACCGCGGACCCGGCGGCGGCAACAATGCCATTAATGGCAATCGCGAACAAGGTGACACTCAGCACTGAACCCTGAGGAACTCCATTTTCTTGGGTATAATATTGCGATAATGTCCTACCGACCCTTACACGGAAGAGTCGGACGGACATGAAATTCGCAATAAAAGTCGGTAAGTTACCACGGAGTCCCCACTTGTGAAGGGTGGAAAGGATCCCGTAGCGCCATGTGGTGTCGTAGGCTTTCTCTAGGTCAAAGAAAACCGTGACTAGGTGCTGCTTTCGGAAAAAAGCCTCCTGTATGGCGCTCTCAAGTCGCACCAGATGGTCAGTGGTGGACCTATGAGAGCGAAATCCACATTGGTACTCAGACAGGAGACCTTTATCCTCCAAGAACCACACCAGTCGACGGTTCACCATCTTTTCGAGCAGCTTACATAGGCCATTTGTCAAACAAATGGGCCTATAGCTGCTTACAAACTTGGGATTCTTTCCAGCCTTAGGAATCGGTATTACGATCCCCTCTCGCCATTGAGATGGAAACTCCCCTTCAATCCATATACGATTGAAGAGGATCAACAGTTTTTTAATACTGGAATCGCACAGATGTTTTAACATTTGATTATGTATGTTATCCGGTCCAGGAGCCGTATCCCTGCACAGTGCAAGCGCACTGCGCAGTTCCCATTCAGAGAATGGTACATTATAGGACTCCGAAGCAGCAGTGGCAAAGGACAAGGGGTGAGTCTCTGCCTCCCGCTTCAGAGTCAGAAACGTAGGATCGTAACTCCCGGAGCAGGATACATCGGAGAAGTGCGAGCCAATGCTGTTGGCAATGGCGAGATGGTCCGTGATGATGTCTCCATTGATGGACACTCCGGGTATCGACAGTGATGTCGGGAGTCCAGAGATCCGACGAAGCTTAGTCCACACTTGAGATGAAGGAGTATGCGCCGTCATGGACGACACATACTTTTCCCACGTCGTTTTCTTACTCTCCCGAATCAGATATCGGGCTCTAGCACGCATCCTTCTGAAGGTGATAAGGTTGGCCATAGTGTTTTGCCTCCGATAGCATTTGAAAGCACGTCGACGATCTTTAATGGCTGCTGCAATCTCGGCTGTCCACCAAGGGACAAGCTTCCGGCGTGAGTTGCCGGACGAGGAAGGTATTGTTTCCTCAGCAGCAGCCAAAATACCATTCGTTATGTGAATGGTATGATCGTCGACACTCTCAAAGGTATCTTCGGCAAACACCGCGCGTGCCGTGAAAGTTGGCCAATCAGCCCGACGGAGAAGCCATCGACTTGGTAACTCGATGGCTCTCTGGTTCGGAAGAGTAACGATAATTGGAAAATGGTCACTATTACAAAGGTCATCGTGTACACCCCACTGTAGCAGGGGAACCAGCGCACGACTGCACAGGGTAATATCGATACTTGAATAAGTACCGTGTGCAATAGAGAAGTGCGTAGGTTCCCCTGTGTTCAACAGGCACAGGTCCAGCCGCCTGATCAGCCTCTCAAAATCTCTCCCTTTACCGCTAGTGGTAGCGGAGCCCCAGATGGTGTTGTGGGCATTAACATCTCCCAGAAGGAGAAAAGGAGGGGGGAGCTGAGAGACTAGATCCACCAGCTGGTCGTAATCCGGCTGAGAATCAGGCGGGATGTACACGTTACATACTGTTGCCATTACTGGCAACGAAGTACGAACTGCAACTGCCTCTAGCTGAGTACGCAACGGCACCTCTTCACTAAAGAGGCTAGAGTGGACGAGAGTGCAGACGCCACCAGCGGCCACAGCTCCGTACACCCGGTCTCTAGAGAAGAGTTTGAAGTGACGCATTGTTGTCTCATGTCCAGGACGAAACCTGGATTCCTGAAGACAGACAATGGTTGCCGAAAACGAAGATATTAATTGTCGTAACTCAGCGAGATGAACAGAATAGCTATTACAGTTCCATTGTAATAGTGCCATGGTGTGGACTTAAGTAGAAGTTGGTCTTCTACCTATGCTTGACCGTTTGCCACCCTTCCCCATCTCTAGTTGGAGATGATGGGGCAGGAGAGCACACCTCAATCTCCACATCTCCGTCCGAAGACGAAGAAAATGGAGCGGGCGCTCTCTTGGGTTGCGCGCGGTCGTCGTCGGACCTCACGAGTCTCGCTCTTGGGGAAGAGCGAGAGCGGTGTCGAGGGACTTCCTCCCGGTCCGAAGACTGGGTGTCTGTCCCCGACACGCCCCGAAGAGATTTCTTCTTGGATCGGCGCCGACGTGAGTTTGGGGAAGTAGATGGTCCCTTCCCCACAGACGCCGGGTCCTTATAAAACAAGGTCGCTCCTGCTGGCACCGCTCCACTGGTAGTGGTGGGAGCGGGATGGCCAGCAGATACGTGAGCAGCCCTGCCTTTAGGAGAGGAAGAGAAACGGCGCTGAACCGTTCCCCTCTCCTCCGCCGATCTATTTTCTTTTCTATAGGGGAGTTCCTCCATACGGACGGGCTTGGCTTCAGCAGGCTTCGCCCCCTTGGTGGTAGTGGGAGCAGAAAGGCCAGCAGAGACAGTAGCCACCCCGTCAGCAGGAGGACGAGAGAGACGGCGACGAACCGTCTCCCTCTTCTCCCCTATATTTTTCGTATTAGGTGGGCTGGAAGAAGGACCAGCCCTGGTCGGCAAAGTCTTCTTTCCCCCTTTAGCTGGGGAAGACTTGTTCGCCGACCGTTTCGGAGAAGAAGAGGACTTCTTCTCCGAATTCGCCGGTTTAGGTGTTAAAACCGGCGCCTTCTTAACCGTGGCCGAAGAAGGTTTTGGGACCTCCTTCGGGCTGACAGTGCTCGCTGGTACAGCGAGGGGAGATTTCAAACTCGTACTAAAAGAGGACATCGAGGGTACTGCACTGGAAACTTTAACGGCAGGGGTGATTGAGGGCGTCGCTGCAGCTGCAAACGATACCCGAAATTCGGGGGCATTCATATCACGGTACCTCTTGCGAGCGTCGTGATATGAAAGCCTGTCAAGAGTCCTGATATCCTGGATCTTGGCTTCCATAATGAATTCAGGGCACTGTTTTGACCGTGGAGAGTGACTTCCTTGGCAGTTGGGACATATCGGGGGAGGCGTACACCTCTCGTCACCCTCATGTGTCCCCTTGCCACACTCTCTACATACGGCCTTCGCAGTACACCTGGCGGAAACATGCCCGAATCTCTGGCACTGGTAGCAGCGCATAGGTGGAGGGATGTACGGTCGCACATCGCAGTTGTACGATGTGACCTTCACCTGCTTAGGTACAACATCACCTTCAAAATGGAGAATAAAAGCGCCGGTATCGACGCTCCTTTCCCCAATCTTTCGGGTGATGCGCCTAATCTTTGTGACGCCTCTCTTCCCCAGATCCCGCAACAGTTCAGCATCGCTATTCAAAATGAGGTCACGATGGAAAATAACTCCACGGACCTCATTCAGCGTTTCGTGCTTTGTGATCTTAACGGGGATTTCGCCGAATTGCGTGCATTCCAGCAACGCTTCGGTTTGCTGCCGGCTAACGGTATGCAGCAAGAGCTGCCCGTTCCGGAGCTTGGAAATCCCGTTAAGATCACCAAATTTCCCCTCGATTTCCTCAGCGAAAATGATCGATTTTACGAGCTTGAAATCATCCCCGTCAGTCCTGGTAGCTACCAGGTAGCGAGGTGATCTGTCTGTCGCAAATCGTTGGTTAAAGGCTTCATCCCAAGGCGTATACACCTTGGGATTAGCTCGACACTCCAGAGACGGCTTTTTAAGGGTGCCACCCTGTACAGGTGTCCGTGATCGCTTTGATGGCATCCCGGACGAAATCCTCCCCGAATACTGCCCACTCCGAACGGGGGCTATCACTGTGGGCGCCACCCAGCCAAGGCAATACCTACCTGGCATAGCAGATATTGCCCGGGGTCCCAGTGCCTCGAACAGGCACTTCCCCCTCGGCATGCACAGGATTTATTCAGCTCCAGTATTCGGCCATGCAGGGACCTTCGTTGTAAGGCGGATACTACTGTAGGGTACATGGCGCACCCACCTGACGGGATGGGGCATACCGTCTAGGCTTTCTGGCCAGATGGCCAAGCTGGTGGCCCTTCCCCTAACAGCATGCATGTTTGTTTCTATTGGTCAAACCAGAGCTGGGACCAGAAAACCAAAATCGACCTTTATAAGGCCCCCTCTAAGTCGCCTTTTACGACAGGCAGGGGATACCGTGGATGAATTCTGCCCTCCCCATCCACAGGGGGTCTGAACAAATCAAAACTGGCAAGTTATTCGGCCATGTCGGCCCTATTAGTCGCCTCCTACGACAGGCAGGGCATACCGTGGGTGTATTCTATCCCGCACCCACACGGGGGGATCAGTACATCATAGAACGGCATGCAATACACGGCGGTTCCATAGAATGATATAATTTAAATATGCAACACAAGTGGAGTTGCAACAAATAATGAAAAAACAGGTCGCATGGAACGAGAATGTGTCGTCGAACCAGGACTGACTTACAGTGATGCGCCGATACTGTAAGCCCAAAATGAATTGTTAATAAAACAAATTATGTGTGAAACGCAGGAAGTCAAAGTAGTTGCTATCATACAAATACCGGGATATGCCAATCGCGCGGTATTGTCACAATAGTAAAGCAGTTTAGCCTAGCGTCAACCTCCATTAGTGATGATGCCTAGCCTTGTAACATGCTTCCAGACACGATGAATTACTTATCACACGAAGCATCATCATTATTCATACGCGTGAAGACAAATTGTTAGGCAGTAGATTAAGATAGAAGTAAACATGTTACAACAAACTATCCGACGCCGCGGATTGAAGAATTCGTCGACATGGCGCGTAGCAACATCAAGCATGGTTTGAAGAGATCGAAAATCACCGTAATGTCACTGCCCTAACAAAATATGAATCATGTGCATAGGACATGATTGCTAAGCACGGTTACTATGAAGATAGCACCAATTATAGAAAAGATTAGCTGGATATTTGTTGATATATCACAACCAGCGTTGAAGCACAACATTGTCATGGCTACACACTTAGAGAACAACGAAGAAGAAAAACGTGATTGGTCGCTACAAGCAGCAAGGAGGCCTCTGATAGGCTGGAAGCAGCCAATCACAGTAGAGAGTTTAAAAACCAAATTAGAGGCCTCTGATAGGCCGAAAGCTGCCAATCACAGTAGAGATCAAAAACAAGTTAAAGATGAATCAATGTGGCCAACTTAGAAATACCACAATACCTTCTAAGCAAAAATATCCTACTGGAAACACGGCATTGGGAGTACTACATGCAATCAAAACAAATAGATCACGACAACCAATCAACATAAACAAAACCAACCTGACAATGAATAAATGCAATGAAGACAAATAATACTGATATGTACAACCACACAGAGTGGAAACAAATGGGGAAACACAAAAACTGGTTTGCCAAGACAGTGGCCGAACCAGTAATGCTTTTACCAGCTGCTGGTGAGACCTCTTTATCAGCTCCCGAATGGCAAACTCGTCAACTGACCAAAATTATAACTATTGTACTGTGTGAAGCAACCATCATCAGATATCTAACTCAACTCAAGAAGACGCACAACGTAATTCCGTGCGGTGTGCAAAGTTAGGTGAGCATCTCTGAAATTAGCCTCCTAAGAAGTAGCGTGAGCCAATTAGTACCAGAGGGAGCCAATCACCCACCACCACGACTACCGGTATCGATTAATCTTCCTCTCCCATCACGTGTCACGCATTTCACATGATCTCAAAGATAGGGGGGCAATCTTCGTCAAACCTCTATTACTCAACCCTCCACAATGCAGAATTCAAACGTCACCCTTTCCAGAATTTCAGGAAATATGATTCATCGCTCTCCTTTACGAGATAAAGAAATGAATGCAATTATCAGCTTCTGCCAGTTGCAATTTATAGAGTTAACTGTTGATAGATATCATACAGATAAGATTGCTCCACGTAAAATAAGGATGTTGTGCGTTTTTGAAACAAAAAGTGAATGGAGATGTTTTGGGTTCGAGTCCCGACTGTGGTCTCATTTTCAACTTTTACGTTCCAAAGCAAGTCCGCCTCAAGAGAGGCTGTAATACCTGAGACAAATTCTATGAATGTTCCGCGTTAATTGCTGGTCTATTTATGTAACGATGATAAAAATCAGTTCTTCGGTATACTGTCATTGTATAGAAATTACAATTCTAACACTGTAAGCAATCAAGCTACTACAACCTGATCATGTTGAAAATCAGAGGCGTGGCAGCCGAGATTATTTTATTCCGTATGCTTCATCGACTTACAAGGCTGCTAATATACAAAGCTTCAACTAATACCATAATAAGGTGAAAGAAGAAATATTAGGTCAACAAAATACTATGCTATGAAATGTGTCTCATACATATAAATAAGAAATAAACTAAATTATTACAATAGCTGTTCAGCCTTAAAATGCACGAATATAAGTGATTCCTCAAAATAATAATAGATCCTTTAAGAGCTGTTACTGCTATGGAGTTCATGGTGGTATTGGAGATCCGAAATGTTCTACATGTTGTAGCAAAAAGAGAAGGTATTGTTCCCCGGGCCCCCACTACTAACCCAATAACTTCTCAAAGAATGATTGCACTCTTACCAACTTGCCAAATGACCAATCAACAAAAATCCTAAGCAACAGAATACGCGGGTGTCCACATGCACCAAGATTCAGTAAAACACGACAAACTACCTCATTTCAAGTAAGCAGATATCTTCATCATTATTATAAAATGCTACATGTAACTGATGACATTCTAAGGGACAAATATTACACCTGAATTAAACTACCACAATTATCTTTAAAATGAAATCAATTTACACAACGTAATTCGTACATGCATACGACATCAACTTCGAAACTGTTGTAACGCGTGGTAAAAGGGCAAACGAACAAAAACAATTATCTCGAATGAATTAATCTCTCATTCATAACAATTTTAAAAATCTATATCGAGCGACTAGGATTCAGAAGCAATTATCAGGGAGCACTGCAATGACGACCGGAGAGCGTTTGGTAAAACACAATCAGAGCTATGTATCAAATATTCGCCGGTCACAGTCTGATTATCGGCTCGTCCTGGCACGAATTCGAAAGAGAAGATATCGGTAAGTAAAATCGTAAACTATTATAGCTCATCGGTAAAACGGCGAGGACCAGAGAATTAATGGAGGAACCATTACAGGATGGTATAGAGAAATCTAGACTTAGATGGTATGGACATTTAAAACGAATGGAGAAGAGGATGCCCAGGAGGATACACGAGACGAAGTGGGAAGGAAAGAGACCGAGAGGAAGACCGAGACACAGGTGGCTGAAAGGGGTGGAAGAAAGCGTGAAGAAGAGAGGAGAAGAAGGAAAAGGAAGATTGTAGTTTTACGTGACCGTGAATCTTATGATTATGAGCCACGGGACCTCCTTTTTACGTGGAATCCGAACCACAGGACATGGCATTTCACATCGAATATCTCACATGCATTGACTGGGAATCGAACCCGGACCGCCTTGGTGAGAGACATACAGCTAGACCGCTGAGCCACCACGCCCCCATAGAGAGGAGAAGACTGGACAAGGGTGGAGGCTGAGAGATGATGGGAAGACAGAAGACGTTGGAGAGGCTTGTGTTCCAAACAGACCCGGCCAGTGGCTGGAAACTGTGCAAGATGATGATGATGATGATGGTAAAACGGTGAACAAAAGAAATTCTGTAAATTTTATGGAAAACCCCTTGGCAGGTATGAAATGTATATTAATCTAACGCATTATAAAGAACTAACTCAGTCATTACATTGCCATGAATAATCCATACAGTCGAGTCATTTCCATGATCGTGTAAGCCGCACTCAAGGACTCCCGAATGTGGAGATGTGCCTGCGTGAAAAATTATAAAAAGCACCACATGCATTATTCCTTCAAACGACTGTACATCAGTGGGGATAAAACTTGTATTGGCTGAAGTATGTAATGCCATTATTTACAAAATAAAACGCGATAAAATCTGGCGCGTTCCAGTAAGAGCGCGACATACAAAGAAAACACATAAATGAAACAATAACAACTACTGATGGTAGCTCACTCGAATTCTAGGCAAAGAAAAGCATTTGTTTATAGTCGCCGAGAACGTGGCGCCTCGTTGTCTGCCTAAGGTTCAGCGATATCTGCTTCCCCAAAAACATTGCGCCATAATTTTCTACTCGTCCTACTGAGCGCGCAACGGGCCGATAGTAATAAGAATATCGTATGGTCTCGGGTGCCGGGTGCAAGCTTTGTTATTTGCCACCCAGAGGGCAGCTTGCATGTCAAATTTTGTTGCTCTTTGGTACGCTATGAAAGTCAAGGAGGTTAGATATCTAAGCTCCTTGACACTACAGCGCTTTCTAGTAGAGAAAGGAGGAACTTTTTTGTGTTGGCGGAAAATCTCGAGATTAATTTTGCCATTATGAACACGGCCCACTGAATTCAAATGTGTTCTTTAACATGCCAACAACGTATGACTTGCATGTCGTGATTTTTGACGCCTTTCAAAAATGACTTACCCCGGTCAGGAGCGAACCTGCAAGCTTGGGGGGTTGACAGTCCGCCACGATAACCACTCACTCACCGTGACAAGCAACGGGCCGATGTAGTCTGCCGAGTAGTACGCAGGTTGTCAATGGCAACGAAACAGTACTACTACGCCAGCTCGTAATTGCCGTATGAACTTAGTAGTCTGTCACGGCCTAGAGGCAAGTATTCAATCATTTGTCTCGAGTTGAAGCGGAAAACCACTCCTCGGATAGATGAGTGGGATTCGAAACCACATCTCATAGTTGTGCTCACGAGGCTGAGTGTACCCCATGGCAGAACCTAGAATTAAATCCGAATCGTTACAAAATTACCTCACACGGCAGTATGTTTATTACCATGCAAATTCCGACAACTCAAATTACGAAATTGATAAAGCTGCTATTACAGTAATTATTATTATTATTATTATTATTACATCTTTTTGCCCTTATGAACAGTGTTTGCACTTAAATATCTCATGATGACAATTTTCACTTCTCTCCCTTCTTCCTCTTCTCTTCCCAAAATCTCTTCATCCTTTGACGGTGCTCCTGTTTCCTTTGTTCTGTTATTCAGTATTTATTTATTTGCTTATTTATTTTTGGTTCCTTATGCCGAACTAAAGCGTGCGTTAAAATTTATTGAGCACAATGTTTCCTCTTTTCTTCCCAATCTCTCTTCATTCGTTCACTGTGCTCTCTTTTTCGTTCTTCCGTCCATCCCATATTCTTCCGTGTAGGTTTCTCGGTAAATTTGTGTATGTTTATGAGTTCCAGTTTTTAATTAGTTCTAATTTTTTGTCTATTGTGAATGATTTCTTCGTTGATACCAATTTTTTGTAGATCTTGTGTTGTTTCTACCAGCCAATTGTGTTTGTTTAGAATGTTTAAAAGGTTTAAAATGTTCTTTGTTGACCTGCCCCGGGAGGGTCTAATTCAATATTCCATGGTACCGAAACAGGCATCAACAAACTGGCTAAAGGAAGTCCCTGCATGTCTTCCCACTCATCCCCTAAGTATGCGACATAACATGAACCATTCTGTATATGTGACCATACAATTTCAGTCTCTCTTTTCTGATGAAATCTGTTGATTTTAAACAAATACCTTGACAGATTTCATGTGGCTTCTTTTTCATCCAAACCCTGTTTCCACAAGTTGGTCTTAATATATTTTTGGGGCCTTTTCTCTCTTGTTTCTCGATTATTTTTTTTACTTATGACCTGCGCCCAATTATCGAAGTTTCAGAGGCGCAAGGTGCTTCTGGTTTGACGACAGTATTGTAGAGTCTTAACTTTGCGTTTTTTGATATGGATTTTTTATTTATTAATTTTATTTGCTTTCTGTAATTGAAGGGTACATTCCCAAAACCAGACAAGTCCCAAAAACTGACTTTTTGAGATAAATAATTATTCTTCCTCTTCAAGGCCAGCTCTATGCATAGATATTATTGCTGTCTTAAAAAAAGCAGACAGGTCGGTTATACGAGGGTGAAATATTGGGGATTCTACAAAAATAAGACAAGTCCAATGCTTTTTCAATATAATTAATTACCTGGAATGTTTGACATTCAATAATGATTTGTAATTTGTTAGGATTTACAAAATAAATCGTATTTGAGGATTAAAAACATTTTTCATTTTTGTATTCAACTCAGATTTCGGCAAAAAACAGACTAGTCAAAGGTTTTTACAGGTCTTCTGAACAATTCAATGTTTGGACTTGTCTGGTTCTTGAAATGAACTCTTCAATTATTTCCTTGTTTGCTTCTTGATTTTACCATGCTGGCTGAAAATTTCTACTGAATACTTGAATATCTACTTGAGAGATATTTCTAAATTTGGTGCTTAAATGTTGGTTGTTGAATCCTGATTTAGCTCCTTATATATCTTCTTCTTCTTCTTCTTCTTCTTATTATTATTATTATTATTATTATTATCATCATCATCATCATCAAAATACCGTACATAGAAATTCGAGGGAGCTATCGATATTTTTAGTGGGGACGGGTGCTCCCAAAACAAATTTTTCTCAGAGACGCATATAAACAAATCTAGATTCTCGGACCATTTGTCACATGATAAAAGTGTTCATATGATAACTGAACCTGCCCCGAGAGGGTCTAATTCAACTCTTTGAGCCCGAAACAGCCGAACACGCGAACAGGCATCAACAAACTGGTTGAAGGAGGTTCTTGCATGTCTTCCCACTCATCCTCTATGTATGCGACATAATATTATGAACCATGTTTCACCAATGACTCATCCAGTATATGGGTGCGGAAATACAAGGGACAAAGACAACCTGGCTCGGATCCAGAAGCATACTCCACAGGCGCGGATCTAGAGTTTGGTTTTTGGGGGGGGGGGTCAGAGATTCGATCTAGAGTTTGGCTTTGGGGGGGGGGGGGGTCAGAGAATCGAAATTGTTAGGAAAAATGGTATCACTAAAAACGCAATCACAAAATAACCAAACGTACAAAACCAGACCAATTTTTTTGCAAGCTTCATGGATAGAAATTTGATAAGTTTAGCGCACCAAAAATATTCGTACAAATTGCAACGGCGTGTTTTGCGACTTTTACATCGAGCTTCGAGAAAAGGATCAAGGTACGTTACAGTTTCGGCAAGTCGAGTTGATACCGACAAAGGGAGAAAGTCACAGCTTAAATTGCCAACCAAGCTTGCAGTTTGGACGTCGGCAGAAATTTTTGGTGCGAAAAAAGCCCCAGTTTCCTATCCGTGCATTGCTGCACATTCATCGTGACATCACTATAAACATCGATTCGGTAATCACAAGGTTTGCTAAACAAAATAGACGAGTTGATTTTGTTGTATAACTAATAGTTTTTATACAAGAGGTTAGAAGTTGTAAATATGTGCAGTTGTAACAGAACATAATAATTCCAATAAAGATAATTCAGTATTGAATAAAATGAAAAAAAAAAACTGTTTCTCAGTTAAAATTCATTAAGTTGTATTTGTCTGGTAATTGTGTTTTCGTTTTTTGAGTTTGCAAAATAATTTGGTCTCCGTTTGGGGGGGGGGGGTCATGACCCCCGTGACCCCCCCCCCCCCCTTGAATCCGCGCCTGATACTCAACGTGTATTTCTGTTCGCGGAATAAATAAATCCAGGCAGAAATGTCTAAAGAGCTTAATTGAAACACAAAAAGACACATAGTAAAAGATACTTCCCGTTATGTAGCGCATTTTTGCCCTAAAACCAAGGTAATGTGACTGAGGGTGGTATTGCGCCCGCCACGTGTCCCCCACAATCCGCAGGTTATCAGCTGGAAGGCAATCGGCCTTAGTTCGCACGGTTCTCAAGACCCAATCCCGGAGTTAGTAGGGGGAAAAAATGGCGAGGACAAGAAACCAAATTCGAAAGAACAAAATATGCATCTCGACAAAAACATTCAAGTATTTTATTGTCGTGCCTTCATTCAGGAGTCAGGGATCTCGAAACTTGTTGTTGTTGTTGTTGCTGGTATATTTGAAGGGCTTGGACATCGTAGTCATTTAGGCCCGTGTAATTGGGTGTGTGTGTGTGTGTGTGTATAGAAGTGTAGAATATTGTCTGATAACCTGTGTTATTGTGCTGGCTGTATTAGTGTGTGTATTTGTAATTTAGGGGATGGTAAGGAAGAAGGCCGACGTGGTCGTAAGTTAGTAACCATCCCGGCATTTGCCTGGAGCAGGTGTGAAAAAGCACGGAATACCACTTCCAGGATGACTGAGGTGGGAATCGAACCCACCTCTTCTTAGTTTTGCCTCACGAGGCTGAGTGTACCCCGTTCAAGCCCTCAGACCACAAAAAATGTCTTGGCAGAGCCGAAGATTGAACCCAGATCTTCAACACAAGGCGGCCATCTCGAAAATCACCAGTGTAATGAGATATTTTAGTCCTTGTCCCGCATAGTGCTTCGTAATCGTCATTTTGATCTTGCTGGCTGTTATATCATTTAAGGACTTGAGACATCGTGGTCATTTAGCCCCTTGTATTTATTGTTGAGTGTATTTATTGAGGTTACCTCGTAGTTTCGCCCTTAAAACAACAATAACTAATTAACTACATTCCCTCAGAAAAGAAGAATTTATTTTTATGGTCACGTGGTCGGATTGAACCTGGAGAGATTGACTTTAAAAAAATGCTAGGCCTATTTGACAAAAATCCCAAATCGCATATTAGTTGGTTCATCGAAGGAAAAAGAATTTAACGGAAATGAACATTATAAAATAAAAAATTCTAGACAAACTTACATTTCGAAATCAGATTAGAAATTCGAGGTTTTAAGGAAAAAACAGAAAGCTCTGAACTGTTTGGAAAGAGCACGATACTGGAAAAAACTTAAAATCAAGGAAAGGAACAAAATCACGAGGAATTTATTTCACGAGGTCCAAGAAATCCAAGAAAGAATATACACTCCCTGTTCCTTGCAACTTGGACGCCCGGCTGCGGTTCCCAAGCGGTGATTGATCCGTTTCACGTGGAGAACATGTGCTTCCAATATCAAAGCGTCTTCTCACGGATGTTACCGTATTCAATGTTATGATCGGGCGTAATTATCGGGAACAATCGTTGCGAAACATGCAATACCGCGTATTTGACAATGCTCTTCATTAACATGATATTCCTTATGATCAGAGAACGGATTTATATGCACTAATAATTAATTAAATATGAACATATATATTTAGTTATTTTTATTGAAATATGGAATTACAAACACTGTGAGAGAAACCATGCTCAAAATTGAAAAAGGCACCCTTCATAATTAGACTAGGACAAGAATAATGTATGTGCCAATATGCACATTGTGCGCTTTCATTAATAATAATAATAATATGGACTTAAGAGTACAAAAAACTATGATTTCTATTTAATATCCAACTTCAAAGAAGCTAAACAAAGTAGATCTACATGAAACTATGTTGCACTTCTCATTTTAATATCAATATTATCTTTGAAGAACACTCATCTTTTATTATGATTACCAAAACAATGGATTACAAAATGTTCTCTAAGTGCTGGAAAGTAAATCTTCTCATATTGCCTCTAAGGACAGATGTATATTGACAAACTGCGTTCAACATCAGAAGAGGTAATGGGGGCATGTTTGAACTTCACAATGTTTGCAGGGGTTAAATCCAACGTTTACGCTTAAATCTCCAACAAAATTTCAGCAACCTTTCCCATTGCTTCATATCCAGGGTTCTTTGATAGTACAGTATCCTTCATATTTGCCACATTTGCAACTATACTTGTACCACCACTATTTTTTTTAAATAGTGATCTTTAACTTGTTTCTTCATTATTGACAGGATTGCTTATTTACCAGAATTTAATACTTTCTAGCCAAAATATGGACTGTGATAATTTTAATGACTAAGAATATGGAACATACGTGCTAAACTGCCAAATAAGGAAAATACTCAACTTTCCAACTCCAATTGCCATGATTCGTAAGATAATACAAAATATAATTAAGTTTAGCTTCCTAAATACATATGTATTTACATAGAAATCCGTTCCCTGCTTATGATTAATCACACCTACTAGTCACTGATTTTCCATATACCCATTCATACGAAAATCATCATTAGGCCTGAAATTGTTCAGTTTGGCTGCATATCCACGTATGGGTGGGAGGCGTGATAAATCACAAGGAAAAGTATGGAAAGGTCTGCAACCTCATCGATGATAAGAATGAATGGATTGTTTGATTTGTCTCATAACCTGTGTTATTGTGGTGTCTGTGTATTTATAATCGAGACGGATTAAAAAAGAGACGGCCGTGGCCTTAATTTGTTACGAACCATTCCGGCATTTGCCTGGAGCATAAGAGAAAACTATGGAATACAACCTCCAGGATGGCTGAGTTGAAAATCGAACTCACCTCTTCTCAGTTCTGCCTAACGGGGCCGAGTGTACCCCATTCCGGTCCTCAGACAAGAATGAAATGTCTTGGCAGGACTGTCACCCCAACCCAGATTGCTAGCCACTGCGCCACGGGCCGGACAATAACATGATTAAGCACGCCTATGAAAAAGGTATGTTTCCAATCAAACGTGTTATCTGCAAGCCTGAAGATTCGAGTTGCTCTAATTCCAACTGCACATTTGGATTGTTCATCAGGTGTGCTTACTGGTGTATATTAAATGCTTAAAACATCTCTTTGTACAGGCCCATAAACATGTGTAATTGAGAAACTACAAGCGGTAAAACAAAAATTGCTTACAGCTGAACTTTTCGTCTTCATTAGATCACCTCGTGGCGCAGTGACTAGCATTCTCTCGAGGTCCGGGTTCAATTCTCAGCTTTTTCTGTATTTGAAGGAGCTTTGGATTTATCTATTTTAGGGCTGTATTACTCTATCCAAGAAATTTGTCAAAGATCATTGATACAGTATCTTTTATAACATATATGACCAGTGTAATGGATGAATCTTTTAGAAAGTTATGGGTATCATTTTACCTTTTATAAAAGCTTAGAATCTAATGGTAACCATAACAGCTAGAATGTTATCAGTCACAATAAACAAGCTCATATCAGAGTATGCACTGCTTGAAATGTTACACAATATCGATACCTTAAAGCACAGAAATGCCAAGTCCACAGGAATAAGATATATATATATATAGGATAGTCTAGGCACTGAACATGAAGGATGCACATTTCAGGGTATCAAGAAGAATTAAATGGTTAAATGGCTGAATAAGATAGGAAGAATAGTGTATTAGGTGTTTTATGTATGTATTATACAGTAATACGTATCTTGCATTTAAGATGGGAATAAACATTTTATTTTTACTGTTAGGGCAAATCATGTAGCAAGTGGTTTCTTGGTCATGTGGATAGAGGGATCCGGGGTTCGATATCCACTCGTCTTTCTTTTTACTTGATGTGTTTCATTATTCTGGCTCGAAGACTGGGTGTCTTCATTATTAATTTCATCCCTATTATTATTATTATTAACCACCTAAGAGCATGTTGATTGTAAAAATAACAGATCTCTACGTAACTTAACAGTGTACCCTCCTAATGATACGGTAATTTACGAAGTACCTTTGTATCATATATGTGTGAAACAAGGCCCAGTGGTGTGGATATGTATTCCAGGCATTGACGAAAAAGAATGCATATTTTATGTTGCAGAATGATGGATACATTATTTGGCTACTTCACACCATATGTTGGTCCGTTTCCTTTTCTAATTGATGTGATGAATTTAATGATGACTTTGAATACACTTTATGTAAGTTTGCAGGATGATCCAGGCAGACTGACCGAAGAAGAGCAGAATCTCAACAATTTGTGTGACAAATCTGAATGTTTCTATAGTAATATTATCTTGATTAGAGCCGCTGCACCTCATATAGTAAAAACTGTAAATTAAATGAATAAGTCTCATTCCTAAATGTTTATATCAAATTCAATATGAATTTTATATGAATGCTAATTGAGTTATACTTTGATCTTTTGTATCAGGAACGCTTGCTGCGTGTAAAATGAATGAAATGTAAAGATAAAAAATACAATATTGTTTCTTATTTCTTTTAAAATAAATGTTTAATGAATCAAACTGAACATAACACAACAGTTGAACCACCTTCATTCTCTCAAAATCAATTTGAAGAAGCAATTATCGTTAAGCTTGCTGCTAGTTTCTTTTTTATTATTATTTTTTATTTTCAGTAACCTTCTTTCATAACATTGAAATGTCAAGCGAACGTCATTAACCCCCACCCGCTATTTGTATCATATTGTCTTCGTTAATTTAAAAAAAACACAGACAAAAAAGAACCAGCATGGTCACAAGTGCCAGTTTTGTAAAGGAAGCCGGAAGAAGCGTAAGATGAAGGAAGAGGCGCCACAAAGAAGCTGGACGTGACGCCTGACCTTGCAATAACCCTGCCAGGGCGACCCTGCCAATAGACCTTGTAACGTGTCGAGCAGGCAAGTTCCGGGCTGGACCAAACAGCCTTGGGACCAGAGTGCGGGCGCGGCCTTGATTGGTCCAGTCACCTCATCACTGCAACATTTCCTTTGAAGCGGCGCGGAAACATTCTGTCTTTGGGTAACAGCACGCTAGACTTCAATCCAAAACGCCTCGGGTTCGATTCCCTGCCGGGTCGTGGGATTCTAACTTCGTATAATTTAATTCAACTGGGAGACATCCACGTCCATTCAAGTCATCCTTATCAAGACGCAAAAGTCGCCTTTATGGAGACCAAATGC
Source organism: Meconema thalassinum (assembly GCA_946902985.2). Classification (NCBI taxonomy): domain Eukaryota; kingdom Metazoa; phylum Arthropoda; class Insecta; order Orthoptera; family Tettigoniidae; genus Meconema; species Meconema thalassinum. Next base: position 138,803,789 of record OX336399.1, on the reverse strand, counting down.
TATTGCCATCATTGTAGTCTTCTGTTAATCCATTTAGGGGCTTGTAACGTCGTGGTCATTTAGCCCTGAGTACTTGGGTGTGTGTTGGATTTGTCTGATAGCCTTTGTGATCCCGGTGTATGTACTAGTGTGTGCATTTGTAATTGGGGGCTATGATTGGAAAGTAGGCGTCTGTGGCCTTACGCCAGGAACCATCTCGGCATTTACCTGGAGTAGAAGTGGGAAACAACAGAAAACCACTGCTAAGGTGGCTGGGGTGGGAATCGAACCCTCTCTTCTCAATTCTGACAACCCTCAGACCAGAATTAAATTTCTTGGCAAAGCCGAGAATCGAACCCGGACCTCAGGGGTGACAGCCAAGAAAGCTAGCCATTGCACTATGAGGTGCGCCGCAACTTTGATATCAGGAGGCGTACACACTACAACTGACTCACCGAGGAAGGTTTATAAATCATCTTAAATAACGAAAATAAAGATTGGCATTGTGAGATGACCTCGCTGTTTCGACCCTTAAAAGAATTACATTACTACTACAGTAAATGGCTTCTTATTTTATAAAGAGAAATGTAATTCCTATCGTGTCTCAATTTTCCATTGGCGTAGGACTTAAGCCAGGATTCAGGGACATTTGAAGAGCTCTGTAGGGATAATTTAGTGGGGAACATTGGCAGCAAGCCTCAGAAAATAAGACCAGCATGTGATCCAGCAACCAATACAATGTCCGTAAGTCCAAAGATAAAGGGAACAAACCACTCAATACATGCGTGTGAGCCATTCAATCTACCCCTCAAACCATGGACGTGATGTGCATCATCAGATAGAAAACCAATCAACTCCTTGCCTCAGACCACTATAATGTGGTCATAAAAAGTTACTATTGCGCAATGAAATGTACAGATAACGCCTTAAGACAAGTCGTCTTGTGAACACTTACAATCATTCCCTAAATACCAGAAGTGGCAATGTTTACGTTGGTCATTCTCACTTGGCGTGGCAGCTGGTTCCGCGGCGCGGGGGAGGAAGGGAGACCTATCAGATCTCCCTTCCTTTCAGCACTGAGTGTCTTCATTTCTCGTCTTTTATTTATTATTTTCGTGTACAGTCCGCAACTTAAATTTCCGATGTTCAAAAGCGTTTTATCCCAGCAGTAAATTTATCTATTTTTGGAGGACGAGTTAATATCATTTGGGAAATTAGTATCTGTGGAAGCAATGCATTCGGAAAACAGCTGTTTCCTTATTATAAAAAGGAAGCTTATAGTTTAACGTGACAGTTAATCTCTAGATCATGAGCCACGGGACCTCCTTTTTTATGTGGAATCCGAACCACAGGACATGACATTTCACTTCGAAAATCTCACATGCATTGACTGGGAATTGAACCCGGTCCGCCTTGGTGAGAGGCCAACAGTTGGACCGCTGAGCCACCACGCCCATTTTCCTTATTCTAACATGAATTATGCAGAGTAGACATGATTTCTGGTTACGGTCCTGTTTTTCATCAGGGGTCTTTTATACTGTATTTTAGAAGGAAGCAAGCATGAATTTTTACGTGACCGTTAATCTCACGAACAAGAACCACTGGACTTTCTTTTACGTGGAATCCGAGCTACAAGAGGTGACATTTCACTTCGAAAATCTCACTTACCCTCACAGCAAATGTTGGAAATGACCATCTTCCTGTAGGCACAGTTGTGCCTGTCTCGGGCTACTAGGGAATGACAGTCGTCTTGCACGGTCGCAATTTCTCTACCTTTGCCATTCTTAGACATGTGAAACACGAATAGCCTACCCCGCCCTTGAGACAAACAATGTAACGAATTCACAAGAGACCAAAGCAAACTAGCCAGAACATCTGCCATGTGTGTTGTCAGACTCGCTCAACAAAGACTCAGTTGTCTCCAACTTCCTCACTATAGCCAGTATCATGTCTCAAAGAACCTGTTCTATTTTGAAATTGTTTTTTCTTTCTTTTCCGTATATTTTTGTATTTTGTATTTTCTATACAGCGAGGGCCTTCCCTAAAAAACGGAACCTCGGAAGCACCGTGTGACGACAAGGCATTCTGGCCAGCCACCTGTCGAGCAAGGCACTGGCGCTAGCAGCAGCGTAGCGCCCAACTAGTTCAACACATTTACACTTCTTAACTCGGTTGCGCTGGTACGGATATGTAGCCCGACCAAATACAGAGTCCATTGTAAGAAAGTTACTTGCTCTCGAGCCTGATGGACAAAGACCTCCAGGACGACCAAAAAGGCGTTGGATGGATACCCTACACGACGATATGCGCATCGTAGGTCTTCGTCCTATAGATACAGCAAACCGCAACAAATGGAGAGCAAGGTACAGGGTGGCGGACCCCAAAAAATAATTGGGAACAACGCCAGGAATAAGAAGAAGAACGCATTTAATAATGATCATTGATCATTACTTACATGAATTTTAGGGTAGTTGCTGGTAATGCTGTCTATCTTCTAAAAACACATTGCACCAACGTAGGAAGTTTTGGTATACTCGCGGCAATTCATCCTCCCTGATATTTCGTATCGGTGCAGTTACTTCGTTCTCGAGACTCTTTTGTTTGCGGTTCCCCCACAAGTAAAAATCCCACGGTGCTGAAAAGTACGAACACATGTAGTGGAAGACTTCTTAAGAAGTAAGTTTCCACCAGGAAAATTCGATGTTTTCTTCTATACCCAACCATGTTCACGGGATACAGTGCTTCATAAGTCTTTACTCTCTCAACTAAGGTACTGCTCGGTTCCAAGCTCTGTGAACTTGCGGGATGAAGGAGAGAGGCAGAGTAGGAGCAGACGAGAATTGAGAAGCCTGTCGACAGCCCCCCGTGTTACCTGACATTCTCGTCTATTCCAACACTGCTAACATAGGGTCTTTTCTGAAACCAGTGTGGCGTTGGGAATGAGTGACAGTCACCGACTAATGTATTTGCTTCTGTCACTACGCAAGGACCGAGAAACCTCATCACTCGTCACCACCACAACTAATAGTCTGCGATGCACATTCCTCTTAGGTCCATGCAGCTTAAACTCGAGCAGTATCTTGCCAGCTGGGAATGTAATCAAGCTATGACCGCAAGCGGGGCTTCCAGACGCGCTGTTGTGTAACGATAGATGCTAGTCAACTGGCGCTGAATCAACGCGATTCGCCCAACCCACGGCGCGTTCTATAGGTAAGGCTCTCACTGTAATATGGTGTTCACGCTTTCGTTAGTAGATTTTTTTGTATAGATTGTTGCAAAATAGAAAAAGTATGCCTATTGTTCCCGGTGTCCCCACTAACAACTACAACTTCTGTATCTTGAAGGCAGTATTTCTCGTTTTAATAAAGGACTTATCGTAAGATTCCCTCTCTTAGAGTAGATTCCATCAACCAAACGCATTCGTACAGATACCACTACTACGCAAACGCGTGCCCAGATAAAACCGGAACGATTATCACTATTTCATCAGAGCTTCTTCCTGCGGGAGATGTGATAATCTGTAAGCGTAAGAACAAACAAAGGTGGGCGCTTAACCCACTTGTTATAAAGTCCTGTGTTTACTAGTACGCCTCGTGGCATAGTGGTTAACACATTCCGCTATAACTCCAGATGCCCTGGTTCGATTGCCAACTCTGCCACAGAAATGTCTGCAGGTTAGATGTACTGGGATGGTACCGTTGCGGTGTCTATTTCGAAGACTTGCACTAGGCTAGCGTGGTCACACGATTTCACTTTACCAAAGGACCAACGTTCTGTTACGAAGAAAGAAAGAAAGAAAGAAAGAAAGAAAGAACTCAGCTCAGCCCTAGTTTCATATGTTATTATCAAATAGCTTATAAAGATAATAGCGGAAACTCCTCGCCAAAACAGGAGACAGCGCTCCCCAGCACAGCCTAGCGGTCCGAGTTGGCAACGTAAGACCAGCTGATGTACAACCGTGAGATTCAACCGAACAATTATAAGAAATTATTGACCTGTGGATGATCTAATTATCCAATTGTAATGGTTGGTACGGGGAGTAGTTGTGCCATATATGGCTGTAATGATTATAAACAACAAAGTGACCCAAAATCGTTCTTCAGGTTCCCAAGAAATAAGGAAATGCAAGTATGAATTTATTGTAAACAAGTAGCCTACCATTACACTGATAGTTCGGGTTTCTTTTAATACAGAATGCTTTTACAATATAATTTAGCATATTTTAGCCTGTTCTTTATTTAGTTATAGATGCACGCAGTGGGTTATTCGAAGCCGAAGAGCTGACCTAGATGACGTATTGAAAAGGAATGGCCCAGAACATTTAAACAGAACTCATGTTGTATGCTCAAACCACTTTGTGGACAAAGATTTCAAGAACAAAAACTTGTTAAGTCAAGGGATTGTTGATAGGTTGTTGATAGTAGGCCTAATGTTAATATTGAAATAACAGCATAATTATAAAACGTGGTGACTCTACGGTAGAGTAGGCCTAACATTTAACAACATGCTTCAATATTTCCGATTGAAAGTGTACGTAGTTATTTATTGTTGTTATAAGGGGGCGGAACAGCGAGGTCATCTGCCTCTAAAGTTTACGTATTGCACTATCAAAGCTAAAGGAGGTTGGTGTAATCTAACAAGTTCAGAAACACAAATTTTTATTTTACTTACTTTATTAGGAAATATATAAGAAGGTAACTGTTTTTAATGTAATTAAGCGTGTTCAACTCGTTTTTAAATACCAGTATGTCAAAAAGGATAGATTAAAACCAATGTCCTAATATTTCCTTGTAATAGTTAATTTACTTACGAGTGAATGGGCCACACCGGAGGGAGTATGCAAGAACTGTATTTTCTGTAATTGGCTAGCAGATATTTTGCAGTCTTCATAAAGTCATTTGTGAATAAGACAAATGATTCTTCTGAATCGTATGTAAACATAGGAAGTGTTAAATTACGAAAAGTAACACATCAGTAAGTGTAAATGCTTACGGGTATGTATGGGCATATTCCAGACTTCAGTAACCCACACCAATACCATGTCATGAATTATCTGCAGTATTTTTTTAGAATTCTATATAAATTGTACAGAACCAAGTATCTTTTGTTTCTTTTAACATTAATCTTTAAATTATTTGCTGCCTAAATATCAAGCATAATATGTTAACTTCACAATGCAATTTCGGTCGGTGCGCACTCAAAAATGCTAGCTGTGGGTGGCAAGGAGAGTAATGCTGTCCACTCGCACCAAGAGATGGCACTGCGATCGCTGTCTCCAGGCGAGCGCATGCTTTTACGGCCGAGTTTCCGCTATTACCTTTATAAGCTATTTGTTATTATCAACTAGACCTAGAGAGCCTGTTCGAGAAATCTCGCATGTGCTAAACCACTCGCCCAGCTTGGCTTGACTGTTATCCGTGCTTCTTGTTTATTTGTTTAAACGAATATTTTAAACACATTGTCGATATTTATGAAATCAGAGTGCAATTCGTCACTGCTGCGGGTAATTCTCTTTCTTTTTGATTGCTCATCATGTGTTACGATCGGTTACTTGCGCATGCCCCATGTGTATGTGTGTGTGAATAGACCACCCGCCCAGCTTATATGTTATGCAGGAAGGACGCGATACAGTTCTGACAGGGACTATCGTCTTATTTATTTGTTTAAGCACACTTTTGAAACAAATATATTTCCATTCACTTTTCAAGAAATGCAAGATTTTTCCTGAACCATTGAGACGATTTTGAAAATGTTGGTAGAAACCGCACCTTCTAACTCCCTCTGGTTTTGTGAAACGTACACCTTAGCGTTTTATATGATTATACTCCTTTGGGTTTCAGTCGAGCTAAAACTAACTGAAATATGCTAGATTTTGTTAGGAACGACGCCTGAGTTGGCAATAGAACAGTGTGTGTGGTAATAAGCAGTGGCGGCCGGTAATAAGTTTGCAGTGTTACACAACGTCCAGATTCGTCTAAGAAAAATAATGAATAAACCGTAATAATATGTTTAGCTAGTTTCATTTTATATGTATAGGAATTCACTTGTTCTTTAATAATTCGGAAATCTTATAGTACTGGTAAGTTACTGTGAACTCTCTGAGAAAGCGAAGCGCGCCAACTGTCTAGGAGCGCTCGACCGTTTGGTCGCTGCCAAGGCCCAATCACCGACCAGATCTCAATAGTGAATGGTATGGCAGAGATGCTAGACCGAGTAAGTCCTATTCCAACAGTTAAGTCGGTTGGTCGTTGCCAGCTGATTGCAACAAGGGAGCCGAGGTGCGGACGGAAACATCCGAGATGCTCCGTCAACTACCGATACTATGTCTTGCAATGGAATTTGTGCGTGGTTCTTTCTCGCCCTCTTATAGCCTATAACTTATGTTGTTTTGTTCTCGTGAAGTTTTTCATGTAGACTGACTTATAATCCAATTAATCCGATGACAATGTGATGTTCTATGAACTGCGGCATACGTGATGAATGAGGTACATTCGTTTTACGGCGCAATTGAATTCAGTTTTCTCTGACATCAAACAGCCTTTTACCCTACCACCTACTACCCACCTTCCCATTAATGGAAATAGTGCAACGCCCAGAACATATCCGCTAGCCGCACTGGTAATAAGGTTATAAAATGTAGGATAAGTTCATATGGATATCTGACTGGAGCTACTGTATGTCATTGCCTGTAGGGATTTTACCCAGATCGGGCTCGTCAGCAGACGAATGGTACACTCCGGACTCCTATGGGATAACCGCCACTTGCTACATTCCATTTATGAAACACATTACACAGCTCCATTAGCACAGTTTTGCTCCATGTGGAGTAGTGGATGGACAATAGCCCGAACGAGTTTGGTTTCCGTACTAAAAGTACGAGGCACGTCCAGAAAGTAAGTTCCGTTTGGTAATAAAATTAAATTGAGTAGCCTACAGATACAGAAAAATTATTTATTGCACAACATTCTACACCTCAACTACTTTTCCACATAACTGCCGAACTTTTGCAGGCATTTGTCATAGCGTGGCACAAGTTTTTGGATACCTTCTTCATAAAAGTTTGCCTTCAACCAGTTGGAAACATCTTCTTTCAACTCGTCGTCATTGTTGAAGTGTTAACCGCCAAGGAAAGACTTGAGATGTGTGAACAGATGAAAGTCGCTAGGAGCGAGGTCAGGGCTGTACGGAGAGTGGTCAAACACGTCCCAGCCAAATCCCCGTAAGAGGTTTTTAGTCACATTTGCAGTGTGTGGTCGTGCATTGTCGTGAAGAAAAACAACACCTTTTGACAGCAACCCTCGGCGCTTATTCTGTATTGCGCGGCGCAATTTCCTAAGTGTCTCGCAGTAAGCATCTGCGTTGATTGTTTGACCACGCGTTAAGAAATCAATGAGTAAGATGCCTTTCCAGTCCCAGAACACTGTGCACATCATTTTCCGAGGCGTCAAGATTTGTTTCGGCTTAACCTTTGCTGGGGATGAAGTGTGCCTCCATTCCATTGATTGCCGCTTACTTTCAGGGGTGTCGTAAGAAACCCAAGTTTCATCTCCTGTGACTATCTGTGTCAGAAATTCTTCGCCGCCTTCATTGTAACGGGTCAAAAACTGAAGTGCACTACCCATCCGTTTTGTTTCGTGTTGCTCCGTAAGAATCTTTGGTACCCAACGTCGGCAAAGTTTACGAAAGTTCAATTTTTCAGTAACAATTTCATGAATTAGGCTAGTAATCGTGAGATTTGGAGAAATTCCATAGCGAGAGCACTAATTGTAAACCTGCGGTTTTCCCGGATCTTGTCATCAATCGCGTGAACCAGTTCTTCTGTAACCAAAGATGGACGCCCACTTCGTTCTTCAACGTGCACTTCACTACGTCCTTCATTGAACTGTCGGACCCATCTTCTCACCATTGAATCACTCATCGCATTTTGTTCATACACTTCGCAAATTTGCCGATAAATTTCAATTGGTTTCACTTTCCTAGCATTCAGAAAACTAATCACAGAACTGATTTCACAAGCGGCGGGATTTTCAAACAACACCGACATTGTACGAGTAAGCATGCACAACAACGCGTACGTGGCTGACAGCGCTCTCCAAATGGCGCACGTTTCTTCTCCTTGATACAGAGCGTCTACCGCGCATATGCGGAACTGCGCTGCAGCGGAACGTACAACTAGTTGAAGACACAGGCGGCACTAGTCTATGAAGAAGGTATACAAAAACTCGTGCCACGCTACGACAAATGCCTGCAACATTTCGGCAGTTCTGTGGAAAAGTAGTTTAAGGGTTGTAGCATTTTGTGCAATAACTAATTTTTCTGTATCTGTACACATTTAATGTTATTACCAAACGGAACTTACTTTCTGGACGTACTTCGTATCAAGTTTCTTGCCTTGGGCTACTTAACCCGTTGAGTGCTTCGTACGTCTACAAACGTTCCTCAAGATTTCTTTTTTTAAATATTCCCCCTTTCGCTTTCGAGTATCGAGCAGGGCCGCCGAGAAGGGGGTAAAGGGGGGCAAATGCATAGGAGCCCGTAAGCAGTGAGCGCCCGTAAGCAATGATAGCCCGTTAGTGATTCTTTACATTTTCTTGCGAATATTGTTTTATTTTACATTTATTTTTATTTAAAACCTGATAGGACAAGTGTAAGTGTTATTGAATATCTTGTTCGAAGAAGTCCCCCTGCAATGCATAGCCTAATAACCTTCCAACTGACGGAACAAGAGCCCTCGTTGAGAACAGTTTGATTTTCAAAACTATAGAATGGCTGGTTAGTATGTAGTGATACAAATCAATCAATATATTATTTTCCATAAGTCAATTTTAGTTACGGACGAAGTCTGGCAAAAAGATCGTTCTTGGCGTAAGCTGTTAGTTCATGAAATGAGTGCCAGTCACAAGCTATGCTATATTGATATGGTTTCATTTGAGAGGCTTGGACATCGTGGTCATTCAGCCCTGTATACTTGGGTATGTGTGGAATTTCGTGTGATAACCTGGTTTAAAAATTATAACTGAACATCATATGCTTTTCTCAGAATGGCATCGTTTTTTTTCAGAATAGCTAGTAGTGGATAATAATTAAACGTATTTCAGGGGGGGGGGGGGGAAACATCGCATAGGGGCCCTTAAATCCTCCCGGCGGCCCTGGTACAGAGTCAATTCCTAGTATGTTGTAATATGTATTGGGCATTATGTAACACTAGTGGAGTTTGGAATTTTGCTTCCAGAAGTAACTAACAGAGCATTTTGTAGATATCTGTTCTCTACAGCTGGAGTTAATCTATGATGTAAACAAGCATGGCGGAATAAGCAAATGCTTTACGCCCCATTGTTGCTTCGGATCTAAGAATATCCATGTTTGTACTAGTAAGGAGTAACACGTATTACTTGCCTACTGAGTTCAGGAAATAATTTTATTTTGGGCGGTTGTATGGAGATAACCGCACAAAAAAAAATTGATTCGCCTCAAAATAAAAAATACGTAAACTTAGGATTTCGAATTTACATTTAGATTAATAAAGACCCAAAACCTATAGAGATTTTGAGTCTATCACCCCCTCCCCCTCCACGATAAGTCAAAAATTATGAGTTTTACAATTTTCTAAAAATGCGAATGAAGAAACTCAGCACTGAGGTAGCAAATAGCTAATTCAGCCCTTAAAAGAAGTTAACTATGATGATGATGATGATGATAACTGTTGTTTTAAGGGGCCTAACATCTAGGTTATCGGCCCCTAACGATCTGGGTGATAGCGAAAATGATAATGAAATGGAAACTAGAACGAAAATTAAGTGAGACGGAAAATACTTAAAAGGAACTCAGATTGAAATAACTCACAAAATGTTCTGACAAAAGGGAAACGAAAAAAAATGCACAAAAAGAATAGATTGAAAAACACCTACAAAATTTAGGCTAGGTTCAAAATACGTACAAAATGCAATGTAGCGTCGAAATACTTACAAAATGCAACTGAAATTCAAAATACTTACACGATGCAAAGGAGATCGAAAATACGTACAAAATGCAATTGAGGTTCAAAATACTTACAAAATGCAATTGAAATTGAAAAAACACAATGCAATTCAGATTGAAAGATCCCAATTCCAATCCAAATTATTCACAAAGTGCAATTGAAATTCAAAATACTTACAAAATGCAATTTAGATTGAAAATGTTTACAAAATGCACGGTAGGTTCAAACGACTCATGTGGATTGACAAAATGCAATTTAGATTGAAAATACTTGACAAAATGTAATTTACATTCAAAATACCCACAAAATGCAATTGAGAATCAAAATATTTGCAAAATGCCCACCAAACAAAATGCAATTTAGATTTAAAATTCTTGCGAAATGCTGTTTTGGTTGAAAATACTTACAAAATGCAATTGAAATTCAAAATACTCACAAAGGTCCCTCCACCGTATTGAAAGACTTACTAAAAAGCAATTTAGATTGTCAATCTGTACAAAATGCAATTGAGGTTGAAAACAATCGCGAGATGTAATTTAGATAGAAAAAACTTACAAAATGCAACGTAAATTAAAGATACCTACAAAAAAATCGCTAAAAGGGAATTTAGATACACGGGGAACCAATAACAAAAACAGTGCGGGAATCTTAAAGAGAAAAGGAAATATAATGAAAAGAGGGGAGAGGTAAGGAACAAAAAGGAAAAACGGACCCAGCTCAGGAATCCCTCGGGGTCGCCAACTCCCGAACTCACCAGCCGTGAGCCCCTGAGGGTGTAGCATTATCTAGGGTGCACCAGAAGTGGTGGGGGTACATACACCCTGCCTCTTTAAGGGCCTTGAGCACAAGGCAGGAGGTAAAATGAAACGAAAAAGAAGGCTGACCCCTCGCAGAAGGAGGGTATCAGAAAAGATGAGACTAGGGCCAATTAAGGCGGGAAAGGAAGATACTCCCTAGGCCTCGGATACCCTAATACCGTCGGGGTCGGAAGAGAACAAGAGTTGACCAAGTGAGGTCGACAGGAAAGAAGACGGAGAGGAGCCCGGCACAAGTAAGTGGAAGCAATGCAGGACTCAGCTGGGGCCCCGTGGTCGCCAACCCACGTCCCACTAGATGTGAGCCCCTGGGGGCAAGTTAATTATGAGTTTTACATATAAAACTGAGGCAAGATCTAAGGAACCGTGTCTTGAGCCGCTACTGAACTTTAATTAACTCAGTCGTTAAAATAGCCTATCGTTTGTCCTCTTCAGACCTGGCGTGTTGCAATCTATGTTTGTACGGAACTGACATATTCTGTGGGAGTTCCATACATGCGTATGCACAGATTCCTCCTTGAATACTATCGACTTCGGCCGGGATCAACCCTGTATCTCCGAGTGAGATCAGGTTTAAAACAAAAGAGCCTCTAAAGCCGACATAAGGTGATATGTATATAATGTACGTCTGCGAACACTAACTGTATACGGACTAACGGGCCACGAGGAACAGACGGGAAAGAACAAAAGGCGAGGAATAAATGGAAGAAAAGTCAAAGAACATCAGTATCGCGATAAGCCATCCCATTAGTTATGTGGGTTCATGACGTAACTCGCTGGTCAGACTATGTTACGCTTAACAAAGGCACGTCGTAGTTAATTCATTTCAGGGTCTTCCTCATCAGCACTTACTACAAAAGGAAGGAAGGAAGCTTGTATTTTAATCTCGCGATCGTGAGCCATGGAACCTCCACTTTTACGTGATATTTCAATTCAAAAATGTCATGCTTTGACCCGCAAACGAACCCGGAGAGAGGCAAGCAGCTTGACCCCTGCATCATCACGCCCCGAGCCCTTATTACTTTGTGTTGATTCGCCTGCTAACATGTGTTTCTGTGGTGATTCCAGTAGTCTGTACCAACGCATTAGTTCAAGGATTGGGAGTGAAAAAAAAAACTACACTCAGGATGGTCACTGTCGATCTCTGAACTTGGTGCAGCTTCGTATGTTTGTTGTGCAATTTGAGGGATTTGGATATGAAGGTCATTTAGCCATGTGAACAAAAATTTACTCTACACAAGTTTGACTGCGTGTCAACTTTGGTTGGTTCCTTAGTTTAAGAGCTGCGACAACGCGGTCATGTAGCCCTGTGTACTTTGGGTGTGTGTAGAATATGTCTGACAACCGTGCTAATTATTGTGATGGCTGTATTAGTGTGTCTTATATGTAATTCAGTTAAGGACTGCAAACAATCACTTTCAAGTAGTTCCTACTTTTGCAACGAAATACTACCGTCAACGACACCTACAGTAGCTGTGAACTTGGCTACTAGATGCCACCACAACCGGCACCTGGCAGCAAACATTGGAACTTAAGAGAGCGTTAATCAACTCTAACCTACAAATTTAGCTTCACACAATTGTAGTTAGTGGAAGGCTCTTTTACATGCCATAAATCTGACATGGGCCCGCCGGCTTGACTTCCCCTCCGAAGGAAGACATATCGAGGGATTTTACGCTCTTAAAAAAATCCGACGACTTCGGCCGGGGTTGAACGCGCATCTTGGGCATAGAAGCTCAGCATGCTACCAACTACGCCACCACAGCCACATGCATTAACTGTAAAGGCATGCATCAAGGCCTCTCCGTAGGCCATTTATAGTATTATCATGACGAATAGAAATAATTGTTTCTATTCGTCATGGTATTATTACATGTAATTTGTCTGTCAAATACGTCCAGTAATTCTATAGGGGAAATATTTTACCAAGCTTGGCACGGTGGGTGACTGGTCAACGTATCGGTCTACTAACCCCCAAGCTTGCAGGTTCGCTCCTGGCCGTGGTAAGTGATTTTTTTTGAAAGGCGGCAAAAATTACGACACCACGTCATACGATGTTGGCATGTCAACGAACCCATTTGAATTCAGTAGGCCGTGTTCATAGTGGCAAAGTTAATCTCGGGAGTTTCCGCCAACAAGTTCATTTCTCTACTAGAAAGCGCTATAGTGTTCAAGGAGCTTAGATATCTAACCTCCTTGACTTTCATAGTGCTTCAAGGAACAACGAAATTCGACATGCAAGCTACCCTTTGGGTGTCAAATAACAAAGCTTGCACCCGGCACCGAGGCCATACGATATTCTTCTTTCTTTCTTTCTTTCTTTCTTTCTTTCTTCGTTTTGCCCACTTAGGGAGCGCGCTTGAACTTGTTGACTAGGGTTGATGGAGCTTTCCTCCTATTCTCCTCCCAAAATCTCCTCATGAACTCACTATGCCCCTTCTTACGTTCCTCCGTCCATTTTTTCCAGTGGTCTTTTTAGCTTTTTCGGTGAAAGAGTGATTTGTAACTAAAGTTCCAAAAGTTTTGCGATTCATGATGATATCTTCTGTAATGTTTATTTCCTTTAAGTCCTGTTTGATTTCTTCTAACCAACTGATTTTGACCTTCTTTGAATTAATTATATCAAGCAGTTTTTTTGCATATCTGGTGTTGTCCATTCGGCAGATATGACCATAAAATTTCAATCGTCTCTTATGCACGGTATCAGTGAACCTACTACGCTGTCGTAGCAGGCGGAGAGGTGATACTCCGACGTGGCGCGTCCCAGGTGGCGGATAGGGGGGGTCCTCACCGGCTTGCCGGCGGACTTGAGCGAAATAAAATAGCTCTCGCGGACCAAACACACTTAAGCCAGAGAACACGTCGAGGCACCTCTCGATCTCAACAATCGAGTAGTAATTTCGTGATCTTAATCTTAGGATCACCACTAGTTGTATATTCAACTTGTAACTAAGGCATGATGGAACACACACTACTGACGCAACTACCCCAGGCCCCGGACACACGTCCGGTCTTTCCAGATCATCAGATTCTGGGGGATCGGGAACGAAATCATGCTTCAGAGAAGGATCGGAGCTTCCCAAAATCTCTTCGCCCCAAGAAAAAGAACTTCTTGGGTACTATTAACATCAATGCCCTGTTGAAAACAGGAAAGCTCATACGATATTATTATTATTATTATATTATTTACCTTCTAACTGTTTCACTGCTTGAAAATTTAACATTAGTCTAAACATATCGTCCGTAATGTTTTTGTGAATAAACAGACGTGGAAGTCCCGGAAGTACTGACGATATGTAAAGTAATTAGTTATTATCGTGTTGGAAGTCACTTTTACAGTGTTGTCTTAGTAATCGAAATTGGAAATAAAAATTCAGTCGGTCAGCCCGATTTTACCCAATTGTGAAGGGAGTATTAAATAGTTCAAGACGCTCCCAGTAGCCGGTTGCGCTTCGAAGAGGGATTTACAGTCTATGCGTGGCGGGAGTGGAGATTGCTCTTAACATAGTTGAAGATGGGGGAGAGAACACATAACTATGAGGAAAGCCCGAATTAAAGAAATTATGTTCAGTCCACAACGGACAGCACAAGTGAATGGTGACAGAAGTTAACTCGAGAACGGATACATCAACTAAATAACCGGCTAAGTTCATTAATCCACGTCCATTTTACAACAGCACCAACCTGAATATTTACTAGCCATTACAGTAAACAAGTTAACTTAAAGGGCAATAGCCACCAACAATATCATAACACAAATCGCATAAATACTAACGAAACCTGACAAGTTTACAATATACTTCTGTAACTAAAATTGTAAATTAGCCTACATACAATGTAAATTTCACACACACATTCGAAGATATTGATTTACAAGCCTGAGTGTAAGGGATCCGATGATCATCGCTTGACGATCGAAACAAGTACCGTAATTCAAGGGTTTATAGTAAATTTATTAATTTCATGTAATTTCAGGTATAGGGAATAACACGCTTCACAATAGGGTAAAATCGGGTTGACTGACTGAAAAACATTTCAAATTTCGTAACTAGTTTCTTTACAGTTTAGTATTATTTTCATTATTTGCTACAAATTATCAAAGACGGCACCAAAACATTAGTGAAATAAGAACAGCAACTGTTGCTTAAAATCTTCTTTTTTTCTGGGGATTTTGGAGTTTTTATTGGAGGGGGCTATACAGTAGTCTCACCACCCCCACCCCTCTTCCCTCTGGATACGCCCGAGGGTTGCGTCTATGGTGAACATTCCTGGAGAGAGTACTGTATTCCTACTCCACATTTCAAGGTTATAAGAACCGAGTATTGATCAGTAAGTGAACTGGGAAGGTGTCGCAATTCCCAGAGGCGGGATACGATATCGATTCTCGGAACTCGGCCTAGTAGGGGTTTGTAAAGCACGTCAAAGTACCCCACGAAAGGGATAACTAGACACATGCAAATAAAACCTTAAAATGTAGGAGAGTTATATATCGACTGGTAGCCAGGTTGAAAGTAGTCTGGCATGTAAAACTTCTGGAATGGCTGGTTTGACTTTACGTTGAAAGTTCAAGCACTAAAATTTAAACATTTGTTTATTGTGATAATAATCTGTAATGGTTAGTAAATGATCAGGTTGGTGTTTGTAACTTGGAATGGATTAAAGAACATAGCCCGTTGTTGGAGCAATGTGGTGTCAGTTCTTGTGCAGCTGTTATCACTAACACTGTCCACTGTGGACAATAAACAAGAAAATCTGCAGGTCAATAGCCATCACCAATATCATAACAAAATCACACAAATCTAACCATCTTTACAAGTTCTTCAAGTTTATTGTAAACTTCTGTTGTTGTTGTTGTTGTTGTTGATTCTTTAGGGGCTTTGCGACATCGTGGACAATCAGCCCTATGTACTTGTATGAGTGTAAAAATTGGCTGATAACCTGTATCACTGAAGTGTCTGTACTAGTGTGTGTATTTGGAATTGAGGTAGGATTTCGGTAGGAAGCGGCCGTGGCCTTAAGTTAATTAACATCCCGGCATTTGCCTGAAGTAGAAGTGCAAAAGCCACTGAAAACCACTTCAAGGATGGCAGAGGTAGGAATAAAACCCGCCTTTTCTCATTTTTGCCTCACAAGGCTGAGTTTATCCATAGCCACAATTGAGTCCAATCATGTAGGCCGACTGAAAAGCATAAATTTCGTTTACCAAGGCAACACTGAAAACTGACTTCCAACACGTTAGCAATTTATTATTATTTTTTAAACAGTAAACGCCGTAATTTAAGAACGTGGTTTGGGCTGTCTTCCACGGAACTCTTCAGGATTGCACAGGATAAGAAGTTGTTAGCCATGGTGGTAGCCAACGTCCGTATCGGATAATGTAGAAGAAGAAGAAGAAGAAGAAACGCCGTTAACACCTAGTTACAAAAAAGTAACAGCTACAAGTAACTTATTACTCCCCCAAAAGGGACAGATGACCTCGTCGCTCCGCCCCTTAAAACAACAATAACTAACAAACTATTACTCCTCAAACCTGGTAAATAGCATTGAGGAGGGGGTGGAGCAACAAACAGACTTGAGAGATGGATGGCTGAGGATAGTGGCGTACTGATGGGAGAGGTTTAGGATTTAACCCCCTACCAGATAAATTTGTTTACTTGAATCCTTATGCTGGCCCTTTTATCATATGTTATACACTACCGCTAGTGAGGTTTCTTTGCGCCCGTAAATTAAATATTTTAAAAGTGATCACGTTTTTCACTTGATAAATACCCTACATTCTACTCGCAGCGAGACTCGTTCAGTTTTGCTATTAACGTGTGCAATCGGTAACTTCTTTCACGTCGCTTCGGGCTGCATTAAATGTATATATCTGTGTCACTGTGTGTCCGTTTCGTTGAAGATAATTCGCTTATCGGTACATGAGGAGTTTCTGCAATTTATTCCTGTCAATGAAGCAGATAAAGCCATCAAGATAGGCAGATTTTGAGAGTTCATAGTAGCCTAACGGCAGTAAGGACATGGCGACCAAAACATAATTTTTCTCTCACATAATATCAAAAATTATAAGCAGTTACTTATGGACTGCATCATTTCAGTAATAATATTTAGTTAATGATTTCCATATTTAAAAATATTATTTATTTTCAATTTTTTAATTGTACAGGAAATTATAATTAATATAGATTTCATGCAAAGAGAATGTTTATTTAATTATTGCGTTTTATGAATAATAATTGAAATACTATTTTAATAATGCAAACTACTACCATACTGTATGAATAAACCTCAACCCTCGAAGAATGAGGATTGAGGGACTTGGAAGAAAGGAGAGCTATGAAAGGCATATAGGAAAGGGAAAGAGAAACAAGGTCAAAGGAAAAATGGGGCAAAACTGACCCAGCTCAGGAATTCCTCGGGGTCGCCAACTCCCCAAACTCACCAGCCGTGAGCCCTTGAGGGTGTAGCACTATCCAGTGTGCACCAGAAGTGGTGGGGCTACATACACTCTGCCTCCTTGAGGGCCTTGTGCAGAAGGCAGGATATAACATAAAAGGAAAAAGAAGGCTGACCCATCGAAGAATGAGGGTATCAGGAAAGATGAGACAAGGGCCAATTAATGCGGGAAAGTAAAAGACTCCCTAGGCCTCGGATACCCTAATACCGTCGGGGTCGGAAGAGAACAAGAGTTGACCAAGAGAGGTCGATAGGAAAGAAGATGGAGAGGAGCCGGGCACAAGTAAGTGGAAGCAATGCCGGACTCAGCTGGGGTCCCGTGGTTGCCTACCCACGTCCCACTAGATGTGAGCCCCTGGGGGCCACCCTAGAAAGAAATCCTGCGTACGCCACTGGCTGAAGATTTCACCATGGCGTAATCTACTAAGCATTCTCCAGCATGGCTGGAAGGGCTTTTTAGATGTTTGGTAAGGGTAGAGAACAAGGAGATGACAAACCAAGTTACTGTTAAATGACTACAGGTATTTTACAGTGCCAACGACCCGAATGGTGGAAGAACACAGACAATGTCAGTAGGAAATACGCCTCGTCGCAAGCAGCCTTTGTCTGTTTGGATACACAAAACCGTTACGAGACAGTGCCGCGAGCTACGGCCAGTCGAGGATGGAACCCGTTATCCATCGGTTGACCGGACCGGATTGGATTGGACTATCCCACGCAGTGGCAGCTCACATCACGATATGTGTTCACTGCGTCGAATCAACAGAGGTTGATGAAATCGAAAAGAAATACAGTCGAACATCGATATCGAATTGCTTTCCGAAATAAAATTACTCGAGTAATCGATAATTCGAGAAATAGAAATCTGTACATGAAAAAAAAAAGGGGGGGGGGGGGTTCTATTATCATAAATACATAAAGATTCAACTGCTGCTACTGTCGTTAGCTGGCTTGACCCACTATCACTGGCTGAGCTGCACACAGACTTCAACTTATATAAGCTGTTGATAGAAATACACAGTCCAGGTGCCCTACACAACTGAATCCATATTGTAATTCCCATGTCACACCTAAAGAACGTAATTCAATTGCATTTTCACCCCAACTTCGGAATAAAGACACGTAATTTATATCTGGGAACAAAATAGCATTCGAGTTATCGAAATATTCGAATAATAGAACTTCAAATTAGAGAAAAAGCATGACAATCACATAAATTGTGTAGAACTTGGACGGGGAATTAAAATTAATACGAGATAGAGAAGTTCCACTGTATTATAGTGGTTGCAAATACTAAAGTGGAGGCGATGATCATTTTAAGTGGCGGGACACAGAGGTCACATCATTATGCTACGTAGAAAATATTAATTGAAATGGTATTAAATAAAACCTCCAATAGTAAAAAAAAAGTATTATTATAAGTTGTTTAATCAGGAGTAGTTTCGAACACAGTGTGGTCATCATCAGCAATCTTTAGGTTATCGGAAGAAACTATTCTAAAAAGTTGCGAGTAATTGAAACTATAAAATGGTTATTTTGAGATTCTCTTAAAATATTCCAAAACTTAACGAAATCAGATATGTTACAAAGTAATTTAACCACAAATATAACCAAAAATATAAATTATCTTCTAAAAAAAACTTATAAAAGTGTCGTGTTGTAGTCAAGATTTAAAATCAAAAAGAATTTGCAATTTTTACAACTAAAATGATTTTTTAGACGTTAAAATGAATTACAGTATAAATGATCTTCTAATATGTGTTCGTTGTCTGTGCTTCTTGAGATGTATGAAAATATCTGAGACTGTTTCCCCTTTCAGCGTTTAGTCTGAAAGCATCTGTTTCCGAAAGAGTCGCCTCCATGAGAAAGAAAAAAATATAGTTGAAACGACACAGATTGAACGCTCATAACGCCGAGACTTGATTGCTACAGCTCCTCATCACAGTCGTCTTGCATGAATCAACGCGCACGGCTACGCAACGTGGTGCGCTTTACTGCAAGCGAAGGAAGAATTTTCTAATTGTATTACAACGACTAAATTAGCATCGGCGCTGATCTCACGTACTTGACACTAAAACCTTATTATGTTTCCATTTAGCGCGTAGAAACAAGA
Source organism: Meconema thalassinum (assembly GCA_946902985.2). Lineage (NCBI taxonomy): Eukaryota > Metazoa > Arthropoda > Insecta > Orthoptera > Tettigoniidae > Meconema > Meconema thalassinum. Next base: position 138,784,450 of record OX336399.1, on the reverse strand, counting down.
ATGAAAACTAGAGACAATGGCTTACTAGAACACTTTCCTATTCATTAGCAATTCTATATGAGAATGTTTGTCACCCAATGGAAAGCAGCGCGCAATAATTGATTCATGGTATCAAATACCAACACAAACATTGCATAACACTCGGTCTAAGTTGAGTAACGTATCTTCCTTTCTTCAAGAAGCACGAGATCAACACGTGCTATTACCGTAAACACTCGTGCTTAGCAGCTGGAGAAACACGGTCTGGTCAGACGGCAGCCAGCCAAAACACAGTCGGTCACTTTTTATTCCTTATAAAAGGAGCCTTAGTTTTTTGTTTCTGTTGCTTATTTTAAGGACTGAACATCATGGCATATAGCCCCGTGCATTCGGGTGTGCGTGGAATTTGTGTGATAACTTGTGTTATTGTGATGGATGTACTAGTATGTGTGTTTGTCAATTGAGGATATGATTGGGAAGGAGGCCACAGTGGCCTTAAGTTATGAACCATCCCAGCATTTTCCGGGAGCAAAAGTGGGGAAACCACGGACACCACTTCCAGGACGGCTGAGGTGGGAATCGAACCCTCCTTTTCTCAGTTTTGCCTCGCAGGGCTGAGTGTAGGCTACCCTGTTTCAGCCCTTGCAACAGAATTAAAATTTCTTAGCAGAGCTCGGGAGTTGGCGACCCCGAGGGATTCCTGAACTGGGTCCGTTTTCCCCTTTTGTCCCTTACCTCTGGGGAGGACCCTCTCCTCTTTCACTTTCCTATCTGCCTTTCATTGCTCTCCTTCCTTCCAAGTCCCTCAATCCGCATTCTTCGAGGGTTGAGGGCATTTCTTTTCCTCCTGTCCTTTATTTACCTTATTCTCCTTTAGTTTTCCATTTCTTCTTTTAGTATGTAGGTTAGTAATTGGTTTTAAGTTTGCATTTCATTTTCATCTTCACTATCAGCCAAACCATCAGGGGCCGATAACCTAGATGTTAGGCCCCTTAAAACAACAATTATCATCATCATCATCTTAGCAGAGCTGGGAATCGAATCCAGACTTCCGCGGCGACAGTCAAGAACGGTAACCTCTACACCATAGGTAAAGCCCAGCGCGGATGCGGATATCCGCGGATAAACCCGCGGATATAGTTTGAATTGCTGTGCGGATAGCGGATACGCTGCGGATAATGTTTCGAGTAAATTTGCGGATAGTCTTTAGAATACAATCTTACGTTAATATTACATATTTGATATGCCAATCTACAGCTCCATGCTTAAAAGAGGAATACTCGTATAGCCTATTGCGTACGAAATATTCAGGCACGTATTGCACTTATACACGAGAAGATCATTTTACTCATATGCTTTCAACTACATTTTATTAAGTACCGTAGTAGATGGTCTTGACATATCATCATCATCAATTCTCACTGCCATTATTACTATATGTACGAGATATAATGCTGTCAATAAGCTTGTTAATTCATCGTGGTGACATCATTAACATTCCTCATGTCATCTATTTCGCCATCTAAGCTATCCTGGAAGATCGGGATCCAGGTTTATCTGTAGATTTATTTCCAACTTGTCACTGAAGCACGTTGGCTGTGATATTGCAACATCAACTATGACATCATCTATGCGAACATGGATGGGTCCAGAAGCAGAAGGATGATGACTGACTTGGAATTTCCGGCCAAATGTCAATCTCGATCTCCAAGCGTAAAGAGATATTCACGTAGTGAATGTTACTGCGATCGTGAGTATGAACACCATTTCAACAACATGGATAAACTATATATTAAAATAAAACAAGGTGAATATTCAATAGCGCGTGAAACAAAGCTCAAGTCAACGATATGGCAGGCATTTGGTTAAGTTTTCAATGGAAACGATATGGCAGACATTTGGTTACGATTTCAATGGAAACGAAAAGGTGAACGATATAGTGATGTTTTACCTGTAAAATAGTTTATTCATACTAAGGACACAAATCGGGCACATCGAACTTACCGAGGCACAAGTGCGAAAGTAGCCAAAAAAGTATAGCCAATTTTTTGTCTAAAGCGGAGGTCAAGGAACCAGAAGTGTCATCCAACTTGAAGTCCCTTTGGATGCCAACTTGAAGTTCCTTGCAATGAAAACAAATTGTCAGGAACGACTTTCTCCTCAAATGTCTAAATGTGTTGGTTTAACACGTTATGCTTGATCTAATAAATTAAACATAATATTGAAATATCAGCAGATTTGGATAAAAGTCATGCGGATTTGGGGCGGATGTGAATAAAAGCCATGCGGATGCGGATAACAGGCGTGCGGATGCGGATAACAGTCGTGCGGATGCGGGGCGGATGCGGATAACGTTTTGTTTATCCGCGCAGGGCTCTAACCATAGGGCGTTTTTTTTTTGTCAGTTCATTTTAGAAACTTGGGGCAACTTGGTCATCAGCCGCATGAACGTGTTGTAACATTTTTAATGAGTTAACTAAACGTGGTGATGACTATTGTGGTTCAATAAAACAAACATGATATGAATAAATAATATACACTGTGGTGTGACCTTACCTGTGATAGTGTAATATAATAAGTTGTTGAGCGCCAGATTCCTATTTAAGATAGTGAATCGAAATTTATTGATTTAACCTCGGCTATCAGCAGTAGAGTCGAGAACCACTTACCCGGGCCGTAGTGAGACAAAGTCATCTAACCAATCCGTATTTAATCAAGGAGTATGATTGCCTTAAAGTACCAACTACAATGAAAGAAATAGGCATTACGTTGAAGAGAATGAATTTATTAAATGCAAAAACAAAATATTAATAAAACAGAATAGTGATAGTCACACAATTGAATTTAAAATTACTCAATGCGGCAATTAATTATTTAAAAGAAAATGAATATTAAAATGAATTGAAAGTTAAATGAAGTTAAATTATAATAGAGACGATAGTTTTATTGAATTGTTGGCTCACCCAGTCGAAGATTCGTCATATTTAAGAAATGATCGGTGATCTCGATGTTACGTCGCTTATGTTTAAAAAAATGATGTGATACCTCAATTACTATGAAATATCCTCATTAAGTACGTTGCCATCTGTAGAAAGACTCTTGATCAGGGATATAACCCATTATGTATTGATATAGATGTCGGCAAGACATCGTTCAGTGTCGACTCTCGGTGCTCAGTCCATTAGGACCCAGAAAGCAAGGTTACAACTTCCTTCCTTCATTAAGAGCTGTAGATCAATGCCATTCTTGTCCGATGTTGCAGGTACAAATACTAATGACTTCCTTGTCACGTGGTGTCACAGCTTCCCTCTCTATTAGCCTTCTCCATTCTTGACTCATAACTTGCAATATATATTGACGCGTATATACCGTAGAAAATGGCGTGTTGGTTACACCATAGTGAGTTTCTTAACATCTCAGGAAAATGACGCAGTTTGCCGTGGTGAAATTCTTACTACGTCGTTCAGTTTGTGACGCACAGGGTTAGTCCATATCGCCAGTCTTGTTGCAATAAATAATACTTCGTCTCTTTACAAGTAATTGTTAATAAAAATCTAATTGAATATAATAATCAAAACCGCTTACAATTATCTGATATAAAAATCATCTCATGGATGTACTAGTTAATAATAATAATAATAATAATATGATAATTATAAATGAATAACCCTATAAATATAACCGCTATGGGATCGAATCGTTACAATCGCCCCTGATATAAATAATTTAAAATAAAATGTAACATTATTTATATCACTACACATCCTACACAAATGAATACAAATTTAAATATTAATACCCCCATAACGACAACATACAAATAATACCCTTCAACAATACATAAAGATATACAAGAACATACTCTTTTCACTTTACATATTTGTACTATCATTTCTCATTCTTCCAAATGTTCATAATGTTCATTCTTCTTTATATATGTTGTAAAAAAAATATACATAAATGTATTCTTCACAAAAAAATCATATTTTAACTTTCATTCATCTCATTCTTCCAAATGTTCATAATGTTCATTCTTCTTTATGTATTAAACGAGCTGTAAAAAATATACATATAAAATGCCCTTCACTTTTATTTTTTTGACATATATGTCAACGCTGCACTCGTTTATATTTCGGTGATCGTATGCATGACATACAATTTTGGCTTCATCTCTTTTGAACGTAGTTTTTGTATATCAGTCTGGCGTAGAAGTACATTGTTGTAATACCAGCTGATTAACCCGTAATAACTATTACAGCACACGATAATAGGATGCAAACAATACAATATTCCTTTCGTCTTTATAAAGGGATTACTCAAATGCAGTAAAATTTCAATAATTGAAGAAAAAAATAACTTAGCAAGATATTCAAGGCAATTCCAATTTCAGTGCATATGTCATACATGTAAATATTTCCCCAAATACATAATGACATCGAAATACCTCAAAGCAGTTATTAAACAGTTCATTTAAATATCCAAGTTACTACTCACCTGCCTTCGTGGCTTAATTCTTTCTTAGGCCACGGCCGCCTCCTTCCAAATTAATACTTCCTAAGTCTCCACGACTTCTTAACTTCTCATAAAACCATAATTCCTCTTTACTACTTCTCGAAAACAATAACTTGGATTTTCAAAATCACCAATAAACATAAAATCTGACTTCTCGTTCACTTTATAAAATTTAACTTAGCGTCAAGATATAACTTTACCGTAACGTCATTCCTTACTTACCATAACAAAATGATTAAGACTTGGACAAAATACTACTCAATACCTGAATTACGTATATCACTAAACTATTTCACAAAAACACATGACAAACTCCTCGGAATAAATATTTCGTTCCACAAAATATTAATGCTCTTATACTTTGAACTTAGTCTATTCATGATTTGACTTTTTGCTGAATGCCTAAAAACCCCCCTTAGTTTTCTCTCAAAACTCTTAATTAAGTACCGTGTCCTCCAAACACCACTTCCTACTTGTTCTGACCGCCTGGACTATAGCTCACACTTGCTATACCAGAATCTCTCAAAACTCATCGTGACATCACACGTCACATACAAAAAAACCTCCCCTATTCGTGGTATAATCCCACTTCTTCTTACTGTTACAGGTCACCTCTTACTGACCAATAACACATTAAATTTCAGCTAAAAAATTTTACATGCTTCGACTAATTCCTTGGAATAATAACATCACACTTAGCTTTCCTAACTATTGTCTTCCTAAAATAATGACAGTGTTCCTGTTGATAGTTAATAACACCGACACTCCTAATTCGCAAATATTCTCCCATAATCACTTCATAAAGCAAGTCGTGAGTTATAACACAGTTCAGATACTTTCTTCTCTATCAAATTAAATGCGTAACTTACACCTGCCTTTAATTGTAACTTCATTATTACCCCTTAGGTATACACTTATCTTACCAACTTATTCTTCCTTCAAAATATTAACTTATCTTTACTAACTCCGTATGACATAAATAAAACTTTAATTTCCTGTCTACTAAAAAAAATGATTTACTTTTAAAATCCTCAAAACGTCGAATTATAACAAATTCCTTTCAATATTAGTAAATATTATGTCAACCTTTTAATTATAATTATTATCTTTACTTTTACCTGTGTAGGACAACAATCTACCACATAATTAATTCGTTATTATTCATCAGTAACTTTTTACTAAAAGTGGTTTAGCTCGATAACAAGCCTTGTAATATCTTTAAAACCTGCGTAACTGTAACTCAAACTTGGACCATATTACCTTTGTAATCTCTTATTACCTTGTGTGCATACATCCATATATACTTAAAAAAAACTCCCTTATTAACTTCACGTAGTCCCGTAGATACCATAAAAAATCTCATTGCTCAACGGAATATACCTTGCTGACCTACTTCATCCTCCAAAACCTTCTTAAAACTTCATTTGGCATCTTACCAAAACTTCCTCCATTATAACTCCATTTGGCATCTTACCAAAAACTTCCTCAAAAAACAACTTCATTTGGTATCTTACCAAAACTTCCTCCTTAAAAAACTTCATTTGGCATCTTACCAAAACTTTAAAACCACATTGCTCAACGGCATTACCTTCGTTGGCCTACTTCTTCAAACTCACGTCCATTTACGTGAAAATACACACATACACACACACATATCTGTCACCAAGTAAGTTACCAGATGTCCTAATTAGTTACTACTTCCTCATTTCAACCCGATGTTGGTTAATTCATACAACGCATTACCATTAACAATTCTAAACCACTTATAAATTTCTCAACATATATCCGCTGATAACCTCGCTGTCCTCAACTGAAACTTCTTTATTAAATCAATACTTAATTCTTCAACTCACTAGTTTTATTACCACTGTATCATCTTATCTTCACTCACTTTTGAATTAAATCTCTATTACCATTATATTCTTAATTATGGTTGCCATAATAATTATTACTACTTTCTTTCGATTACTTACCTATGTAATAACCTTCCTACTTTTTTTAAATTTAATCCTCACTTCCTCCAACTTACCTGCAGCTTAAGGACCCACATTCAACTTACCTGAATTGCTCAATAGCACGACAACCTCTGTCTTCCAAATTAAATGATTTTAGTCAATCTAAATCAATAAGCGTAGGCACTACGCGCCCCTTACCATCCTAACTTCACGACTGAATTAAAATTACACACAGCAGGTTCCTTATCTACCTCTGTTAAATCCTATAACACTTCATTACTTAATATGTAAGTCATACGGAACAGTAACTATCGGTAATATAAATTTGCATCACTACTTTCTCTGGCATATCACAGTTCTTACCATCTACTATTCTGATATTGGCCCCTGCCATTATAATTCTGCTGATTATTATCATAATAATTATTTTCAGGATTATTCTGTAATATGGGCATATCGTATGAATCTTCGAGTGCATCGAATCTGCTTAACAATCCCTCTAATTCCTGTATTGTAGTGATCATTTGCATACAAGCAGCCACGTTTACCTTGGGTGGGAAATGCCTGAGGAGAAGCCTTATCACATCCCCATCTTGATTCATCCCGTCAAGATGTTTACATATGAGTACATACTCTAGAAAGTAATCAGTCATATTACTCCCTTCCCCAGATTGATACCTGCCAGAATTAATAATCTGTCTCATTTGTGATTGGATATCCTCATTCCAATATTTTTCAATAAATTTACTTTTGAAATCTTCAAAATTTATCAAGGTATGCTTGTACACTAAAAACCATCCCTTAGTATCTCCTATAAAAGCCTGGTCCAATAGCTCTACTACCATCTTCCATTCAATTTGACCATCCTTTAGCCTTTCTTTAAATCTATCCTCCACCTGATTCATGAACTGCATAGGACACCCCTGTTTGTTTGAAAACTTAGGCAGTTCAGTCTCTCTCATACTACTTAAATACTTCATTCTATCCTTATTTCCTTCCTCCCTTATCTGCTTCTTTAATCTCGCCTCCATTTCTTGAAAATTACTCTCTTTATCCATTAATTCATTTCTCAATACCTTAATCTTATCCCCAAAATCTTCTCTCATCTGCCTAGTTTCCGCTTCTATCAATTTGCTAAAACCTTTACCTAAAATTTCCTCGGACTCAGATCTACTTTCATCTAAAATCTCCTGAAAGGCTGTCTTTACTGATTCTACTTTCTTATTAACTTCTATCTCAACTTCCTTAATTTGATTTTCTACTGCTTCTAATTGTTTATCTATTTTTTCAACCATATCTTTAGCCTTCTTCTCTACCACTTCCTTAATTTCACCTCTGATCTCCTGTTTTACCCCCTGAATACTTTCCTGTAGCATATCATACTTCTTACTCAATCCTTCATTTACCTTAACCACACTGTCTAGCTTTTTACTATTTTCTTCCAGCTTTTGGTTGATCGTTTTACTATTTCTATGCAATTGTTCAAACTTCTCATTAAATTCCTTCCTACTTTCCTGATTTTGTCTACCCATCTCTTCTCTCATTTCCTGACTATTCTTATCAAGCTTCAAATTCAACTCCTGACAATTCTTTTCTAATTTCTCAAATTTAACATTGAACTCCTGACTATGCTTATTTAATTTTTCACTCATATCTTGATTTAGCCTACCCATCTCTTCTCTCATCTCCTTACTATTTTTATTCATATCTTTATCTAATTTCTCAAATTTACCATTGAATTCCAAATAATTTCTTTTATTCTCTTCACTATTTTTATTCATACTTTCATCAAATTTCGCACTTAAATCTCTACTCATCTGCCTTATGAGCGCAGTTAATGGATCTTCAGGAATCTCTATAGACTTTTCTTTCTCTAGACTACCACTAGTCTCAGGATGTACCTCTATATTCGTCTCGAGATTTATCTCTGTATTCATGTCAGGGCTAACCTCAGGATTATTTTCAGGATTACTCTCAGGATTATTCTCAAGATTTACCTCCGACATCTTGGTATTATTCTCTACGCTCTCAACATCGCTACCGCTATCAACCTCCTTATAATTAACTTTCTTGACTGCATCCCTACTTCTCAACTGCCTCTGTTCCTCCTCCGACATCTTGAAGTACACCGTATAACAATTGCCCGTCCAAAATTTCACTTCACTTCACTGTCCCCCAAAAGCACTGACAATTTGCACTGAAATTATACACTCCTCTGACTAAATACCGAATGGTTTTCGTGTCCTACTTTGTGGCGCCAAATGTAACATTTTTAATGAGTTAACTAAACGTGGTGATGACTATTGTGGTTCAATAAAACAAACATGATATGAATAAATAATATACACTGTGGTGTGACCTTACCTGTGATAGTGTAATATAATAAGTTGTTGAGCGCCAGATTCCTATTTAAGATAGTGAATCGAAATTTATTGATTTAACCTCGGCTATCAGCAGTAGAGTCGAGAACCACTTACCCGGGCCGTAGTGAGACAAAGTCATCTAACCAATCCGTATTTAATCAAGGAGTATGATTGCCTTAAAGTACCAACTACAATGAAAGAAATAGGCATTACGTTGAAGAGAATGAATTTATTAAATGCAAAAACAAAATATTAATAAAACAGAATAGTGATAGTCACACAATTGAATTTAAAATTACTCAATGCGGCAATTAATTATTTAAAAGAAAATGAATATTAAAATGAATTGAAAGTTAAATGAAGTTAAATTATAATAGAGACGATAGTTTTATTGAATTGTTGGCTCACCCAGTCGAAGATTCGTCATATTTAAGAAATGATCGGTGATCTCGATGTTACGTCGCTTATGTTTAAAAAAATGATGTGATACCTCAATTACTATGAAATATCCTCATTAAGTACGTTGCCATCTGTAGAAAGACTCTTGATCAGGGATATAACCCATTATGTATTGATATAGATGTCGGCAAGACATCGTTCAGTGTCGACTCTCGGTGCTCAGTCCATTAGGACCCAGAAAGCAAGGTTACAACTTCCTTCCTTCATTAAGAGCTGTAGATCAATGCCATTCTTGTCCGATGTTGCAGGTACAAATACTAATGACTTCCTTGTCACGTGGTGTCACAGCTTCCCTCTCTATTAGCCTTCTCCATTCTTGACTCATAACTTGCAATATATATTGACGCGTATATACCGTAGAAAATGGCGTGTTGGTTACACCATAGTGAGTTTCTTAACATCTCAGGAAAATGACGCAGTTTGCCGTGGTGAAATTCTTACTACGTCGTTCAGTTTGTGACGCACAGGGTTAGTCCATATCGCCAGTCTTGTTGCAATAAATAATACTTCGTCTCTTTACAAGTAATTGTTAATAAAAATCTAATTGAATATAATAATCAAAACCGCTTACAATTATCTGATATAAAAATCATCTCATGGATGTACTAGTTAATAATAATAATAATAATATGATAATTATAAATGAATAACCCTATAAATATAACCGCTATGGGATCGAATCGTTACAGTGTGTGTGTTGAATTTTATAACTCTGCCTGAGGTAGTAAATAATTGCCCTTTGGTTATTATTACGGGCCCATGGCGTAGAGGTAGCGCGCCTGGCTGGGGGCCCCGAGTTCGATTCTCGGCACTTTCAGGGATACGAGAAATTGACGTGAGGGCTGAAACGGGGTGCACTCAGCATCGTGAGTACAACTGAGTAGCTGTTCGATCAGAGAGTCAGTTCACCGGTCAAGAAAGCCAATATTAACGGCCGAAGGGATCTGTAAGGTTATATTGTTAGTAACTTAAGGCTACGCGGACTACACTTCATTTTACGAGCATTGAGACATGTTTGGTCATCAGTCTCACGTACCTGGATGTATGTACAATTTGCCTAATTCGACACAAACGATTAAGAGGCGAAACAGTGATGTCATCTGCCCCAATTTGTCTGATAACTGAAGCAGCGTCCGTAACTTTAAAAGCAACGTCTAGAATTTGAGTAGGAACTCCGGAAATAAGATAACATTGCGGTATATACGTGGAGTAAATGGTTAGAAAAACGGAGTTAAACACATTCAGAATGGCTACTGTCAGTCGTGTAGCATGACTTAGGGCACAAGTCTACGCTGTTAGGTTTATGGGATTTGAATGCATGAACTGGGATGAATCTGATCTTAATATTTTTCAAGATTTAACAGTCAACACTAAGCCCTGACATATTTATTGTTTGATTCGTCATGTTCTTTGTGCATATAATAGACTTACTATTGCGTAACGTGGGAACATAAACATCCTGACCTACATTTTAGACTACGCTGTTAGGTAACACGCTCCCATTTGAAAGCGGCTCTGTTTATTTAATCCACCTCTCAACAACCAATAAATGATAAATGAGCTTCCCGCAGCTAACCACCAAACTATTAAAGTGGCAGCCGCTGCCAGGTGCCCTCCATTATCCGTTCAATGAAACTTTGATGGCCAGAATTTTCAAGTGATGTCGCTTTACTCATTAGCTGCAAGATCCCTCCGTAAACACTAACTATTCCTTGCAAATAGCCCAGATGAAATATTTACGTCCTTTACCTCATAGTGGGTAAAATCCATTTGCATTCCCTGTTCTAAATGTGTGTGCCAAGCCGCTGCCATCGTAATGTGGCAGTGGCCAAGCACGTGGCGTCCATGTACAAATAACTCAACGCGCTGCACCATCCGAGTCAACAACAAACATAATGTAGACCTGGGGATTATTCTGATGAGTTATGCGATTACTAGAATTAACTAATGAATGAGTCATCTCTTGCACAGTGAGGTCCTCTATAGAACGGAACCTCGCACATGAATTTCAGAGTAGTTGCTGGAAATGTTGTCCTTCATTTTCTAAAACACACACTGCACCGACGTAGGAACTTTTGGTACAGGTCGGAAGTTTGTTTTA